>JAGDYQ010000114.1:673734-700145 GCA_021962125.1 Bulinus truncatus | reverse complement strand
TTGAATTGTGTAACAATCGCAAACTGTGTCTAGTTGTATAAATTGTATAACAATCAAAAACTGTGTCTAGTTGTTTGAATTGTATAACAATGTCAAACTGCTTCTGGTTGACTGAGGATTATGACCATGGTGTCCTGACTCTTTTTAAACTGACCAGGGATCGGCCAGATCGGTTACTGTCGCTGTTTCCCACTCATCCGCATGGCTCTACCTTCGGGAGCCCTATTTAGGAGAGCGATTTGTATTGGCCTGGTGGATGTGAGTCGGATCTGTATGCCGTGGGCTCAACTATCGGTAGGACCTGTCTTCTACCAATATCACCCCGTGGTGCCTCTTTAGTCATTGCACAATCGATTATGGTGGGCATGAATGGAGGGCTCTACATAAACGTCCGAGGGATGGATGGTCGTGTGGTGAAGCGCCCGACTGTCGACCTGAATGTACCTGGTTCGATCTCCGGTGAGGACCAAGCAAAATGTTCAGGTCTAGGCTCAAGTTCAGAGAAATCGAAATATAAAATTTAATGCTGATTCTGATAGTCAGGTATGTCTGATGTTTCCGAGTTCATATTGAGATTCCGATACTGAGTTATGTCCAATGTTTCCAGGTTCATATTGAAATTCCGATATTTCTACTAGATAAGCATCTAATACATTTGTTTTGTCTCTTTAAAGTTTGAGCGACATATCAGGTTGTAGCTTTCAAACAGCATTTGTAAACAGACTAAGATTGTTTTTGTCATTAAAATACCTTAATGGATAACTGATATGGAGTAATAAATACAGCCAGTCTAGAACGACAATTATAATTTTTATTTTGTAGTATCATTTCTCTGAAAAAAAAAACCCAAAAAAAACAAGCAACAACCGCTTAAGTTACTGCATGATGAAATGTGGATCTGTTGGGTCCCTGTAAGGATGAAATATGGATCTGTTGGGTCCCTGTAAGGATGAAATGTGGATCTGTTGGGTCCCTGTAAGGATGAAATGTTGATCTGTTGGGTCCCTGTAAGGATGAAATGTGGATCTGTTGGGTCCTTTAGAATGAAATGTGGATTTGTTGGGTCCCTGTAAGGATGAAATGTGGATCTGTTGGGTCCCTGTAAGGATGAAATGTGGATCTGTTGGGTCCATGTAAGGATGAAATGTGGATCTGTTGGGTCCCTGTAAGGATGAAATGTTGATCTGTTGGGTCCCTGTAAGGATGAAATGTTGATCTGTTGGGTCCCTGTAAGGATGAAATGTGTATCTGTTGGGTCCTTTAGAATGATATGTGGATTTGTTGGGTCCCTGTAAGGATGAAATGTGGATCTGTTGGGTCCCTGTAAGGATGAAATGTGGATCTGTGGGGTCCCTGTAAGGATGAAATGTTGATCTGTTGGGTCCCTGTACGGATGAGATGTGGATCTGTTGGGTCCCTGTAAGGATGAGATGTGGATCTGTGGGGTCCCTGTAGGATGAGATGTGGATCTGTGGGGTCCCTTAGAATGATATGTGGATCTGTGGGGTCTCTTAGGATGATATGTTAATCTGTGGGGTTAATCTAAGGATGAGATGTGGATCTGTGGGGTCCCTGTAGGATGAGATGTGGATCTGTGGGGTTCCTGTAGGATGAGATGTGGATCTGTGGGGTCCCTGTAAGATGAGAATTGGATCTGTGGGGGTCCCTGTAGGGGAGATGTGGATCTGTGGGGTCCCTGTAGGATGAGCTGTGGATCTGTGGGGTCCCTGTAGGATGAGCTGTGGATCTGTGGGGTCCCTGTAGGATGAGATGTGGATCTGTGGGGTCCCTGTAAGATGAGAATTGGATCTGTGGGGATCCCTGTAGGGTGAGATGTGGATCTGTGGGGTCCCTGTAGGATGAGAAGTTTATCCCTTACATACTATAAAAATATGAGGATATTTTTGTAGTGCCCTTCTTTTATGTATTTTCTTGTTAAAAAGTTGAAAGAGTAAGATATCGATCTCTCTATCAACTTAAAAGCGTTTGGTGGTTTCCTTATTCTCTTACCACCAAAGGGAGGGAGGGGGATGGACAGGGGGGATAGAGGGAGATGGGAGAGGGAGGGAGAGAGAGGGGAGGGAGGGAGAGAGGGTGGGAGAGAGGGAGGGAGAGATAAAGAGTGAGAGGGCAGGGAGAGAGAGAGGGAATGAGGGAGGGAGGAAGGGGGAGAGAGGGGGAGGGAGAGAGAGGTGGAGAGGGGAGGGAGGGTGAAAGGAGGGAGGGAGAGAGGGGTTAGGGAGGGAGAGAGAGGAAGAGAAGGAGAGAGGGAGAGAGAGGATGGGAGAAATGTGAGGAAGAGATAAAGAAAGAGAGGGGGCAGGGATGGAGAGAGAGGGAAGGAGGAAGGGGGAGAGAGGGAGGGAGGGGGGATGGACAGGGGGGAGAGAAGGAGAGGGGAGAGAGGGAGATGGGAGAGGGAGGGAGGGAGAAAGGGAGGGAGGGAAAGGGAGAGAGAGGGGGAGGGAGGGAGAGAGGGGGTAGGGAGAAAACAGAAGGTAAACAGAAAACCCGGGCAAAGCCGGGTACTTGCAACTAGTAATTTCATATGGAAAGTCCAGACAATTTACTGGCTGCGAAAGGAAATGGGGAGTGTAAAAAAGGAAACCATTCAAATTGCATGCATGGAACAACGGAAGGCTCAATTAGGAGCGGATTGGACGTGAGAGAGAGAGAGAGAGAGAGAGGGGTGGAGAGGGTAATCAATGATAAATTAAGAGAGAGAAAATGTGTTTAAACTCAAAGGTCAAAACTGGACACTCACCACGCACACACACACACACAGTTTAAATAATGTTATATGTTTCAAGGAAATCAAACACACACACACAAACACACACACATACACACACACATAAACACACACACACATACACACAAACACACAAACACACACACACACACACACACAAACACACTAACAACAAAGCCATTGGTTCATAAACAACAAGCCAGAATTTATTTCCAACTACAACTCCAACGGCCACTGCTCTTCATTGACGCCTTCATCAACATAACAACTGCTACGTCACGGCCCATCTTCATCATCACAACAGCTGCTACGTCACTCACTGCCCATCTTCATCATCACAACAGCTGCTACGTCACTGCCCATCGTCATTGTCACAACAGCTGCTACGTCACGGCCATCGTCATCATCACAACAGCTGCTACGTCACTCACTGCCCATCTTCATCATCACAACAGCTGCTACGTCACCGCCCATCGTCATTGTCACAACTCAATAGGAACAACTCGTGGTCTAGGGGTACATTGGCGAGAGGTTCACCCAGGTCCCTGTAGGTTGGACATACACAATTTATATTTAAATATATATGTAGGTAAATTATATAACATGTACCAATCAATGACTCTTGTTAAATATTCAACAAATAAGTTTAATGCCACTTATATATTACTATACAGGAAATATAATAATTATGTGTCAATTTCCACCATCGATTCCGTTAAATTAATACATCATACAAACAATAGTATTAACATACACTAATACTATATTCTAAAACATCAGCTATTACATTATACTGTCCAGCGATCTCTCCAAACTGGGCCGTTTAGATCTTAGCTCCCTCCAGGATGGCTACGTGTCCGTCAAATCAGGCCTGTTAAGATGCACTTCAGGCCGGGCCCTTCTCGCTGACTAAGTACTATTCGGATAGGTTACCGTCGACTCAGGGCTGTCAAGGCGCACTTCCCAATGACTAAGCACTATTCCGACAGGTTAAGTTCAATTCAGGGCCTACATGTAACAAACAACATAATGACATAACTTCACAATGCTATTTTTTTAGTAATACATTATACCACGTATTGATCTACACTACACAGCCTACCTCCTCCAGGTCGGTCATCCTTCCACACTCATACCAAACATCATGTCTGTGAATAATCCTATTACATGGCAAAGGGCGAATGTAACATAAAAGTCCCCAAACTATGCACTGCCCGTCACTTGCAGCTGTCCACTACTAGAGCACACACGTTTCGTTTTTTACCCCATGCGCACAACAATGTACACACCCTTCCAAAAATACACGCCGACCTGAACTCGTTCACCTACTCTATGCTATCTTGACAGTCATCATCACAACAGCTGCTACGTCACGGTCTATCTTCATCATCACAACAGCTGCTACGTCACGGCCCATCTTCATCATCACAACAGCTGCTACGTCACTCACTGCCCATCTTCATCATCACAACAGCTGCTACGTCACCGCCCATCGTCATCATCACAACAGCTGCTACGTCACGGCCCATCTTCATCATCACAACAGCTGCTACGTCACTCACTGCCCATCTTCATCATCACAACAGCTGCTACGTCACCGCCCATCGTCATCATCACAACAGCTGCTACGTCACGGCCCATCTTCATCATCACAACAACTGCCTACGTCACAAAATCACCACTTACAGCACGTTAATTAAATGGTCTATTGAGGGGAAAGGAAGATTCAGTTATGGGCTGACCACTGGTAGATAAAAAGGGACACTACAAACATCAGAAAAAGGTTTTCATCTTTGTTCATCTTGAAATTAATTCATCATTACTGACAGCATAAGAATTGTCCTACACTATGTGTGAATTCCATGTAATGCTGAGATGCTATCTCTTAGAGCCTATAAACCACCAATGGGACGATTTTTGCAGTGCCCTTCTTTCATACCCGATAGTGCAATGACTATAGAGACACCACGGGAGAAATTGCGGAGTTCAAACCAGGGACCCCCCCCCCCCCCCCCAAGATCGACAGCCGAGTGCTTTACCGATAATCTACCAATAAAATAAACCCCAAGAGTGCCAGACTTCGATAATCCCTGGGTGGTTGTGAATTCGCCTATCCATAAGAAAGGATCTGATCATCTAGATAGCTCTCGGGGTAAATAAATATATATATATATTTGTGTGTGTAAAAGTTATATATGTAAACAATGTATGTAAAAAATATTTATTAAAAAATATCCGTAAAAAATCAACAACAAATAAATAATAATAAATGTTCATGTTACGATAAAAATAAAATTCATGGGCCTGCTACTTAATCATATGATCTTATTCACTTAATCATGATAATTATTCCCTTGACACTCGGTCTCATTCAATGTTTTCTGATAATGTTTTTTTTATCAATGTTAACTTCAGGGCAACCGCTTGATAATTTTGTGTACAGATTTTTTTTTCTTGTATTTTGCCATTCCCTCTTGCACTCTTTGTTTTATCTCAAATTTTTACGTTTTTCTAACATAGATTACAGATGACAATTGTTTTGTCGAAATGGGGGAAATTGTGTAATTAAATAACATGATAATTGTACAACGAGCTCCAAGTAGATTTCTTATTTTGTTCAATTTTAAATGTAATTTTAAATGTCACCAATGTAATGTGGTAAGGGAAGAAGAAAACAACAGATTTGTGAGCTGTAAGAGTTTTTTTATGCAGATCATCTCTTTTATGTATATTTATCTCTTTCTCCCTTTACCTTGAATATCTCATCTCTCCTCTTTCTCTTCTCTTTCTCTCCTCTTTCTCTCCTCTTTCTCTCCTCTTTCTCTCCACATCCCCTCTCTCATGGCGTTGTGATACAATGTGGACTTAAACGAAACAAAACGATGCATTGTTGAGATTAATGAAAACGTAATGATTTAATCTTCACTACACATTTGATGTGTTTATCATATGTAAGATGCTGTAACAATGAGATTCTCTGAAGATGTAATTGTCAATGAGTGTGTGTGTGTGTTCCTTGTGTGTGAGTGTTTTTGTGTATATGAGTGTAGGCTCGCATTAAGGAATCAATAACAGAAGTCACTTACAATACTTTATAAACCTCACGCTTAATCTACAATGTAAATTCGGATCGTTCGAATCTCTCCTAACAAGCCGAAATAACTGGTCAGATAACAAAGACCGATGTCGTCTAGATAAATAGTCCAATTTAAGGATAATTAATTCCCGCTTGCAGCCATTTTGTAGACCGCCAATTACAAATTGCAGTTCCAATAAGCAGCGAAAAAAAAATTGCATTTACCTCAGCAATCAAAGGGAGATAATGCATCAGTTCAACAGTTATTATCTATCGGTGATTCCCTACTTGTTAACGTGTTATTCTTTTTGTACACTTTTTTGTTTTTGGCTTTTTTTTTATAAGTACAGCATGGATTTAATTATACTTTTAACAAGCTTAATATTTTAATTCCTGAAATAAAAAAAACTACTTATTTTTGAAAAAAAAAAATCTCACTTAAATTTCAAATTCCTCTTGTGGATCTTTTCAGATAATTGTACATCAAAACAAGTGAAGACTAAATGTGACATTGTTCCTACAAATTTGTATATAATTATAATAAGACTTTTTTTTTCAATGAAATCATCAAAAATCACTCTTTCACTTTATGGGAATACATTTAAACAAACTGGCCTGATATCATAAAACGTTTAATCACATTGTCTGTTTGTTTGTCCGCAAAGCTAAAAATAGATCATTAGTAATAAAAGGAAATTCCCCATTGATAAGTAAAAGTTGAATGAAAATGTTGGTGCGAAAATTTGTGGTTGAACGGGATTTCCCATTAAAAGTTGATTCTTCTTGCGTATAATATACGCATATATTTACATGTACATATGCCTGTGTTTTTAAATCTATTGTTTTCTGTCTTACACGAAGATTGTATTATTATTGAGTACAAAGCAAATATTTACGTTCTTCATTACTTTTGTTTTGATCTATTTCGTTCATGTTTTTGCCTGTCATGCATAGCTGCTCAGCTAGTTAGAATATATTGATGTAAACATTATTCTACAGAAAAAGTATTGAAAATTCTTTCTGACATCTTCTCATCAACTTGATCTCAAGTAATTTGCTCCGTTTGGGATATGACAATTATCATCAAAGAAACCATCTATTATAGTGGCGACTTTTCATTATTTTTTTTTATTGATGGGGGCATCAGCCTTCCGTCACGTGACCCTGTAATGATTGATTTCCTGTTTAGACTTTGTGACGGAGATAAAAATAATTTGAAATTTAAATTTCTACAATGGGGGCTTGGCGGGGAGAAATGTATTTCTTTTTTAGAAAAAAGATAAGAGTATTATTTCATCAGTATAAGATTCTGAACATATTTCAGGAGAATGTATATGTTACTTCACTAGAATGTATATGTTACTTTACTATTTTATAAGCTAACAGCTAAACCTTCAACACTTTGATTTCAATGTTAAAAAATGTCTATATGTACAGTTAAAAAAATAGATTGATAGATATATGACAGAGATGGCATATAGAAAAACAGAATGAAAGACAGACCAATAGATAATTAGAACGATAGATAGATCGATAGATAGATCGATAGTTAGATAGATAGATAGATAGAAAGAAGATAGATAGATAGATAGAGAGATAGAGAGATAGATAGATAGATAGATAGATAGATAGATAGATAGATAGATAGATAGATAGATAGATAGATAGATAGATAGATAGATAGATAGATAGATAGATAGATAGATAGATAGATAGATAGATAGATAGATAGAAAGACAGGCAGACAGACATGATAATAGACAGACAGAAGTCAAGTTAAAACACGAATATATAAATAGAGAATCAGATTTATCATTCAAACAAATATCTTAAAGGACATTCAGACAGACAGACAGACAGACAGACAGGAATGTTTAATTGTATTGTGTAAACATATTCTGCTATTATCTACAGTTTAATAACTGCGGAAAAATTCCATTGTGATAATTCCTCTTTTCATTTTTTCCCTAAATCTCCACTTGCCAGTCATTCTATCAAACAGTCTATTTATATTTCATGCTCCGGGTCAAAGGTTACCGAGACGATTTTGTTGAATAAAACAGTGGTATCTATTCTGGAGCGGCGGGAAGTAATTTAATGAGTTTTTATTCTCCCAGCTCCTTGGACAACGAACTGCCTATAAGCCAGAAGAGGGGGAGATTAGTTGCTTCATTTTACAAGATGTACATTCTTGCACGTGCCCAGATAATAGAGGGCGACAATCTACATCCTCAGCTTCATAGGCTAACACACCTGAGTACCGAGAGAATATAGCATTGGATCTCATCCATTACCACTGATACTGAATATACCACTGGACCGTATGCATTACCGCTGATGCAGAATAGAGCATATGATCGTATAACTACTGCTGATAAAGAATACACCTTTAGATCATATGCATTACTCCTGATACTGAATATACCATTGAATCATATGCATTACTCCTGCGACTGAAAATACCATTGGATCATATGCATTACTCCTGATACTCTCCATTGGATCATATGCATTACTCCTGATACTGAATAGAGCAGTAAATCTTACACATAACTTCTAATACTGAATATCTAAAGTTGAAGTTTTTTTTTTTTAAACTTATATATTTTAGTTATTGAATAACAGATTCAAAATAAAATAAATGAATAAATTTCCATAAAAATATGTATGTACCAGACCTTTACTTTGAACACATCCTTTTTTTTTTTAAGCAAACATCCATGTAAATGTAAAGAATTTTTGTTTGTGATAGTGATATGTAGGCTTACCTTTTTTTTTATAGCACAGGCAAGGGTAAAGTAAGTCCCGTGGGCCAAGTGCGGCCCGTCGAGCTGTTTATCAATTTTTAAGAATCAATTTCGGCCCGCGGCATAAAATAAAAGACTTTGTCAACCATCTGTAGCTCGCGTAATGGACGTTTGTACAAGGAAAAAAAAACACTAAGCTAGGAAAATAAAACAAAAGTGATCGCAGGGTCGTACTATATAGAGAGAGGGTCACTCAAGAGAGAGGGTCAGACTAGAGAGAGGGTCAGACTAGAGAGAGGGTCAGACTAGAGAGAGGGTCACTCAAGAGATAGGGTCAGACTAGAGAGTGAGGGTCACTCAAGAGAGAGGGTCAGACTAGAGAGAGGGTCAGACTAGAGAGAGGGTCAGACTAGAGAGAGGGTCAGACTAGAGAGAGAGGGTCAAGTCAGAGAGAGGGTCAGGCTAGAGAGAGAGGGTCACTCTTGACAGAGGGTCAGACTAGAGAGAGGTTCACTCAAGAGAGAGGGTCAAGTCAGAGGGTCAGACTAGAGAGAGGGTCACTCAAGAGATAGGGTCAGACTAGAGAGAGGGTCAGACTAGAGAGAGGGTCACAAGAGATAGGGTCAGACGAGAGAGGGTCAGACTAGAGAGTGAGGGTCGCTCAAGAGAGAGGGTCAGACTAGAGAGAGAGGGTCAAGTCAGACTAGAGAGAGAGGGTCACTCTTAACAGAGGGTCGACTAGAGATAGGGTCACTCAAGAGAGAGGGTCAGGCTAGAGAGAGAGGGTCTGGTCAGACTAGATAAAGGGTCAGACTAGAGAGAGGGTCAGACGAAAAGATGACAGTTAGACATACCTAGAGTAAAGTGCGGGAATAAAATTGGGACTTAGGAGTGGGTTGTGAATGTAGAGTATTTCCAGTGTTTACATTTACATTTCAAATCCAGTGTTTATATTTACATTTCAAATCCAGTGTCTATATTTACATTTCAAATCCAGTGTTTATATTAAAATGTCAAATCCAGTGTCTATATTTACATTTAAAATCCATGGCTCTGTTGTTCTTACGAAGTATTAAGATATGTATAAAAATGATAAAAGGAGAACAAATCTCAGTTGTGATTTCAGTTATCGTATTAATATACCTTGCATTAAAAGCAAGCAGCCCTGGCTAGATCACGAAAATGAGGTCGTCCTAAATGAGACTCTGATGACCGATTGGAGTTTTGTTGGAGTGACGCTCGACTGTCGACCTGAGAGAACTAGGTTCGATCCTCGGTAAGCACGGAATTTGTCCAGATCCTAGTGAAAGCTGATTAAACGTCCCATAAATATGACCAATGCTTGTGTGCAATGCTTTTGTAATGAGATATAAGGGGAATATAAAGAAGACTGATTGAAAAGGAACCCTATGAAAGATTTCAATCAGGTTTACTCAAGATAGAATTCTTATTTCATTATTTAATTCTTTATTTTTTTTTTTGCTCTACTTTCCGCTGGTCGCCATTCCGTGCTGTACTAACTAAACCATGTGCCGTCACTATTTGTGATGTCAACTGTTTACTGGGTCACTGACCTCCAGAATTACTCATGTGAAAGGAAGCGAGGTTGCGTGAGATCTCCCAGCACTCAGCCCCTCAGGGTATGAGTGGTGGTGAGCACATATGTTAGTGCCAGAGCTTGCAATAACAGACCATTTATTTAATATTAGTACGAGGCTAGACATGCTGAAAAGAAATATCTGGTTTCTGAGAAGAAATAAAAATTCCATTTTAAAGAGGAAATTTTGGAACCAAAACAAGAGAACCACTGACGTATCAATAGAAGTTTGAGCTAACTCTCTGAGTAACATGTGTGAATAGATTTACTAATGATTCCCTCGTCGGTCTCGGCAAAGCTAATCCTGTGTAAATGACTTGATTTATTTCTTGTTGTCGTATATGAACATATATGCTCATGTATAGTTTAGACAACGCAAAATCTTTCATTTCATTGACAAATAAGTGTGTGTGTGTGTGTATGTGAAAGAAGGTGTTAACTGAGGCAGTGTTGGATATTGATGTGTGAGTGTTAACTGAGGCAGTGTTGGATATTGATGTGTGAGTGTTAACTGAGGCAGTGTTTGATATTGATGTGAGAGTGTTAACTGAGGCAATGTTGGATATTGGTATGTAAGTGTTAACTGAGGCAGTGTCTGATATTGATGTGTGAGTGTTAACTGAGGCAGTGTCTGATATTGATGTGTGAGTGTTAACTGAGGCAGTGTTTGATATTGATGTGTGAGTGTTAACTGAGGCAGTGTCTGATATTGATGTGTGAGTGTTAACTGAGGCAGTGTCTGATATTGATGTGTGAGTGTTAACTGAGGCAGTGTCTGATATTGATGTGTGAGTGTTAACTGAGGCAGTGTCTGATATTGATGTGTGAGTGTTAACTGAGGCAGTGTCTGATATTGATGTGTGAGTGTTAACTGAGGCAGTGTCTGATATTGGTGTGTAAGTGAATATCACTTTCAGTTAGGCTGGAACACTTCAATTGTCTGAGTTTAATAATTGTAGCTGTGTTTTGAATTCATTTTTACTGCCCTACTCCCCCCCTCTCTCTCTCTCTTTTATCTCTTTCTATCTATTTAGCTCTCTGTTTGCGTTTTTTTAATTTTATTTTGTTCTTGAAATATAAACCTAATGCCAAACAGTTAGATCAAACAGATTTAAGTTACAACTAACAATAAAAAGCCTTTGTATTAATGTTTCACTTTTGAAATGTCAGGATCAATATGAACACTACATTATAACCTTAGCTATTGTAGCCATCATTAATGGAGCCATTTTCACAATAGAGATATTCAAGTAACAATGAACGTGTAATAATATATCGTGTCACGTGATGATCTAAACAAGATGTCCGTGAGCATATTAAATGTGTATTTTTATAATGATTGTTATTGCAGGGTCATTGTTGTCTATACCTGATTTTTTTTTCAACCGATCAACTGTATAACGCATTATCACACTCAATCACAGATTCATCAATTACACAATCTCTGACTATATAATGGTTACAATCAGGGCTCGTTTTACCGCCGGGGATGCCGGGGATATCCCCCGGCACTGAGACCTGCCACCCCCGGCTCTGCTTTAGCTAATATATCCCAGCCGTGGATGAAACCATAGACATTTAACTCTGGTTCTGCTTTAGCTAATATATCCCAGCCGTGGATGAAACCATAGACATTTAACTCTGGTTCTGCTTTAGCTAATATATCCCGGCCGTGGATGAAACCATAGACATTTATACCCGGCTCTGCAGAAATAAAAATTTTTTTTCATCCCCGGCACTAGTTTTTTTCTTAAATCGAGCACTAGTTACAATAGTTAAGCTTATTTAATAGAAAAAAATTAATAGAATCATTGAAAGTATATTTTGTTTCGTGCAAATTATCCCAGGCTATGGAATACTATTTAATTTTTTTAAAACTTATTCTAAATAACAGTGGATCTTAACGCGATGTGTGGCGGCACCAGTGATGAATTGGTGATGTATTGGTGATGTATTGGTGATGTATCGGTAAAATAAGAATTAAGGGAAGCATAGTGGGAGCAAAAAAAATAAAGTTCTGTTTTCAGCAAACTATTTTTTTCCGGTTCTGAAAAAAGGTAAGGGAACTTCGTTCCACCGTGTTCTCCCTCCCAATACACCATTGTGTGGCACAGTTGTGGTTTAAAAAATAAAACAACTTTAAATGCCATTAAACACGGAAGAGGGAATATAAAAAAAATTCAGATATTGCAATTCAATATGAACGCATGTATTTGTATATGCCGTGGGTACACCCAAGCAAAGAAGTCTGTAACATGAGTGGAAATTTTTGATAACCACTGCTTCACGTGACGGCGCCGAGACCAATGACGAATGTTATGTTTGTCACGTGACGGCGCCGAGACCAATGACCAATGTTATGTTTGTCACGTGACGGCGCCGAGACAAATGACCAATGTTATGTTTGTCATATTATTATTTGTCTGACCGAATTTCGGTGAGCGACAGCGCTTGTTAAATCTCTTGTTATTGAACCTGCCGCTGAAACGTCTGCAGTTCGTTATATCTGACAGAAGGGGGGTGGTGGTTGTGGGTGGGGGTGAGATTGCGGGGGAGGGGGGATTTTCTTAACGAGCTAATCAGTTGGACTCGGGTCATTCAATATGAAGTGAAACTTTTGCGGTTATCTCCGCTTTAAACTCTAGAGTTGTGGTAATTTTCATTTCGGTATTCACCGTTTATTTATTATTTCTGATTGGTTGAAAGGTTCACGTCTGCTGGTACTGGAGACTCTTGACCGTTGGAAAATAAGTTGTTGTGTCAGGTTGTGACTGAATCGACATCTTATATTGGACTTTTTATACTTTCACTGTGTGTGTATGTCTCTCTCTATTTCTGAATTCATCTTTCACCCTGTCTTTTTATATGTGCCTATCAGTGGCGCAACCAGCAAAAAGTGCTTGGGGGGGGGGGGCTCACATAGTGAAAAAAACAGTTTGACAGTCTTTTTTGTAACTTTATAACGTAAATTATGTATTGATGATTTGGCCTTGGGGGGGGGGGGCTCATGGCCTCTCCCCCCTGACCCCCCTTGGTTGCGCCACTGGTGCCTATCACTCTCACCATCAACTCCACCTTTTGCTTCTTTATTCTATCATCTCTTCTCTCTCTCTCTCTCTCTCTCTCTGTCTGTCTTTATCTCTTTTTCTCTCAATCCATCCATCTCTTCGCATTCTTTCTCTTCGTCTTCATCTACTTCCCATCTTCTAACTACCTCCTCTATATACTTCTATATACCTCCTCCTTTATACCTCCTCTCTACCTCTTCTTTCAGTCTTCATCTCCACGTCCGTCTTTCTATCCATGTCTTTGCCCTCATCTCATTACCTTCCACTCTCTCTTTTCCCCCGGCATCTCTCTATCTCTCTTTCTCTCATTCTCTCTCTCTCTCTCTCTCTCTCTCTCTCTCTCTCTGCCCAATACTTCTGCACTCTAAACCAATCATAAAAGGTCAGTCGTTCGAGAAAATTCATAAAATCAGAAGATTAGAAGCCGCCCCACTCATTCTATGGTCGGAGTATTTCATCTGTGAAATGAGCGAGTGCTATTGCCACGTGTTAAGTTGTTTACTAAAGTGTGAGTACTGTTATGTCGGTGGATGCTCAACTGGGATGTTACTCTGCATTAGCCGTGTTGGGATCTAAGAAAACTGAACACTGGCCATCCCTTGCAAATAACGTTCAAATGGTTTAATTATACCCTTCACAAAGACACGTACATACTCACGCAAACACCCACGCACACACACGTGTACAGACACATACGCACACACACGTGAACACATAGTGTTGAGCTCGCTTTCATTTGGGTAATTTGGTTACAGGTTTACCTCCGGTCAATTTGTTTACATCTTCTGTACGCTTTACATGATACTATCTCAAAAAACAAAAGTTTTCTCCTATAACTATCACTTTTGGTGGTGGGGAAATGTGGAACATAGTGCCACATGTGGGTCTTCATTAAGTTCACTGCGGCTCCCAGTGAGTCAAGGTTTTTTTTTCTGGTCATTTTGGAGAAGGAATAGACACATCAACATCTGTAGTGTTACCATACATCCTTTCAGTGGGCTTATAAACTTGATGGCGTCCATCCCCTCACCAAATCAGCGGCGAATATTTATAAAAAAAAAATATTGTTAAATCGACTATGGTGTGGCTCTTCAACGGATTACCGGAATGTGGCTCCCATTGGAGTGATGTGGGGTCGCCCCTGGAGTAGTAAGTCAGCAATATCGTACTGTTAGAGAAAATAAAAAACCTATATATAAATAATAGCGGTGTGGGTTCTGCGTTAAATCGAAAGTAAAGAATTAATACAACAGTATTCCAGTTTAAAATACAATCATGAAAAAATCGGATCTGCCCGAAACCAAAAAATATCCTAGCCTACCGATCAAGCCTAAGTGGATATAACTCTTTGCAAAGGTTTTGCGGGTACAGCTAGTATATTTTAATCATTAAACCGATGAAATAAAGTCATCGTCAGCATATACAGTAAATAAATAAATAACATTAATGACATATCTCAACACGCCATATCTTATGTGTAAATGTCCTAGACATAAACCTGTTCAGGTCTATTTAGTAATGAATTGGTTGTTAACATGTGTTTGTTGTATGAGAACTTTAAACAATAATCGATCTAATAAATCACTTTTTTTAAAGTCTAAATCTTAAATCTCTTTCCTAACGTATATTCTCCTGAAGCAATATATACGGCAACACCCAATGAGAAAAGGCCTAAAGGCAGACCAAGAAGCAGAAGGTTAGAGGAAGTGGAGAAAGACCTTAAAGTCATAGTAGTGAGAGTGGAGGAAGAAGACCATGGATCGGGAAAAATGGAGAAGAGTAGTATGGCAGGTTAGGGCCCTCAATGGGCTGTAGAGCCAAAGGGAGAAGAAGAAGATGTGTGAAAAATGAAGGGAATCTTGAATTTAAACTGTTAAGCTATTTAAAAAATGCATCAGAAATAGATTTAAAAAATATTCTATACAACTAAGGGTTAAATCAATTTTCGGTTATCAATCATTTATACAGGGCATCTTACAGCCAATCTGGGGCCCCCTAACAACACCCACCGAATGGGGCTTCAACCATCATACACCCTTCATTTCGCTGTAAGTCAAATTTAAGCCAAACGACTTGCTCTCTAGTCAGGGTACCCTGACATATATTCGGAGTTGCACCCACCTCCTGTGACGTCCCTGATTGACACAAACATTTATAGAAATTACTCTTATCACTGGCAGAACACGATAGGTTTTTTTTTCCTTCCATATATACGATGTTTACTTGACTTTGGCAAGAGGAGTGGGTTGTTGAACCAATTACTCGAATAAAAAAAAACCTAAATCAATGTTACCTGATACAATTTCTATGATACAGATATATTGTCTTCCGTCGCTAGCAATATCCCACTGACCTATGTCAACAGACTGGGTATCTATCACACGCCCACCTTTTAACAGTATACTCTCTCAAACAATAATATACGTCACTGTAGCGCAATACTCTTCTCGACTTGCTCGATTTTTTTTTTATCAACTTTTATTTTGTTCAATCAGCAATTTCATTTTTGAGTATTTATGTGACTTACATTGATGATGGAAGAAGGCTTACAGCTTCTGAAAGTAAACAAAAAAAAAACATCTTGTCTCATTTAACATGAGGGTCATTGTGCCTGTTCGCGGAACTTTTCTTACTTTTTTGGGGGCCTCTATGCAAGATACATTTATGGCCCCCTAGCCAAATGTATTTTGGGGCCATATGCAACGGTATTGTGTGGTATTTCGTGGTCTAGTTTAAGCAACATACTGAGAGCTTTAGGCAAAGTTATTTGAAAGCCTTAAGGAATAGATTATTTTCAGGCATAAGGCAAAGTTACGTTTCGGGTCCCAAGCACACTGTCATGGCGGGAGGGGGGGAGGGGGCTTAAAAGTATGTAAAGAGGCCGCTTAGAATTTATTTTCGTCAAATGAGACCTTTTCTGTGCCCCACCCCCACCCTACCTCCAACTGTCAAGTCATTTTAGGTCAAGGCGTAATAGAAGTGCCAGCAGTGGGAATACTTAGTAACAATCCTATTTACCTATTGAGTAGAACGGTCCCGTTCGTTAACTTAACGACTTAGCCCATTAATGATCTATTCTGCTCGCGTTCAATAAATACTACAGCCTAGATTCTGAAACTAATGATTTTGTTCATACATCTATTAAAAACTAAATAGATTTGAATTAGTCATGGCTTAAGTAAAACTGTTTACAAATATAACAAAAAATCGATAAAACTATAAATACCTCGGTCCCGAACAAGTAACATACTTAATCAAGTCTGAAATACAGTTAATGATATCTCAAGTACTTGATTATCTTCTTACTTAGTTTGCGATTCTTAAAATACATGCTTAGCTTTCACAAAAACTAGACATTGAAATCATGGTTTTCGTTAACTTCGGTTTTTGTTGGTTTCAGTTCTCATCGATTGTCCCATATTTCGTCCACCGTGAGGCTGGTTCAGGAATTGAAAAAGAAGCAACCTTACTTCTTTAACTAAGAGAATTTCCCTACCACATTCTTCGTCGCTCTCTCTCTCTCTCTTAAATCCCATCAATGAGAATGTTCCAGTAATACGCAAGCCATCAGCCTTGTATATGTTCGACTGTTTGTATTGTATATGTCCGACTGTATGTATTGTATATGTCCGACTGTATGTTTTGTATATGTCCGATTGTTTGTATTGTATATGTCCGACTGTTTGTATTGTATATGTCCGACTGTTTGTATTGTATATGCCCGACTGTTTATATTGTATATGTCCGACTGAATGTATTGTATATGTCCGACTGTTTTTATTGTATATGTCCGACTGTATATATTGTATATGTCCGACTGTTTTTATTGTATATGTCCGACTGTTTTTATTGTATATGTCCGACTGTATGTATTGTACATGTCCGACTGCATGTATCTCTTATTGTGTTTGGTAAGCCCCCTTTCCAATGGATGTAAATTATTCGAGCGTACCTGTATTTGTCCCGTGTTCCCTGTCATTTACATCTCTAGAACAGACCTTTTATTTTAACGTTTCGTAAATCAACGTGTTTGACTGTATGTATGTTTTACACTATTCTTGTTATGATAATCTATCCCACAAGGTTCTCAAAGCGTGACACATCTGTGTGTCGCGGGACGAATTTCAGGTGGGTCGAAAATAAAATCCAAATTTGTAACAACTGGTTAGAGAATCCACCTGTACATATTTACAAGCATATTTCACTATTAGTTACACATCTATATGTTTGGTAGTCTGCAAAGTTTTCAAAGAAAAAACAAACCTATAGGCCAATTAATAAAATAAATCACATTTGATTCTTTTTTTGTTTTAGTAATTTCTCTCTGTACAGGTGTGTCACGAAATGAAAACAGAACTTAGAATGGGCCGAGAAGTGTAAGGGTTTAACAACCACTGATTTACCCTGTTCTTAATGTGATTATTATGATTGCATACCTAGCTCTGATTATTTACCTCGCTCTAAATGTGATTATTATGATTACATACCTAGCTCTGATTATTTACCATGCTCTAAATGTGATTATTATGATTACATACCTAGCTCTGATTACCTTTGTTCTCTTTTCACTAATACCATGCAGACATTGTCCCTTCACTAAAATGTGGACGAAGGCAACCCTCTCCTTCCATCTTCCCCTCCCCCCCACCCCACTAAGGCGGACCACCATGTGACGTATTTATTTTTTTTTACTTCCTCATTTGTCTTCCTCTAATTCTCAGGGGTTGTCCACATCTAACTAGCTAGATGGACTGAACTTCTGGTACTTGCATTTAGACATAATTGAAAAAAAAATTGCAACTGTACTGTCTTGTGTTGAAATAGCCTGCCATGTCCGAAATAAACAGCCCATGGGCTGTTTTTTTTTTGTTATGTAGGCGGGAGATTTGTCTTCACTGTTACCGAGATATTGACCAAATTTAACTTGGCTACTTGCCAGTATTTTAGAAAAAAGGTCATGAAGTGGTTTATATTTTTTTGAAACTTGATAACAGAACCAATATCTTACTAGATCCGTTCCCTTGTGTGAAAGGTTTAATAAAAAACGGTATTAAAATACATCGGCATGTGAAGGTGTTTAGTCCTCTCGTTAGAGGAATGGTCACACCTTAGTGTCTCTTTTAGTAATGCGCCGAAAAAAAAGAAAGAAAAAATCATTTATAATAATTAATTTTTTTTAGTTCATCCCAATAACTTACTGAACAGGCACACACAAACAATCACACACAACCAAGACAAACAACAAACACACACACACACACACACACACACAAGCACACACAACCAACACAAACAACAAACACACACACACACACACAGACGCACACACACACACATATATGCTTGAGTTCCTTTTCATTCCTCGTGCCTTTATTGCTGTAAATCAGAGACAATCTTTTGGATAGGGGAAACTAGGCGACCACCCACAATGCCATACTGACCTTCACCTTGTACTTTTGTCTAGACACTCCCACCCACCCCACCCCCACCCACCAGGCCTAGGTCCATCCCCATTAACCAAACAACGGGCTCGGTAGAAGATATTTTTTCGTCTTTGTCTTTCTCCATCATTTATAAACACACACATACACACACATACACACATACAAACACACAGAGTGACCCACAAACTGACCAGTCTCCAGGCAGTCCACTTCAACCCAATTCCACTTCCGTTTTAAAAAAAAACAACAACAGGTCTCTAATTCCTCGGAGACCATTTCTTGATGTGTCCAGCCCACCGCCTGGTTTGCTGTCCAGCTTCCATCATGATTACTTGGTCATTTAAGTGATGACCACAGGGATGAAATCGCTCAACGAAGCTCCATGTTTCTATAATCTTTAATGCATTAAAAGTAGCATCAATGAGCCAAGTGTGAGTCAAAAAAATATAATGAGCACATTTATGAATGGGAAGGGAGACCACTCAGGTTTTTTTATTTTCATGTTTTTTTTCTTTTTTTTTGTAAATATGAGTTATGTCCAGGGGTTACTGAGGACACAATGTGAAAGGTTTTTGATAAGACGTGAACAAAGGTCAAGCTAATTTACTACTAGCCTGTGGTAACTGGATCTGAAAGAAAAAAAAGAGTAAAAGGCAGATAATGTAATTTAAAAGGACACAAAGAGAGGTTAAAAAAGAAACATTCTTCAGTCGTGTTAATATTAAAGTATTGAGAGACATAATGGAGGCATGTGGACATGGATCCCATTGATTGGATAGAGTAGTTTTTGAGACACAGAGAATTTCTTATGTGTAGGCGAACCGGGCAACCGTCTAAGCCCCCCCCCCCCCCACCAACCCTCTAATGGTAAGAGGCTGAGTCCCAGTTTTTATTTTTATTAAGTTCTCGTGGTTTAAAACACACTATGCCATTTAGACCCTATGATTGTCTAGGACCCCATATATCTCTAGAAGTTTCTACATAGAGCCCACTTATATATATGTGACATCTCTGGGAGTTTCTACCTAGTTGAATCTCTGCCTAGGGCCACCGCATATCTCAGGAAATCTCTGCCTAGGGCCCCACATATTTCAGGAAATCTCTGCCTAGGGCCCCACATATTTCAGGAAATCTCTGCCTAGGGCCACCACATATTTCAGGAAATCTCTGCCTAGGGCCACCACATATCTCAGGAAATCTCTGCCTAGGGCCACCACATATTTCAGGAAATCTCTGCCTAGGGCCACCACATATCTCAGGAAATCTCTGCCTAGGGCCACCCCATATTTCAGGAAATCCCTGACTAGGGCCACCACATATTATTTTAAATCATTACCTACGGGTCCCCGTTTATCTCTGAAAATCTCTTCCAAGGGCCCCTATATATCTCTATAAGTCTCTTGCTTGGGTCTCAAAAGACCTAAAAAAAATTACAATGACCAGAATACTATGAAAAGTGTAGAACCAAATAACTAAAAGTCTAGTTGTTTTTTTTTCCCTTGAACAGAAGTATAACCCCAGTTAGTTATTACACCGAGTCCAGTGATTCTTAACAGAAGTATAACCCCAGTTAGTTATTACACCGAGTACAGTGATCATAAACAGAAGTATAACCCCAGTTAGTTATTACACCGAGTACAGTGATCATAAACAGAAGTATAACCCCAGTTAGTTATTACACCGAGTCCAGTAATTTGAAACTATGAATATTTTTTTTCTTCTTTATGAAATTAATTGCATTCTTGTTTTACTATTTATGTAATATCAAAAAGCCTATAACTGAAAGATGTACAAATAAACCATTCTGTAGTACCAACTAAATTGTAAATAGAGCAGCCCAGAAACATACTTCTAATGAGATAGAGACGAAAAAAATTCTGAAGAATATAAACATAATTTAATATGTAAATTAGAATATTTTTTTTTACAAAAGAAGATAACAATAATAAACACTAATAATTAAATATTTAAAAATGCTAAAATCATTCAGTCAATGAGAATATACTTTAGAAAATAAATTTTTCAGAATCTAATTGGTGCTAAATACACTTTGTTAGAAATAAAATTCCCAAAAAACATCTAATAAAAATAATAAGTTCTTTAAAAATAATACGTATAAATACAAAGATTTGTCTCGTGTAAGTTGAGTGTTGGACGACATGCCAATGTCTTATCGAGAGCTTATAGATGAATTATTTTTTAAAGAAAAATGGAAGTAGAGTTGAATATAACACAAAACAAGACAAAAATAAAATTGGGAAATCTCATCTCTCTCTCTCTCTCTCTCTCTCACTCTCTCTCTCTCTCTCTCTCTCTCTCTCTCTCTCTCTCTCTCTCTCCCTCCCTGGGGTGGGAAGGGGGCGTGAAAACTTAGGGGAGATAAGGCGTTAGACACACGCGCCCAGCGTGAGCGTCATTTGTAACAGAGTCTTGTCTGTGGCGCAAGTGACGTAAGCAAAATAACTTTTTCCGGTTTTTTACGGCAACAGAAAATCCATTTAAAAAAAAAATGTGTTAGTGGAAAAAAAAGTGAAAGTAAAAAAGAAGTATTACTAGAGAAGTGAAGTTACCTGTTCCTGGAAACTTTTTGTGTTTTACAAATGGTATGAATAAGACTTTGCTGTTGTTTTTTTTTTTTCACCTGGTCTTTTCGTTATGAATGAATAGGTAAGTCAAGATCTGTAGTTATACTTACATACAATCTATACAAATATTCTTATATATATACATTGACTTATACAGCCCAAGAAAATGCAATTATCTGTGTTACCGAAATATCTCTGATCCAACAAAAGAAGAGATTAAAAAGAATCATTTTAGGATGAACAATTGCCAATACTTTACTTTTAACTGTATGCATATATTGGAAACAGAAAAAAACAAAAAAGAAATTGTTTTTCAATGGTGTAAACGTTAATTAAGTTAACATTCGCGAGGTAATTGTTTACCTTTTCAACTGTCAAAATAAGTAGTCAACTATCAGTTCATCACACTTGAATGACGATTTTTTTTTTTTTTCTTGTTTTATTTAGCAAATCCCTGAAAAAAAAATGAAACAGTGAAAGGGAAGGGGGGGGGTCAAAATATCTCCCAGTGTGAATGGTTAATAGTCCAGTGTCTTTATTTTGGCCCGAAGCTACCAGAGAATCAATACACTCTTGTACTGTATAAGTTTTGTGATTTGTAGTCTAGCAACATATATAAAATATGTATACATAGAGAGAGAGAGAGAGGTGGAGATATGATAAAAAATAGATAGATAGATACATATTTAGATAGATAGATAGATAGATAGATAGATAGATAGATAGATAGATAGATAGATAGATAGATAGATAGATAGATAGATAGATAGATAGATATGTTAATAATATCCTTCCCAAAATCCACAATGGTTTTTTTGTTCACAAATTTCTTGATGCCGTAATAAAACGGCACTTCCATCTCTGACAAAAAATGTGATTAATTTTAATTACTTATTCCTGAACACATAATATATGTGAGCCTAAAGTCATAATATATGTGGGCCTAAAGTCATAATATATGTGGGCCTAAAGTCATAATATATGTGGGCCTAAAATAATAATATGTGTGGGCCTTAACTCATAATATGTGTGGGCCTAAAGTCATAATATATGTGGGCCTAAAGTCATAATATATGTGGGCCTAAAGTAATAATATGTGTGGGCGTTAACTCATAATATATGTGGGCCTAAAGTCATAATATATGTGGGCCTAAAGTCATAATATATGTGGGCCTAAAGTCATAATATATGTGGGCCTAAAGTCATAATATATGTGGGCCTATATGAAAACAAAACATTTTACAATAAATTAAACATTCCAATTTAGTTTTTTTTCCTTCTGTTTCAATATTCAGGAATTTGTTATGTAACAAAAAATAATTACTTTTTGAGATAAAACAAAGTTCAGTTAGACTCTTAGTAAGTCGAGTCTCATGGTATAGGTTATTACGATAAGTCAGACTAATTATTCCTAATTATTTTCATTCAATGTGTCCACCTTACCTCCCCCCTTCTACCCTAGCATCCGCTTCTCTCCACACCCCTTCTCATCTACACACTCCTGGCACCACATTTTCTTCTTCCACATCTACCTCCCAGACCTACACTATATTCCCTCCCCCACCTCACCTCACTTACCATCCCAATGTTATCAGATCAGCTATTAATACTCACTCGGCGTTTTGGAGTTTATTTACTTTTCACGTACTTTTAATTCCTACACCTGGATGATTGTGACTCGCCTGAACCAAATACAACACCCTTCTTATCAGTTGGAAGATTCAACCTTCCACCACACACCCTCCTATCCCCATGAGCACACAAACATATATATATATATATATATATATATAAACAATCAACACATTGCTCAATGTACAATATTAATCAGGTAACAGGTTGGTTGTCTTGTATATCAACTCTCATAGCTCTCGGTACTCAATGAATTAAGTATCAACTGTGACCACAAACCGGCATTGTTCTTCTTTAATACTGTAATCTATTCGTTTTGTTTCATTAAATAATATCAGAAGTCTGGACCTTGGCAGTACATGCGGTATTGGACGGGGATAGCATATGTCAAATGCTGGCCCCAAGATTCGTAGGCAGAGTATTGGCCATATACTGTACCATATCGCACTTTTGCCCCCCCCCCTCTCTAGTCTAGATGTAGTATATGTAACAGTAAAAAAAAAGTCCTGATATTTTCCTCCAGTCTTGTTGTTTGTCAACTAAAGTGTAACACGGCTTTTAGTTTGTGTAGGTAGGTGTGTGTGTAGGTGTGTGTAGGTGTGTGTAGATTTGTGTGTAGGTGTGTGTAGGTGTGTGTAGGTGTGTGTGTAGGTGTGTGTGTGTAGGTGTGTGTAGGTTTGTGTGTAGGTGTGTGTAGGTGTGTGCGTAGGTGTGTGTGTGTAGGTGTGTGTAGGTGTGTGTAGGTGTGTGTAGGTTTGTGTGTAGGTGTGTGTAGGTGTGTGTGTGTAGGTGTGTGTGTAGGTGTGTGTGTAGGTGTGTGTAGGTGTGTGTGTAGGTGTGTTTGTAGGTGTGTGTAGGTGTGTGTGTAGGTGTGTATTTAGGTGTGTGTCTCTGTAGGTATGTGTGTAGGTGTAAGTGTGTCTAGGTGTGTGTAGGTGTGTGTCTCTGTAGGTGTGTGTGTAGGTGTGTGTATGTAGGTGTGTGTGTATGTAGGTGTGTGTAGGTGTGTGTGTGTAGGTGTGTGTGTAGGTTTTTGTAGGTGTGTGTGTAGGTGTGTGTCTCTGTAGTTGTGTGTAGGTGTGTGTATGTAGGTGTGTATGTAGGTGTGCGTGAATTTTTTTTACCTTATAAAGATTCCAATATGTTTGATTGTGTAGGACAGAGGTGGCCACGCGACAAATTATATTCACAGTCTAAAAACAACAACAACCAAACAGAGTCGCAGTGTTGTCAGTTTTATAAAAAAAAATTCACTGCTACTCAAGTCATTGAATTCAAGAAAATATTGGCTCATTGGGTGGTACACAAGACTCAAAATAAAAGGAAACATTGACTCACTGATGAGCTCCCAATGGTAACCCCAAGTATAGAAGATAGATGAATACATTTAAAAAAAAAAAAAGATATTATCCTTTATAATTTAGTTTTTTTTCCCATCTTTTAAAGATTAATATAAAAATACAACAAGGAGCGACAGAAAGTACCGTATAAAAAAATAGAACCCGAAGCCAAGGGTAGATAACTAATATATGCAACAAGAAAGACGCAGTACTTATGTAAACACAATAAACTGAGCAGCACTGATCTAAATATTTAAAAAAAAACGTAATATTATCATTGAACGATATAATATGAGTCTATTTCTGTATCTGAACAATTTCTTGGCACAATTACCTCATCTGTTATGTTCAAAATGATGACGGACAGTGGAATACTCTCAAAATCTTCAAATCGTGGCTTCTTGGACTTGAAATATTTCATGCACACCTGTGAAAGTGATATTTCAATGCTGGCACATTGGTGTGAAAGAGAAAAATCTGCAACCCAAATGTTCATAAGACTCTTGTGATTTATTGGCGGTGTTGGATCAACTCCAGACATGTTTATGGAACAGTTCACTTGACGGTTAGCTAATACTTTCTCATAGAGATGGGGGTTGGATGTAGGTGCAGATCTGGATGTGGTAGAGCAAATTGTAGATGTGTGTGACATTTTGTATTTGTGTGAGTGACATGTGCATTTGTGTGACATTTTGTATTTGTGTGATTGACAATGTATATTTGTGTGACAACGTGTTTTTGTGTGAGTGACAATATGCATTTTATGTGAGTGAAATTGTGTATGTGTTTGAGTGACAATGTGCATTTGTGTGAGTGACACCATGTTTTGTGTGTGTGTGTGTGTATCAGTTTATGTGCGTATTTGTATGATTATTCGTATTGGTCCTTGCGATTATTTATAGGTTTATGTTTCTTTGTTTATTTTTTTTGGAGCAGTAGAAATGTTCTCTGACTGATACAAAATGTGTCGACCCGATTTTTTTTTGTTTTTTTTTGTTTATATACATGGATGTCTTGTTGCTATTGAGGAGGATGCATTTTTTTATATAGAACTGGCTTGTCTGTTATCACATGTAAATGACCTGATGCATCGTTGTTTCAGACACATTTGACATTTACGTCATAGTCTGGTCAACTGCAGACACTGGGAGGTTCTACAGTTGACTAACCCATGTTGCAGTATTATTATTTAGCTGCAAGGTTATAAGTACTACTCACCCGATTGAAATCTGAATCACTGACATTTGCCTAATCATAAGGACTAATCGTCAGTACCAATTGTTAGTACCTATCATTACTGTCTATTAGTAATACCAATCATTACTGCAAGTCATTAGTACCAATCAATACTATCGATTTTTGTTACCAAACATCATTACCAATCATTACTACACGTCATTAGTATCAATCATTAGTACCAATTATTATTGTCCATTATTGCTGACAAAAATCATTATTTCCAATCACTATTACCTATCAGAACTAACAATCATTATCACTTATCGTTATTAATAATCATTATTAATACTCATTAATACCACTATCACTGGCATTAAACAGAATAAATGTTTTTGTTGTACATTAGATATTAGTTCAATAATTTTTTTGTAGCTGTCTATGCGTCTAAAACATCTCAACTTTAGAAATTAATTTTTCATACGGTAGATTCTGCTTACAACTTCCATCCCTGAAAACATTATCTGTATATCAGATGCTCAAATTGTAAACAATCTTAAATACGTTTCAGAAGAGCCAATAACTACAAATGTTATCTTTATACATTTTGTTATCGTGTTATCTAAATTGAATGATACATCGCTAGAGTGGTTTTATAAATATTTTTATCAAATTCATTTTTTTTGGCAAAAATTTAGCTTTTTGTCTGCTAAGACATTTTAAGTAGAATATCCGATATAGATAGAGTATTCCACATAATATAGAGTATTTTACTCGATATATATAAAGTATAGTAAACAACCCATCATTTCGCTGTAGTAAACAACCCATCATTTCGCTGTAGTAAACAACCCATCATTTCGCTGTTGTAAACAACCCATCTTTTCGCTGTAGTAAACTGTCTGTGAAATGGCTGTATTATGAAACTCTTATCATTCCTGTGTAGTAAACAGCCAATAGTTTTGCTCTTTTAACAATTAGTCACGATGCTTTA
>JAGDYQ010000114.1:625271-673234 GCA_021962125.1 Bulinus truncatus | reverse complement strand
TCACGGACAGTTTACTACAGCAAAAAGATGGGGTGTTTACAAAGCGAAATGATGGGTTGTTTACTAAAGCAAAAAGATGGGTTTTACTACAGAGAAACAATGGGTTGTTTACAACAGCGAAATGATGGGTTGTTAACTAAAGCAAAACGATGGGTTTTTACTTCAGAGAAACAATGGGTTGTTTACTACAGCGAAATGATGGGTTGTTTACTAAAGCAAAAAGATGGGTTTTACTACACTCTATCTATATCGGATAAAATACTCTATATTATGTGGAATACTCTATCTATATCGGATATTCCTACTTAGAATGTATTAGCAGACAAAAAGCGAAATTTTTGCCAAAAAAAAATGAATTTGATAAAAATATTTATAAAACCACTCTAGCGATGTATCATTCAATTTAGATAACACGATAACAAAATGTATAATAAAGATAACATTTGTAGTTATTGGCTCTTCTGAAACGTATCTAAGATTGTTTACAATTTGAACATCTGATAGACAGATAATGTTTTCAGGGATGGAAATTGTGAGCAGAATCTACTGTCTGAAAAATTAATTTCTAATGTCGAGATGTTTTAGACGCATGGACAGCAACAAAAAAAAATATTGAACTAATATCTAATGTACAACAAAAAACATTCATTCTGTTTAATGCCAGTGATATTGGTAGTAATAAGTATTAATAATGATTAGTAATAAAGATAAGTGATAAATATTGTTAGTTCTGATCAGTGCTCGATTTACCGCCGGGGATGCCGGGGATATACCCGGCACTGCGGACTGTCATCCCCGGCTCTGCTTTAACTAATTTCATCCCTGCCGGGGATGACATTTATCCCCGGCTCTGCAGAAAATTTGTTTCAATCCCGGCACTGGTTTTTTCTTAAATCGAGTACTGGTTCTGATAGGTAATAATGATTGGAAATAATGATTTTTTGAGCAATAATGGACAGTAATAATTGGTACTAATGATTGGTACTAATGACGTGTAGTAATGATTGGTAATGATGTTTGGTAACAATAATCGATAGTATTGATTGGTACTAATGACTTACAGTAATGATTGATATCAATAATAAACAGTAATGATTGGTACTAATAATTGGTACTAATGATGATTAGGCAAAATGTCAGTGGTTCAAATTTCAATCAGGCGAGTAGTACTTATAACCTGGTAGCTAAATAATAATACTGCAACATAGGTTAGTCAGCAGTAGAAACCACCCCCCCCCCCCAATCCCCGTGTCTGCAGTTGACCAGACCATGACGTAAATGTCAAATGTGTCTGAATCAACGATGCATCAGTTCATTTTCATGTGATAACAGACAAGCCAGTTCTATATAAAAAAAAATGCATCCTCGTCAATAGCAACATAACATCCATGTAGGTTATATAAACAAAAAACACAATAAAACAAAATCGGGTCGACACATTTTGTATCAGTCAGAAAACATTTCTACTGCTCAAAAAAAAAATAAACAAAGAAACATAAACCTATAAATAAACGCAAGGACCAATACGAATAAACATACACATACGCACATAGACTAATACGCACACATACACACACAAACACAAACATGGTGTCACTCACACAAATGCACATTGTCATTCAAACACATACACAATTTCACTCACATAAAATGCATATTGTCACTCACACAAAAACACGTTGTCACACAAATATACATTGTCAATCACACAAATACAAAATGCCACACAAATACACATGTCACTCACACAAATACACATGTCACTCACTCACTCACACAAATACAAAATGTCGCACAAATACACATGTCACTCACACAAATACAAAATGTCACACAAATACACATGTCACTCACACAAATACACATGTCACTCACACAAATACAATGTCACTCACACAAATACACATGTAACTCACACAAATACACATGTCACTCACACAAATACAAAATGTCACACAAATACAAAATGTCACACAAATACACAGGTCACTCACATAAATACACATGTCACTCACACAAACACACATTGTCACACACATCTACAATTTGCCCTACCACATCTATATCTGCACCAACATCCAACCCCATCTCTCTGAGAAAGTATTAGCTAACCGTCAAGTGAACTGTTCCATAAACATGTCTGGAGTTGATCCAACACCGCCAATAAATCACGAGAGTCTTATGAACATTTGGGTTGCAGATTTTTTTCTCTTTCACACCAATGTGCCAGCATTGAAATATCACTTTCACAGGTGTGCATGAAATATTTCAAGTCCAAGAAGCCACGATTTGAAGATTTTAAGAGTATTCCACTGTCCGTCATCATTTTAAACATAACAAATGGGGTAATTGTGCCAAGAAATTGTTCAGATACAGAAATAGACTCATATTATATCGTTCAATGATAATATTACGTTTTTTTTTTAAATATTTAGATCAGTGCTGCACAGTTTATTGTGTTTACTGCGTCTTTCTTGTTGCATATATTAGTTATTTACCCGTGGCTTCGGGTTCTATTTTTTTATACGGTACTTTCTGTCGCTGCTTGTTGTATTTTTATATTAATCTTTAAAAGATGGAAAAAAAACTAAATTATAAAGGATAATATCTTTTTTTTATTTAAAAATGTATTCAACTATCTTCTATACTTGGGGTCACCATTGGGAGTTCATCAGTGAGTCAATGTTTCTTTTTATTTTGAGTCTTGTGTACCACCCAATGAGCCAAAAGTTTCTTGAATTCAATGACTTGAGTTGCAGTGAATTTTTTTTTTTAAACTGACAACACTGCGGCTCTGTTTGGTTGTTGTTGTTTTTTAGACTGTGAATATAATTTGTTGTGTGGCCACCTCTGTCCTACACAATCAAACATATTAGAATCTTTATAAAGTAAAAAAATATTCACGCACACTTACACACACCTATATACACACACCTACACACACACCTACACACACACCTACACACACATCTACACATACACTTACATACACCTAGAAACACACACACACACCTACACACACCTAAATACACACACCTACATACACACACACACCTACACACAAACCTACACACACACCTACACACACAGCTACACACACACCTACACACACACACCTACACACACACCTACACACACCTACACACACACACTTACATACAACTAGACACACACACACACCTACACACACACCTACACACACACCTACACACACCTACACACACACCTACACACACACCTACACACACACACACCTATACACACCTACACACACCTACACACACACCTACACACACACACCTACACACACCTACATACACCTAGACACACACACACCTACACACACCTAACTACACACACATACATACACACACCTACACACACACCTAGACACACACACACCTACACACACCTACATAGACACACACCTACACACACACCTACATACACACACACCTACAGAGACACACACCTACACATACCTACACACACCTAGACACACACACACCTACACACACAACTACAGACTACAGAGACACACAACTACACACATATACACACACACCTATTAAGTAGATCTACCACCCCCACTCTGTCATAATTTCCACACACCCTCACCCCCAGGTACGTCGACAAAAGCCCCAATTGTAATATAAAATGATGATGTTTTGTTATATAGCCCTTGGACAAGTGAACCTCCTGCTCCCTTCCCGGTCGAAAAAAAAGAAAAAAAGTTTCATTCACTAGTTTTCAGCGTATACTGTAGTGTACTGGTGGAGGTAAAAGAACGACAAGTCAGAGGCGTAGCGAGGGGGGGGCAATGCAACTTGCGCCCGGGGCATTTTACCTTTTTAATACTTTTTTTTTAGCGCCCCCCCATTCGAAAACCATACAAGATTATATAGAAAATATACCATTTGGCGCCCCTGAACCTCGGCGCCAGGGTACATATGTACCCCCCCCCGTCCGCCTACCCTCCTAGCTACGCTTTTGCGACAAGTGTTTGGTGAACTCTGTTATAATTAGGTCAAAATAACGAGATGTTAGAAATTTTGTATCACCATTTTTTGCGCCCAATTTTTTTATCGCATTTGAAAATACAGCGTCTTGCATCAGCTGCACTAACAGTTTCATGACACTTCAAATCAATGTCTAGACATGGTCTAGAGTCTCTAGACTATGCTATGCAAACATCAGTACACGAGACAGTGTATATATTTTTCAGAATTATTGTGATACTGAGCTAAATTTAATATTTTATATTAATGAAGAAACTATTTTCGTTTGTGCTTTGTATATAGCAATAAAAACATCAATAGATTTTTCTCTAAGAGTTAGACCGGCAAACACTCTGATACAACTGTTGCTATAACCAAAATTAAACGAAAGAAAGAATTTTTAATGTTGACACACGGAAGAACAACAGAAGATCAAAAATGAAAGCCGACCTATCAAAATTTTGCTTTGAACGTTTGAAACGCTAACATTAAAGAGTGTCATTTTACAAGATACTTTTTTTTATTAATTTAACTGATAGACAGATAAAAAAATAAATTTTTCTTTTCTGTTGTTCACTAAAACATTGAACAAATAGTTTATAGTATGAAAGTAGATGAATGAAAGAATATAAGAGTAACATTTATATACATTGAAACGCAAAGCAAAAACTTCAAAAGATGATCAAAAGTAAATTTGTCCTTCAACTCGGTGAATGTGGTTGTCATTTCTGACGCGTGCTCCTAGTTTGAAACAATGGAACCGGTGTCAACATGTTTTTGGGACATCTTTAAGTGGAGAGAGAGTGTGTAAAAATGTGACTTGTAGGGAAAAAAAACGCGTTAATAATAAGTGAACGACAACTTTCTGGCTATACTATTATTTTACGAATGAAAAGTTACATGAGATATAAATGACGTGTGTTTTTTTTTTTGGAATGGGAAATGGAGGGTAGGGTAAACAGACTTAATGTAGGCGAAGTGAAGCAAAATATGACAGGGAGGGAGGGATGAGGGGTTATATATATACAAAGGCACCGAGAGCCAACGCGGGCCCCAGGGCAGGACATCATTGCGGGCCCCTTAATAAACAATGAGTCGTGAAAAAATTGATTTATTCGGGGCTGCATGGCCCCCTTTATGCCCCGTTACAGATGCGGGCCCCCTGGCAATGACCCCCCGCCCCCCTCTCGGCGGCCCTGTATATATATATATATATATATATATATATATGTATGTTTGTGTGCTCATGGGGATAGGAGGGTGTGTGTCGGAAGGTAGAATCTTCTAACTGATAAGAAGGGTGTTGTATTTGGTTCAGGCGAGTCACAATCATCCAGGTGTAGGAATTAAAAGTACGTGAAAAGTAAATAAACTCCAAAACGCCGAGTGAGTATTAATAGCTGATCTGATAACATTGGGATGGTAAGGGAGGTGGGGGGGGGGAGGGAGGGAATATAGTGTAGGTCTGGGAGGTAGATGTGAAAGAAAAAAATGTGGTGCCAGGAGTGTGTAGATGAGAGGGGGGGGGGTGGAGAGAAGTGGATGCTAGGGTCGGAGGGGGGAGGTAAGGTGGACACATTGAATGAAAATAATTAGGAATAATTAGTCTGACTTATCGTAATAACCTATACCATGAGACTCGACTTATTGAGAGTCTAATTGAACTTTGTTTTATCTCAAAAAGTAATTATTTTTTTTGTTACATAACAAATTCCTGAATATTGAAACAGGAGGAAAAAGAAAACTAAATTGGAATGTTTAATTTATTTTAAAATGTTTTGTTTTCATATAGGCCCACATATAATATGAGTTAAGGCCCACATATATTATGACTTTAGGCCCACATATATTATGACTTTAGGCCCACATATTTTATGACTTTAGGCCCACATATATTATGACTTTAGGCCCACATATATTATGACTTTAGGCCCACATATATTATGACTTTAGGCCCACATATATTATGACTTTAGTCCCACATATATTATGACTTTAGGCCCACAAATATTATGACTTTAGGCCCACATATATTATGACTTTAGGCCCACATATATTATGACTTTCGGCCCACATATATTATGACTTTAGGCCCACATATATTATGTGTTCAGGAATAAGTAATTAAAATTAATCACGTTTTTTGTCAGAGATGGAAGTGTCGTTTTATTACGGCATCAAGAAATTTGTGAACAAAAACCATTGTGTATTATAGGAAGGATATTATTAACATATCTATCTATCTATCTATCTATCTATCTATCTATCTATCTATCTATCTATCTATCTATCTATCTATCTATCTATCTATCTATCTATCTATCTATCTATCTATCTATCTATCTATTTATCTATCTATCTATCTGTCTAAATATGTATGTATCTATCTATCTATCTGTCTAAATATTTATCTATCTATCTATCTATCTATCTATCTATCTATCTATCTATCTATCTATCTGTCTAAATATTTATCTATCTATCTATCTATCTATCTATCTGTCTAATTATTTAGCTATCTATTTTTTATCAAATCTCCACCTCTCTCTCTCTCTCTCTCTCTATCTCTCTCTCTCGCTCTCTCTCTCTCTCTATGTATACATATTTTATATATGTTGCTAGATTACAAATCAGAAAACTAATACAGTACAATAGTGTATTGATCCTCTGGTAGCTTCGGGCCAAAATAAAGACACTTGACTATTAACCATTCACATTGGGAGATATTTTGACCCCCCCACTTTCCCTTTCACTGTTTCATTTTCTCAGGGATTCGCTAAATAAAACAAGAAAAAAAAAAGAAAACATAGTCATTCAAGTGTGATGAACTGATAGTTGACTGCTTATTTTGACAGTTGAAAAGGTTAACAATTACTTCGCAAATGTTAACTTAATAAACGTTTACACCATTGAAAACAATTTCTTTTTTTTCTGTTTCCAATATATATATATATATATATATATATATATATATATATATATATATATATATATATATATATATATATATATATATAGTTTAAAGTTAGGTATTGTTTATCCTAAAATCTCTTCATTTGTTGAATCATAGATATTTCTGCAACACAAATAATTGAAATTTCTTGGGCTGTATAAGTGAACATATATATATATATATATAAGAATATTTGTATGAACGTATATATGAATGATTGTATGAAAGTATAACTACAGACCATGACTTACCTATTCATTCATAACGAAAAAAACCAGGTGGAAAAAAAACAACAACAGCAAAGTCTTATTCAAACCATTTGTAAAACACAAAAAGTTTCCAAGAACAGGTAAACTTCAACTTCACTTCTCTAGTAATACTTCTTTTTTACTTTCACTTTTTTTTTTTCCACTAACACATTTTTTTTTAATGGATTTTTCTGTTGCCGTAAAAAACCGGAAAAGTTATTTTGCTTACGTCACTTGCGCGCCACAGACAAGACTCTGTTACAAATGACCCTCACGCTGGGCGCGTGTGTCTAACACCTTATCTCCCCTAAGTTTTCACGCGCCCACCCTCTTCCCCCCCCCCCCAGGGTGAGAGAGAGAGAGAGAGGGGGGGGAGAGAGAAAAGAGAGAGAGAGAGAGAGAGAGAGAGATGAGATTTCCCAATTTTTTTTGTTGTGTTTTGTGTTATATTCAACTCTACTTCCATTTTTCTTTAAAAAATAATTCACCCATAAGCTCTCGATAAGACATCGGCATGTCGTCCAACACCCAACTTACATGAGACACATCTTTGTATTTATACGTATTTTATTTTTGAAGAACTTATTATTTTTATTAGATGTTTTTTGGGAATTTTATTTCTAGCAAAGTGTATTTAGCACCAATTAGATTCTGAAGAATTTATTTTCTAAAGTATATTCTCATTGACTGAATGATTTTAGCATTTTTTTAATTTAATTATTAGTGTTTATTATTGTTATCTTCTTTTGTAAAAAAAAATATTCTAATTTACATATTAATTTATGTTTATATTCTTCAGAATTTTTTTTTCGTCTCTATCTCATAAGAAGTATGTTTCTGGGCTGTTCTATTTACAATTTAGTTGGTACTACAGAATGTTTATTTGTACATTTTCAGTTATAAGCTTTTTGATATTACATTAGTAGTAAACAAAAGAATGCAATTAATTTCATAAAGAAGAAACAAATATTTATAGGATATTTATAATTTAAAATTACTGGAGTCATGTAATAATTAACTGGGGTTATACTTCTGTTCAAGGGAAAAAAAAAACAACTAGACTTTTAGTTATTTGGTTCTACACTTTTCGTAGTATTCTGGTCAGTGTACTTTTTTATTAGGTCTTTTAAGACCCAAGCAAGAGACTTATAGAGGTATATAGGGGCCCTTGGAAGAGATTTTCAGAGATAAACGGGGGCCCCTAGGTAATGATTTAAAAGAATATGTGGTGGCTTTAGTCAGGGATTTCCTGAGATATGTGGTGGCCCTATGCAGAGATTTCCTGAGATATGGGGTGGCCCTAGGCAGAGATTTCCTGAGATATGCGGTGGCCCTTGGCAGAGATTCAACTAGGTAGAAACTCCCAGAGATGTCACATATTTATAAAAAGGGCTGTATGTAGAAACGTCTAGAGATATAAGGGGGTCCTAGACAATCATAGGGTCTAAATGGCATAGGGTGTTTTAAACCACGAGAACTTAATAAAAATAAAAAAAAAACTGGGACTCACCCTCTTACCATTAGTGGGTTGGTGGGTGGGGGGGGGGGGGCTTAGACGGTTGCCCGGTTCGCCTACCCATAAGAAATTCTGTGTGTCTCAAAAACTACTCTATCCAATCAATGGGATCCATGTCCACATCCCTCCATTATGTCTCTCAATACTTTAATATTAACACGACTGAAGAATGTTTTCTTTTTTAACAACTCTTTGTGTCCTTTTAAAATTACATTATCTGCCTTTTACTCTTTTTTTTTTTTGTCTTTAAGATCCAGTTACCCCAGGCTAGAAGTAAATTAGCTTGACCTCTGTTCACGTCTTATCAAAAACCTTTCACATTGTGTCCTCAGTAACCCGGGACATAACTCATATTTACAAAAAAAAGAAAAAAAAACATGAAAATAAAAACCTGAGTGGTCTCCCTTCCCATTCATTAATGTGCACATTATATTTTTTGCTCACCAAGTTCCGGTTCTAATGTCACAATTGGCTCATTTATTCTACTTTTAATGCATTAAAGATTACGGAAACATGGAGCTTCGTTGATAATGTGATCCCTGTGGTCATCACTTAAATGACCAAGTAATCATGATGGAAGCTGGACAGCAAACCAGGCGGTGAGCTGGACACATCAAGAAATGGTCTCCGAGGAATTAGAGACCTGTTGTTTTTTTTTAAAAAGGGGGGAAAGTGGAATTGGGTTGAAGTGGACTGCCTGGAGACTGGTCAGTTTGTGAGTCACTCTGTGTGTTTGTGTGTGTGTGTATGTGTATGTGTGTGTGTGTGTTTATAAATGATGGAGAAAGACAAAGACGAAAAATATCTTCTACCGAACCCGTTGTTTGGTTAATGGGGATGGTCCTAGGCCTGGTGGGTGGGGGCAGGGGGGGGGAGTCTAGACAAAAGTGCAAGATGGAGGTCAGTATGGCATTGTGGGTGGTCGCCTAGTTTCCCTATCCAAAAGAGCGTCTCTGATTTACAGAAATAAAGGGCACAAGGAATGAAAAGGAACTCAAGCATATATATCTATATATGTGTGTGTGTGTGCGTCTGTGTGTGTTTGTGTGTGTGTGTTTGTGTGTGTGTGTATTGCGCATTGGTTTGGGTTTTTTGTGTGCATTTGTGTGTGTGTGTTTGTTGTTTGTCTTGGTTGTGTGTCTTTGTTGTGTGTGTTTGTGTGTGCGCATGTTTGTTGTTTGTCTTGGTTGTGTGTTTGTTTGTGTGTGCCTGTTCAGTAAGTTATTGGGATGAACTAAAAAAATAAATTATTATAAATGATTTTTCTTTCTTTTTTTTCGGCGCATTACTAAAAGAGACACTAAGGTGTGACCATTTCTCTAACGTGAGGACTAAACACCTACACATGACGATGTATTTTAATACCATTTTTTATTAAACCTTTCACACAAGGGAACGGATCTAGTAAGATATTGGTACTGTTATCAAGTTTTTAAAATATGAATCACTTCATGAACTTTTCTCTAAAATACTGGTAAGTAGCCTAGTTGAATAAGTAGCTAAGTTAAATAGGTAGCCTTGTTAAACTAGTAGCCTAGTTAAATAAGTAGCTAAGTTAAACAGATAGCCTTGTTAAACTAGTAGCCTAGTTAAATAAGTAGCTAAGTTAAACAGGCAGACTTGTTAAACTAGAATCCTAGTTAAATAAGTAGCTAAGTTAAACAGGTAGCCTTGTTAAACTAGTAGCCTAGTTAAATAAGTAGCTATGTTAAACAGATAGCCTTGTTAAACTAGTAGCCTAGTTAAATAAGTAGCTAAGTTAAACAGGCAGACTTGTTAAACTAGAATCCTAGTTAAATAAGTAGCTAAGTTAAACAGGTAGCCTTGTTAAACTAGTAGCCTAGTTAAATAAGTAACTAAGTTAAACAGATAGCCTTGTTAAACTAGTAGCCTAGTTAAATAAGTAGCTAAGTTAAACAGATAGACTTGTTAAACTAGTAGCCTAGTTAAATAAGTAGCTAAGTTAAACAGGTAGCCTTGTTAAACTAGTAGCCTAGTTAAATAAGTAGCTAAGTTAAACAGGTAGACTTGTTAAACTAGTAGCCTAGTTAAATTTGGTCAACATCTAGGTAACAGCGAAGACAAATGTATCTCTTCCCGCCCACTTAACAATAAAAACAAACAGCCAATGAGCTGTTTATTTCGGACATGGCAGGCTATTTCAACACAAGACAGTACAGTTGTTGTTATTTTTTTTTCAATTACGTCTAAATGCAAGTACCAGATGTTCAGTCCATCTAGCTTGTTAGATGTGGACAACCCCTGATAATTAGAGGAAGACAAATGAGGGAGTAAAAAAAAATAAAAACGTCACATGGTGGTGGGGTGGGGGAGGGGGGGGAAGATGGAAGGAGAGGGTTGCCTTCGTCCAACATTTTAGTGAAGGGACAATGTCTGCATGGTATTAGTGAAAAGAGAACAAGGTAATCAGAGCTAGGTATGTAATCATAATAATCACATTTAGAGCATGGTAAATAATCAGAGCTAGGTATGTAATCATAATAATCACATTTAGAGCATGGTAAATAATCAGAGCTAGGTATGTAATCATAATAATCACATTTAGAGCATGGTAAATAATCAGAGCTAGGTATGTAATCATAATAATCACATTTAGAGCATGGTAAATAATCAGAGCTAGGTATGTAATCATAATAATCACATTTAGAGCATGGTAAATAATCAGAGCTAGGTATGTAATCATAATAATCACATTTAGAGCATGGTAAATAATCAGAGCTAGGTATGTAATCATAATAATCACATTTAGAGCATGGTAAATAATCAGAGCTAGGTATGTAATCATAATAATCACATTTAGAGCATGGTAAATAATCAGAGCTAGGTATGTAATCATAATAATCACATTTAGAGCATGGTAAATAATCAGAGCTAGGTATGTAATCATAATAATCACATTTAGAGCATGGTAAATAATCAGAGTTAGGTATGTAATCATAATAATCACATTTAGAGCATGGTAAATAATCAGAGCTAGGTATGTAATCATAATAATTACATGAAGAACATGGTAAATCAGTGGTTGTTAAATAAACCCTTACGCTTCTCGGCCCATTATAAGTTCTGTTTTCATTTCGTAACACATCTGTACAGAGAAATTACGAAAACAAAAAAAGGATCAAATGTAATTTATTTTATTAATTGGCATATAGGTTTTTTTTTTCTTTGTAACTTTGAAGACTACCAATCGTATAGATGTGTCACAAATAGTGAAATATGCTTGTAAATATGTACAGGTGGATTCTCTATCTATTTGTTACAAATTCGGATTTTATTTTCGACCCACCTGAAATTCGTCCCGCGGCACACAGATGGGTCACGCTTTGAGAACCTTGTGGGATAAATTATCATAACAAGAACAGTGTAAAACATACATACAGTCAAACACGTTGATTTACGAAACGTTAAAATAAAAGGGTCTGTTCTAGAGATGTAAATGACAGGGAACACGGGACAAAATACAGGTACGTTCGAATAATTTACATCCAAAGGAAAGGGGGCTTACCAAACACAATAAGACATACATGCAGTCGGTCATGTACAATACATACAGTCGGACATATACAATACATACAGTCGAACATATACAATACATACAGTCGGACATATACAAAACATACAGTCGGACATATACAATACATACAGTCGGACATATACAATACATACAGTCGGACATATACAAAACATACAGTCGGACATATACAATACATACAGTCGGACATATACAAAACATACAGTCGGACATATACAAAACATACAGTCGGACATATACAATACATACAGTCGGACATATACAAAACATACAGTCGGTCATGTACAATACATACAGTCGGACATATACAATACATACAGTCGAACATATACAATGCATACAGTCGAACATATACAATACATACAGTCGGACATATACAACGCTGATGGCTTGCGTATTACTGGAACATGCTCATTGATGGTATTTAAGAGAGAGGGAGAGGGGGGGGGGAGCGACGAAGAACCTGGTATAGAAATTCTCTTAGTTAAAGACGTTAGGTTGCTTAACATTCCGTTCCAGAACCAGCCTTAGCATGGACGAAATATGGGACAATCGATGAGAACTGAAACCAACAATAACTGAAGTAAACGAAAAACCATGATTTCAATGTCTAGTTTTTGTGAAAGCTAAGCATGTATTTTAAGAATCCGCAAATTAAGTAAGAAGATAATCAAGTACTTGAGATGTCATTAACTGTATTTCAGACTTGATTAAGTATGTTACTTGTCCGGGACGGAGTTATTTATAGTTTTATCGATTTTTTTTTATATTTGTAAACAGTTTTACTTAAGCCATGACTAATTCAAATCTATTTAGTTTTTAATAGATGTATGAATAAAATCATTAGCTTCAGAATCTAGGCTGTAGTATTTATTGAACGCGAGCAGAATAGATCATTAATGGGCTAAGTGGTTAAGTTAACGAACGGGACCGTTCTACTCAATAGGTAAATAGGATTATTGCTAAGTATTCCCACTGCTGGCACTTCTATTACGCCTTGACCTAATATGACTTGACAGTTGGAGGTAGGGTGGAGGTGGGGCACAGAAAGGTCTCATTTGTAGAAAATAAATTGTAAGCGGCCTCTTTACAGACTTTTAAGCCCCCCCCCTCTTCCCCCCCCCCCCCCGGCCATGACATTGTGCTTGGGAACCGAAACGTAACTTTGCCTTATGCCTAAAAATAATCTATTCCTTAAGGCTTTCAAATACCTTTGCCTAAAGCCCTCAGTATGTTGCTTAAACTAGACCACACAATACCACACAATACCACACAATACCGCACAATACCACACAATACCACACAATACCACACACTACCCTTGCATATGGCCCCAAAATACATTAGTCTAGAGACCATAAACAGTTTTTTTTAACAATCAACGTGGTTCTCGAGCTGGAACCATGGGGTGAACGTAAGAAATGTCCGTAAGCTTCTGGAGCGGCCGTCCAAAACTGACCCGTGGTGGAAGCTTAGGCGAGTCGAGCAGGCGCTAATTGCCCAGTTCCGTACTGGACACTGTCCTATTGGCGAGTACTTTGGGAGGTTGAGGCCCAATGTCGACATCCTTTGCAGACACTGCAGGGAAGTGGAGGAAACCGTGGATCATTTGTTTTTCGAGTGTCCCGGGCTGGCGGACCACAGGGTGGACCAGTCCGGAAGCTTGCTGGCCATTGGGCTCTATGGCAGTCTCCAGATGTTGAGAGACACAGCAAGTCTGATCTCACGGGCTCTAAGAGACTAAGTCTCAGCCCGCAGATTACTGAGAGAGTTCAAAGAAAGAGAGAGAGAGAGAGAGAGAGACCATAAATGTATCTTGCATAGAGGCCCCCAAAAAAGAAAGAAAAGTTCTGTGAACAGGCGCAATGACCCTCATGTTAAATGAGACTAGATATTTTTTTTAGTTTACTTTCAGAAGCTGTAATCCTTCTTCGATCATCAATCTCAGTCACATAAATACTCAAATATGAAAATAGCTGATTGAACAAAATAAAAGTTGCTAAAAAAAAATCGAGCAAGTCGAGAAGAGTATTGCGCCACAGTAACGTATGTTATTGTTTGAGAGAGTATACTGCAAAAGGTGGGCGTATGATAGATACCCTGTCTGTTTACATCGGTCAGTGAGATATTGCTAGCGACGGAAGACAATACATTTGTATCATAGAAATTGTATCAGATAACATTGATTTGGGTTTTTTTTTTATTCGAGTAATTGTTTCAACAACCCACTCCTCTTGCCAAAGTCAAGTAAACATTGTACATATAGAAGGAAAAAAACAACTATCGTGTTCTGCCAGTGATAAGAGTAATAATACTGTGATTATCGTGTTCTGCCAGTGATAAGAGTAATAATACTGAGATTATCGTGTTCTGCCAGTGATAAGAGTAATAATACTGTGATTATCGTGTTCTGCCAGTGATAAGAGTAATAATACTGAGATTATCGTGTTCTGCCAGTGATAAGAGTAATAATACTGAGATTATCGTGTTCTGCCAGTGATAAGAGTAATAATACTGAGATTATCGTGTTCTGCCAGTGCATAAGAGTAATAATACTGAGATTATCGTGTTCTGCCAGTGATAAGAGTAATAATACTGAGATTATATCGTGTTCTGCCAGTGATAAGAGTAATAATACTGTGATTATCGTGTTCTGCCAGTGATAAGAGTAATAATACTGAGATTATCGTGTTCTTCCAGTGATAAGAGTAATAATACTGTGATTAACGTGTTCTGCCAGGGTGATAGTTTATACTAATACTGAGATTATTCGTAGGTTCTGCCAAAGGATAAGTAGTAATAATACTGAGATTTCTATAAATGTTTGTGCTCAATCAGGGACGTCACAGGCGGTGGGTGCAGTCCCGATATATATGTCAGGGTACCCTGACTAGAGAGCAAGTCGTTTGGCTTAAATTTGACTTACAGCGAAATGAAGGGTGTGTGATCGTTGACGCCCCCATTCGGTGGGGGTTGTTAGGGGTCCATGATTGGCTGTAAGCTGTGTAAATGATTGATAACTGAAAATTGATTTAACCCTTACTTGTAGTAGAATATTTTTTTCAATCTATTTTTGATGCTTTTTTTTATAGCTAAACAGTTTAATTTGAAGATTTCCTTCATTTTCCACACATCTTCTTCTTCCTTTGGCTCTACAGCCCATTTAGGGCCCTAACCTGCCATATGGCTCACTCTTCTCCACTTTTCCTGATCCATAGTCTTCTTCCTCCATCAAGGATCGCCATCAAGTTTACATAAGCCCACTGAAAGGGTGTATATCAGCACTTCAGATGTTCGTGTGTCCATTCGTTCTCCGAAATGAGACCACATCCGTTAAGAGTAATGGAAACAGAAAAAAAACCCCTTGACTCACTGGGAGCCTCACTGAACTTTCTAAGGAAGGTCCACATGCTGGCAGACTATGTACCACATTTTCGCCACCACCGACTCAGTACCAAAAGAGATAGTTGTAAGCGAAAAATATAACTTTGTTGCTTTTTTCAAGATAGTATCTTGTAAAGCGTTCAGAAGACGTGTAAACAAATTGACCGGAGGTAAACCTATAACCAAATACCCAAATGAAAGCGAGCTCAACATGTGTGTTCACGTGTGTGTATGTGCTTTGTGTCTGTACACGTGTGTGTGCGTGAGTGTTTGCGTGAGTATGTACGTGTCTTTGTAGAAGGGTATAATTAAACCATTTGAACGTTATTCGCAAGGGGTGGCCAGTGTTCAGTTTTCTTAGATCCCAACACGTCTAATGCAGAGTAACATCCGAGTTGAGCATCCACCGACACAACAGTACTCACACTTTAGTAAACAACTTAACACGTGGCTATAGCACTGGCTCATTTCACAGATGAAATACTCCGACCATAGAATGAGATGGGCGGAAGCTTCTAATCTTCTGACTTTATGAATTTTCTCGAACAGTGACCTTTTATGATTGGTTTAGAGTGCAGAAGTATTGGGCAGAGAGAGAGAGAGAGAGAGAGAGAGAGAGATAGATAGAGAGACGGATGCCGGGGGAAAAGAGAGAGTGGAAGGTGGAGAGATGAGGGCAAATACATGGATAGAAAGAGGGACGTGGAGATGAAGACTGAAAGAAGAGGTAGAGAGGAGGTATAGAGGAGGAGGTATATAGAAGTATATAGAGGAGGTAGTTAAAAGATGGGAAGTAGATGAAGACGAAGAGAAAGAATGCGAAGAGATGGATGGATTGAGAGAAAAAGGGATAAAGACAGAGAGAGAGAGAGAGAGAGAGAGAGAGAGAGAGAGAGAGAGAGAGAGAGAGAGGAGATGATAGAATAAAGAAGCAAAAGGTGGAGTTGATGGTGAGAGTGATAGGCACCAGTGGCGCAACCAGGGGAGGGGGCAGGGGGGGATTGAGCCCCCCCCCAGGCCAAATCATCAATTCATATTTTACGTTATAAAGTTACAAAAATGACTGTCAAACTGTCTTTTTTCACTACGTGAGCCCCCCCCCCCCCAAGCACTTTTTGCTGGTTGCGCCACTGATAGGCACATATAAAAAGACAGGGTGAAAGATGAATTCAGAAATAGAGAGAGAGAGAGAGAGAGAGAGAGACATACACACACAGCGAAAGTATAAAAAGTCCAATATAAGATGTCGATTCAGTCACGACCTGACACAATAACTTATTTTCCAACGGTCAAGAGTCTCCAGTACCAGCAGACGTGAACCTTTCAACCGATCAGAAATAATAAATAACCGGTGAATACCGAAATGAAAATTACCACAACTCTGGAGTTTAAAGCGGAGACAACCGCAAAAGTTTCACTCCATATTGAGTGACCCGAGTCCAACTGATTAGCTCATTAAGAAAATTCCCCCTCCCCCGCAATCTCACCCCCACCCACCACCACCCCTACCCCCTTCTGTCAGACGTAACGAGAAGCAGACGTTCAGCGGCAGGTTCAATAACAAGAGATTTAACAAACGCTGTCGCTCACCGAAATTCGGTCAGACAAATAATAATATGACAAACATAACGTTGGTCATTGTCTCGGCGCCGTCACGTGACAAACATAACAAAGGTAATTGGTCTCGGCGCCGTCACGTGACAAACATAACATTCGCATTGGTGGTTATCAAAATTTCCACTCATGTTACAGACTTCTTTGCTTGGGTGTACCCACTGCATATACAAATGCATGCGTTTATTATATTGAATTGCAATATTTGAATTTTTTTATATTCCCTCTTCCGTGTTTAATGGCATTTAAAGTTGTTTTTTTTTAAACCACAACTGTGCCGCCCAGTGATGTATTGGGAGGGGAACACCAATACATCACCAACACATCACCAACACATCACCAATACATCACCAATACATCACCAACACATCACCAATACATCACCAACACATCACCAATACATCACCAATACATCACCAATACATCACCAATACATCACTGGTGCCGCCACTCATCGCGTTGAGATCCACTGTTATTTAGAATAAGTTTTTAAAAAATTAAAAATAGTCTTCCATTAATTTTTGTTCTATTTAATAAACTTAACTATTGTAACCAGTGCTCGATTTAAGAAAAAAAAATCCAGTGCTGGGGATGAAAAAAAATTTCTGCAGAGCCGGGGATAAATGTCTATGATTTCATCCCCGGCAGGGATATATTAGCTAAAGCAGAGCCGGGGGGTGGCAGGTCTCAGTGCCGGGGATATCCCCGGCATCCCCGTATTAAATCGAGCCCTGATTGTAACCATTATACATGTATAATCAGAGATTGTGTGATTGATGAATCTGTGGTTGAGTGTGATAATGTCTTATAGTGTTGATCAGTTGAAAAAAAAAATCAGGTATGGACAACAATGACCCTGCAATAACAATCATTAAAAAAATACACATTTAATATGCTCACGGACATCTTGTTTGGCTCATCACGTGACACGATATATTACACGTTCATTGTTACTTGAGTAAATATATTTTGAAAATGGCTCCATTAATGATGGCTCCAATAACTAATGTTATATAATGTAGTGTTCATATTGATCCTGCCATTTTAAAAGTGAAACATTAATACAAAGGCTTTTTTTTGTCAGTTGTAACTTGAATCTGTCTGGTCTAACTGTTTTGTATTAGGTTTATATTTCAAGAAGAACAAAATAAAAAAAACACAAACTGAGAGCTAAATAGATAGAATGAGAGAAAAAGAGAGAGAGAGAGGGGGAGAGGGCAGTGAGGCAGGAAAATGAATTCAAAACACAGACAGCTACAATTATTAAACTCAGAAAATTGAAGTGTTCCAGCCTAACTGAAAGTGACATTCACTCACACATCAATATCAAACACTGCCTCAGTTAACACTCACACATCAATATCAAACACTGCCTCAGTTAACACTCGCACACCAATATCAAACACTGCCTCAGTTAACACTCACACATCAATATCAAAGACTGCCTCAGTTAACACTCACACATCAATATCCAACACTGCCTCAGTTAACACTCACACATCAATATCAAACACTGCCTCAGTTAACACTCACACATCAATATCCAACACTGCCTCAGTTAACACTCACATATCAATAGCAAACACAGTTAACATAAATCAACATTTAACACTGCCTCAGTTAATATCTTCTTTCACACACACACACACACACACACACACACACATATATATATATTTAAATATATATATATATATATATATATATATATATATATATATATATATATACATTTATTTGTTAATCAAATGAAAGATTAGCGTTGTGTAAACTATACATGAGCATATATGTTAATACACAACAACAAGAAATAAATCAAGTCATTTACACAGGATTAGCTTTGCTCTAAATTATTGCCGAGACCGACAAGGGAATCATTAGTAAATCTATTCACACATGTTACTCAGAGAGTTAGCTCAAACTTCTATTGATACGTCAGTGGTTCTATTGTTTTGGTTCCAACATTTTCTCTTTCAAATGTAATTTTTTTTTCCTTCTTAGGAACCAGATATTTCTTTTCAGCCTGTCTAGCCTCGTACTAATATTAGATTAATGGTTTGTTATTGCAAGCTCTGGCACTAACATATGTGCTCACTACTACTCATACCCTGAGGGGCTGAGTGCTGGGAGATCTCACGCAACCTCGCTTCCTTTCACGTGAGTAATTCTGGAGGTCAGTGACCCAGTAAACAGTTGACATCACAAATAGTGACGGCACCTGGTTTTGTACAGCACGGAATGGCGACCAGCGGAAAGTAGAGCAAAAAATAAAAAAAAATTAAATAATGAAATAAGAATTCAATCTTGAGTAAACCTGATTGAAATCTTTCATAGGGTTCCTTTTCAATCAGTCTTCTTTATTTCTCCCTTATATCTCATTACAAAAGCATTGCACACAATCATTGGTCATATTTATGGGACGTTTAATCAGCTTTCACTAGGGTCTGGACGAATTCCGTGCTCACCGAGGATCGAACTTAGTACTCTCAGGTCCGACAGTCGAGCGTCACTCCAACAAAACTCCAATCGGTCATCAGAGTCTCATTTAGGACGACCTCATTTTCGTGATCTAGCCAGGGCTGCTTGCTTTTAATGCAAGGTATATTAATACGATAACTGAAATCACAACTGAGATTTCTTCTCCTTTTATCATTTTTATATATAAGAACAATAGAGCCATGGATTTGAAATGTAAATATAGACACTGGATTTGACATGTTAATATAAACACTGGATTTGAAATGTAAATGTAAACACTGGAAATACTCTACATTCACAACCCACTCCCAAGTCCCAAGTTTATTCCCGCACTTTACTCTAGGTATGTCTAACTGTCATCTTTTCGTCTGACCCTCTCTCTTGAGTGACCCTTTATCTAGTCTGACCCTCTGTCAAGAGTGACCCTCTCTCTCTAGTCTGACCCTCTCTCTAGTCTGACCCCATCTCTTGAGTGACCCTCTCTCTCTAGTCTGACCCTCTCTCTAGTCTGAACCTCTCTCTAGTCTGACCCTATCTCTTAAGTGACCCTCTCTCTAGTCCTCTCTCTAGTCTGACCCTCTCTCTTGAGTGAACCTCTCTCTAGTCTGACCCTCTGTCAAGAGAGACCCTCTCTCTCTAGTCTGACCCTCTCTCTTGAGTGACCCTCTCTTTAGTCTGACCCTCTCTCTAGTCTGACCCTCTCTTTTGAGTGACCCTCTCTCTAGTCCGACCCTCTCTCTAGTCTGACCCTCTCTCTTGAGTGACCCTCTCTCTTGAGTGACCCTCTCTCTAATCTGACCCTCACTCTAGTCTGACCCTCTCTTTAGTCTGACCCTATCTCTTGAGTGACTCTCTCTCTAGTCTGACCCTCTCTCTTGAGTGACCCTCTCTCTTGAGTGACCCTCTCTCTAGTCTGACCCTCTCTCTAGTCTGACCTCTCTCTTGAGTGACCCTCTCTCTTGAGTGACCCTCTCTCTAGTCTGACCATCTCTCTAGTCTGACCCTCTCTCTTGAGTGACCCTTGCCTGTGCTTTAAAAAAATGGTAAGCCTACATATCACTATCACAAACAAAAATTCTTTACATTTACATGGATGTTTGCTTAAAAATAAAAAGGATGTCTCCGAAGTAAAGGTCTGGTACATACATATTTTTATGGACCTTTATTCGTTAATTTTATTCAATAACTAACATATATCTTAAAAAAACTTCAACTTTAGATATTCAGTATTAGATGTTATGTGTAAGATTTATTGCTCTATTCAGTATCAGGAAGAATGCATATGATACAACGGTATTTTCAGGCCCAGGAGTAATGCATATTATTCAATGGTATATTCAGTATCAGGAGTGCCAGGAGTAACGCATACGATCACAATGGTATATTCTGTATCAGCGGTAATGCATACGATCCAGTGGTATATTCAGTATCAGTGGTAATGGATGAGATCCAATGCTATATTCTCTCGGTACTCAGGTGTGTTAGCCTATGAAGCTGAGGATGTAGATTATCGCCCTCTATTATCAGGGCACGTGCAAGAATGTACATCTTGTAAACTGAAGCAACTTATCTCCCCCTCTTCTGGCTTATAGACAGTTCGTTGTCCAAGGACTGGGAGAATAAAAACTCATTAAATTACTTCCCGCCGCTCCAGAATAGATACCACTGTTTTATTCAACAAAATCGTCTGGGTCACCTTTGACCCCACAGCATGAAATATAAATAGACTGTTTGATAGAATGGCTGGCAAGTGGAGATTTAGGGATAAAATGAAAAGAGGAGTTATCAGAATGAATTTTTTCCCGCAGACAATAGCAGAATATGTTTACACAATACAATTAAACATTCTTGTCTGTCTGTCTGTCTGTCTGTCTGAATGTCCTTTAAGATATGTGTTTGAATGATAAATCTAATTCTCTATTTATATATTCATGTTTTAGCTTGACTTCTGTCTGTCTATTATCATGTCTGTCTGCCTGTCTTTCTATCTATCTATCTGTCTGTCTGTCTATCTATCTATCGATCTATCTATCTATCGATCTATCTATTGATCTAACTATCGATCTATCTATCGATCTATCTATCGTTCTAATTATCTATTGGTCTGTCTTTCTTTCTGTTTTTCTATATGCCATCTCTGTCATATATCTATCAATCTATTTTTTTAACTGTACATATAGACATTTTTTAACATTGAAATCAAAGTGTTGAAGGTTTAGCTGTTAGCTTATTATATAGTAAAGTAACATATACATTCTAGTGAAGTAACATATACATTCTAGTGAAGTAACACATAATCCTAGTGAAGTAGCATATACATCCTAGTAAAGTGACATATACATTCTAGTGAAGTAACCTATACATTCTAACGAAGTAACACATATATCCTGTTGAAGTAACATATACATTCTAGTGAAGTAACATATACATTCTAGAGAAGTAACATATACATTCTAGTAAAGTAACATATACATTCTAGTGAAGTAATATATACATTCTAGCAAAGTAAACAAATACATTCTAGTGAAGTAACATATACATTCTAGTGAAGTAACATATGAATTCTCCTGAAATATGCTCAGAATCTAATACTGATGAAATAATACTCTTATCTTTTTTCTAAAAAAAGAAATACATTTCTCCCCGCCAGGCCCTCAATGTAGAAATTTTAATTTCAAATTATTTTTATCTCCGTCACAAAGTCTAAACAGGAAATCAGGAAATCAATCATTACAAGGTCACGTGACGGAAGGCTGATGCCTCCATCAATAATAAAAAAAAATAATGAAAAGAAATATCGCCACTATCATAGATAGAAAGATAATTGTCATATCCCAAACGAAGCAAATTACTTGAGATCAAGTTGATGAGAAGATGTCAGAATCTTTTCAATACTTTTTTTTCTGTAGAGTAATGTTTATATCAATATATTCTAACTAGCTGAGCAGCTATGCATGACAGACAAGAAAACATGAACGAAATAGATTAAAATAAAAGTAATGAAGAACGTAAATATTTGCTTTGTGCTCAATAATAATACAATCTTCATGTAAGACAGAAAATAATAGATTTAAAAACACAGGCATATGTACATATATTCGTATATTGTACGCAAGAAGAATCAACTTTTAATGGGAAATCCCGTTCAACCACACATTTATTTTCGCACCAACATTCAATTCAACTTTTACTTATCAATGGGGAATTTCCTTTTAGTACTAATGATCTATTTTTAGCTTTGCGGACAAACAAACAGAAAATGTGATTAAACGTTTTATGATATCAGGCCAGTTTGTTTAAATGTATTCCCATAAAGTGAAAGAGTGATTTTTGATGATTTCATTGAAAAAAAAGTCTTATTATAATTATATACAAATTTGTAGGAACAATGTCACATTTAGTCTTCACTTGTTTTGATGTACAATTATCTGAAAAGATCCACAAGAGGAATTTGAAATTTAAGTGAGATTTTTTTCAAAAATAAGTAGTTTTTTTATTTCAGGAATTAAAATATTAAGCTTGTTAAAAGTATAATTAAATCCATGCTGTACTTATAAAAAAAAAGCCAAAAACAAAAAAGTGTACAAAAAGATAACACGTTAACAAGTAGGGAATCACCGATAGATAATAACTGTTGAACTGATGCATTATCTCCCTTTGATTGCTGAGGTAAATGCAATTTTTTTTCGCTGCTTATTGGAACTGCAATTTGTAATTGGCGGTCTACAAAATGGCTGCAAGCGGGAATTAATTATCCTTAAATTGGACTATTTATCTAGACGACATCGGTCTTTGTTATCTGACCAGTTATTTCGGCTTGTTAGGAGAGATTCGAACGATCCGAATTTACATTGTAGATTAAGCGTGAGGTTTATAAAGTATTGTAAGTGACTTCTGTTATTGATTCCTTAATGCGAGCCTACACTCATATACACAAAACATACACACAAGGAACACACACACACACTCATTGACAATTACATCTTCAGAGAATCTCATTGTTACAGCATCTTACATATGATAAACACATCAAATGTGTAGTGAAGATTAAATCATTACGTTTTCATTAATCTCAACAATGCATCGTTTTGTTTCGTTTAAGTCCACATTGTATCACAACGCCATGAGAGAGGGGATGTGGAGAGAAAGAGGAGAGAAAGAGGAGAGAAAGAGGAGAGAAGAGAAAGAGGAGAGATGAGATATTCAAGGTAAAGGGAGAAAGAGATAAATATACATAAAAGAGATGATCTGCATAAAAAAACTCTTACAGCTCACAAATCTGTTGTTTTCTTCTTCCCTTACCACATTACATTGGTGACATTTAAAATTACATTTAAAATTGAACAAAATAAGAAATCTACTTGGAGCTCGTTGTACAATTATCATGTTATTTAATTACACAATTTCCCCCATTTCGACAAAACAATTGTCATCTGTAATCTATGTTAGAAAAACGTAAAAAATTTGAGATAAAACAAAGAGTGCAAGAGGGAATGGCAAAATACAAGAAAAAAAATCTGTACACAAAATTATCAAGCGGTTGCCCTGAAGTTAACATTGATAAAAAAAACATTATCAGAAAACATTGAATGAGACCGAGTGTCAAGGGAATAATTATCATGATTAAGTGAATAAGATCATATGATTAAGTAGCAGGCCCATGAATTTTATTTTTATCGTAACATGAACATTTATTATTATTTATTTGTTGTTGATTTTTTACGGATATTTTTTAATAAATATTTTTTACATACATTGTTTACATATATAACTTTTACACACACAAATATATATATATATTTATTTACCCCGAGCTATCTAGATGATCAGATCCTTTCTTATGGATAGGCGAATTCACAACCACCCAGGGATTATCGAAGTCTGGCACTCTTGGGGTTTATTTTATTGGTAGATTATCGGTAAAGCACTCGGCTGTCGATCTTGGGGGGGGGGGTCCCTGGTTTGAACTCCGCAATTTCTCCCGTGGTGTCTCTATAGTCATTGCACTATCGGGTATGAAAGAAGGCACTGCAAAAATCGTCCCATTGGTGGTTTATAGGCTCTAAGAGATAGCATCTCAGCATTACATGGAATTCACACATAGTGTAGGACAATTCTTATGCTGTCAGTAATGATGAATTAATTTCAAGATGAACAAAGATGAAAACCTTTTTCTGATGTTTGTAGTGTCCTTTTTTATCTACCAGTGGTCAGCCCATAACTGAATCTTCCTTTCCCCTCAATAGACCATTTAATTAACGTGCTGTAAGTGGTGATTTTGTGACGTAGGCAGTTGTTGTGATGATGAAGATGGGCCGTGACGTAGCAGCTGTTGTGATGATGACGATGGGCGGTGACGTAGCAGCTGTTGTGATGATGAAGATGGGCAGTGAGTGACGTAGCAGCTGTTGTGATGATGAAGATGGGCCGTGACGTAGCAGCTGTTGTGATGATGACGATGGGCGGTGACGTAGCAGCTGTTGTGATGATGAAGATGGGCAGTGAGTGACGTAGCAGCTGTTGTGATGATGAAGATGGGCCGTGACGTAGCAGCTGTTGTGATGATGAAGATAGACCGTGACGTAGCAGCTGTTGTGATGATGACTGTCAAGATAGCATAGAGTAGGTGAACGAGTTCAGGTCGGCGTGTATTTTTGGAAGGGTGTGTACATTGTTGTGCGCATGGGGTAAAAAACGAAACGTGTGTGCTCTAGTAGTGGACAGCTGCAAGTGACGGGCAGTGCATAGTTTGGGGACTTTTATGTTACATTCGCCCTTTGCCATGTAATAGGATTATTCACAGACATGATGTTTGGTATGAGTGTGGAAGGATGACCGACCTGGAGGAGGTAGGCTGTGTAGTGTAGATCAATACGTGGTATAATGTATTACTAAAAAAATAGCATTGTGAAGTTATGTCATTATGTTGTTTGTTACATGTAGGCCCTGAATTGAACTTAACCTGTCGGAATAGTGCTTAGTCATTGGGAAGTGCGCCTTGACAGCCCTGAGTCGACGGTAACCTATCCGAATAGTACTTAGTCAGCGAGAAGGGCCCGGCCTGAAGTGCATCTTAACAGGCCTGATTTGACGGACACGTAGCCATCCTGGAGGAGCTAAGATCTAAACGGCCCAGTTTGGAGAGATCGCTGGACAGTATAATGTAATAGCTGATGTTTTAGAATATAGTATTAGTGTATGTTAATACTATTGTTTGTATGATGTATTAATTTAACGGAATCGATGGTGGAAATTGACACATAATTATTATATTTCCTGTATAGTAATATATAAGTGGCATTAAACTTATTTGTTGAATATTTAACAAGAGTCATTGATTGGTACATGTTATATAATTTACCTACATATATATTTAAATATAAATTGTGTATGTCCAACCTACAGGGACCTGGGTGAACCTCTCGCCAATGTACCCCTAGACCACGAGTTGTTCCTATTGAGTTGTGACAATGACGATGGGCGGTGACGTAGCAGCTGTTGTGATGATGAAGATGGGCAGTGAGTGACGTAGCAGCTGTTGTGATGATGACGATGGCCGTGACGTAGCAGCTGTTGTGACAATGACGATGGGCAGTGACGTAGCAGCTGTTGTGATGATGAAGATGGGCAGTGAGTGACGTAGCAGCTGTTGTGATGATGAAGATGGGCCGTGACGTAGCAGTTGTTATGTTGATGAAGGCGTCAATGAAGAGCAGTGGCCGTTGGAGTTGTAGTTGGAAATAAATTCTGGCTTGTTGTTTATGAACCAATGGCTTTGTTGTTAGTGTGTTTGTGTGTGTGTGTGTGTGTGTGTTTGTGTGTTTGTGTGTATGTGTGTGTGTGTTTATGTGTGTGTGTATGTGTGTGTGTTTGTGTGTGTGTGTTTGATTTCCTTGAAACATATAACATTATTTAAACTGTGTGTGTGTGTGTGTGCGTGGTGAGTGTCCAGTTTTGACCTTTGAGTTTAAACACATTTTCTCTCTCTTAATTTATCATTGATTACCCTCTCCACCCCTCTCTCTCTCTCTCTCTCTCTCACGTCCAATCCGCTCCTAATTGAGCCTTCCGTTGTTCCATGCATGCAATTTGAATGGTTTCCTTTTTTACACTCCCCATTTCCTTTCGCAGCCAGTAAATTGTCTGGACTTTCCATATGAAATTACTAGTTGCAAGTACCCGGCTTTGCCCGGGTTTTCTGTTTACCTTCTGTTTTCTCCCTACCCCCTCTCTCCCTCCCTCCCCCTCTCTCTCCCTTTCCCTCCCTCCCTTTCTCCCTCCCTCCCTCTCCCATCTCCCTCTCTCCCCTCTCCCTTCTCTCCCCCCTGTCATCCCCCTCCCTCCCTCTCTCCCCCTTCCTCCTTCCCTCTCTCTCCATCCCTGCCCCCTCTCTTTCTTTATCTCTTCCTCACATTTCTCCCATCCTCTCTCTCCCTCTCTCCCTTCTCTTCCTCTCTCTCCCTCCCTAACCCCTCTCTCCCTCCCTCCTTTCACCCTCCCTCCCCTCTCCACCTCTCTCTCCCTCCCCCTCTCTCCCCTTCCTCCCTCCCTCATTCCCTCTCTCTCTCCCTGCCCTCTCACTCTTTATCTCTCCCTCCCTCTCTCCCACCCTCTCTCCCTCCCTCCCCTCTCTCTCCCTCCCTCTCCCATCTCCCTCTATCCCCCCTGTCCATCCCCCTCCCTCCCTTTGGTGGTAAGAGAATAAGGAAACCACCAAACGCTTTTAAGTTGATAGAGAGATCGATATCTTACTCTTTCAACTTTTTTAACAAGAAAATACATAAAGAAGGGCACTACAAAAATATCCTCATATTTTTATAGTATGTAAGGGATAAACTTCTCATCCTACAGGGACCCCACAGATCCACATCTCACCCTACAGGGATCCCCACAGATCCAATTCTCATCTTACAGGGACCCCACAGATCCACATCTCATCCTACAGGGACCCCACAGATCCACAGCTCATCCTACAGGGACCCCACAGATCCACAGCTCATCCTACAGGGACCCCACAGATCCACATCTCCCCTACAGGGACCCCACAGATCCAATTCTCATCTTACAGGGACCCCACAGATCCACATCTCATCCTACAGGAACCCCACAGATCCACATCTCATCCTACAGGGACCCCACAGATCCACATCTCATCCTTAGATTAACCCCACAGATTAACATATCATCCTAAGAGACCCCACAGATCCACATATCATTCTAAGGGACCCCACAGATCCACATCTCATCCTACAGGGACCCCACAGATCCACATCTCATCCTTACAGGGACCCAACAGATCCACATCTCATCCGTACAGGGACCCAACAGATCAACATTTCATCCTTACAGGGACCCCACAGATCCACATTTCATCCTTACAGGGACCCAACAGATCCACATTTCATCCTTACAGGGACCCAACAAATCCACATATCATTCTAAAGGACCCAACAGATACACATTTCATCCTTACAGGGACCCAACAGATCAACATTTCATCCTTACAGGGACCCAACAGATCAACATTTCATCCTTACAGGGACCCAACAGATCCACATTTCATCCTTACATGGACCCAACAGATCCACATTTCATCCTTACAGGGACCCAACAGATCCACATTTCATCCTTACAGGGACCCAACAAATCCACATTTCATTCTAAAGGACCCAACAGATCCACATTTCATCCTTACAGGGACCCAACAGATCAACATTTCATCCTTACAGGGACCCAACAGATCCACATTTCATCCTTACAGGGACCCAACAGATCCATATTTCATCCTTACAGGGACCCAACAGATCCACATTTCATCATGCAGTAACTTAAGCGGTTGTTGCTTGTTTTTTTTGGTTTTTTTCAGAGAAATGATACTACAAAATAAAAATTATAATTGTCGTTCTAGACTGGCTGTATTTATTACTCCATATCAGTTATCCATTAAGGTATTTTAATGACAAAAACAATCTTAGTCTGTTTACAAATGCTGTTTGAAAGCTACAACCTGATATGTCGCTCAAACTTTAAAGAGACAAAACAAATGTATTAGATGCTTATCTAGTAGAAATATCGGAATTTCAATATGAACCTGGAAACATTGGACATAACTCAGTATCGGAATCTCAATATGAACTCGGAAACATCAGACATACCTGACTATCAGAATCAGCATTAAATTTTATATTTCGATTTCTCTGAACTTGAGCCTAGACCTGAACATTTTGCTTGGTCCTCACCGGAGATCGAACCAGGTACATTCAGGTCGACAGTCGGGCGCTTCACCACACGACCATCCATCCCTCGGACGTTTATGTAGAGCCCTCCATTCATGCCCACCATAATCGATTGTGCAATGACTAAAGAGGCACCACGGGGTGATATTGGTAGAAGACAGGTCCTACCGATAGTTGAGCCCGGCATACAGATCCGACTCACATCCACCAGGCCAATACAAATCGCTCTCCTAAATAGGGCTCCCGAAGGTAGAGCCATGCGGATGAGTGGGAAACAGCGACAGTAACCGATCTGGCCGATCCCTGGTCAGTTTAAAAAGAGTCAGGACACCATGGTCATAATCCTCAGTCAACCAGAAGCAGTTTGACATTGTTATACAATTCAAACAACTAGACACAGTTTTTGATTGTTATACAATTTATACAACTAGACACAGTTTGCGATTGTTACACAATTCAAACAACTAGACACAGTTTGTGATTGTTATACAACTCAAACAACTAGACACAGTTTGTGATTGTTATACAATTCAAACAACTAGACACAGTTTTTGATTGTTATACAATTTAAACAACTAGACACAGTTTGCGATTGTTACACAATTCAAACAACTAGACACAGTTTGTGATTGTTATACAATTCAAACAACTAGACACAGTTTGTGATTGTTATACAATTCAAACAACTAGACACCGTTGGAGATTGTCATACAACTCAGTGATCTGACGCAATTTGAGATTGTTCTAAAACTCAGACAACTAGACACTTTAAAGTTGATCTCTAATAAAGTACACAATTCGCCGTCACAATCCTACATCCAGGCCTGAATCAAACACAGAATAGTTCTCTTGTGTAACGCCACCAGCCTTAGACAATTATAGTTGGGTTTTTTAAACTATAAATAGTAACACAACATCCTCTGAATCATACCGTATTGTCAGTAAACGGTTATTAAGTCCAGATTTCTACGTAAATTTTTGTTTCTATTTTTTTTTTAAGTCGTGTTAGGAATGCTAAATGTTTCCCTTGATCGAATTAACACGCCTTCCCAGAGAAAATAACACAATCCACGTGTTGAAAGATGCAGAAAAATACAACATATACATCTCTTTTCAAACCAGAATAATATCAGTGGGTTAGTAAGCTGTCTATACTTGGACATCAGTTGTTGGTAGATGTTTATAAGGTAGCATATAGAATACCAAAATAAAAAAGATAGACAGAGATTAAAAAAAAACACACATACACTCACACTAAATATGCGAAGACCGGATGAATTCAGTTTGAAAAGTGTCCAGATAACGAGCAGACTTTAAGATGATTTCCTTGGATCAAACTTGTTTCATTAAGTCCAAAATAATCTGAGCTCCTAATTGAAAGACAGCTTTTTTTAAAAAAAAAAACGTTGTTCAAGATTGATGCCTGGCCTTGAGCTAAATTTATTTTTTTTTCTTCAATCAATTACCTATATATCACGTCATTCAACGACCAGACCGTGGACGAAGATTAATTACTGGTGTTGCTTTACAAGCCTGTGTGCCGGCTAGACATGATAAATGATATCAGTTATGTGTGATAACGTCAAAACAAATAATTAAAGCTGCAGCCTGGGTCAATATATTTAATTATTCACGTCATATGCCTACATACGTTAACACTTAATAAAATAAAGTATCGGATGATTTTTTTCGGCTAAAATGCTTTATTTCAAACAAAATTGTGTCACGTATTATAAATACTTCATTTGTTTCTGTTGTTTTTTTTTTTTTGGAGTCATTCTATAAACAAAATGGCGTTGTCCATTTCCATTGCGAACACGATAGGTGTCAGTACATTTTTTTTTAAAGTGTTTGATAAAGAAAGTTTATTAATACACGACCACTAAAAATTCCTATCACAGTTAATTTTTAACAATGTGCCTTTAAAAATTAGCCCCGAAACAATTCAGGTTTTAACGGTCATATTTTTTTTTTCACTGTCAGCATTTACAATTAACTTTTCAATGTAGGCTCATGTTTTGAAGTACAACTCAAGTCTTTCAAGTCGAAAAACCCTGGGGCTATGAAATAAGAAACATTACAAAATGTATTAATTTGAGACTATGTTAAAATACTTTTTAAAAATGTCTATTTCGTAGACTTTTAGTATTTCTGATAATGTTTTTTTTTTTTTGCTATTTTTAGGTAAAAAAAAATTGTTACTGAAGATTTACAAAAATTATCATAAGTCTGAGCCCAAGAGTTCTACCAGCAGCAATCAAGGGCCTGAATTCATCGTGTTACTAGGATAACTCCTCACTTCATTTAATCTCCTCGCATTCCTACAACAGATGAGTCTGCTATCGACCCCACACATTATTTTTTTTTCTCGTTTTTTTTATATTTTTAAACATTCAAATGTAGAAATTTAGAAATAAAAAAAATCTGTTGGTTTAGTTGAGCTTATTTACATGCCTGGTTAAATGTTAACATGGCTAACCTGTCAAGATACGTGATGTTAACGATGTACTGTGACGTGACAGCAACCAAATAATCCCCATTAAATCAACCATTAAACCGTAGTGCAGATCAATAGATCATCGCAACATTTGAAATGTCAAATGGTAGCATCAGGGCCGCTGCAAGGGTGGAAGCAACCCTAACACTTGCTTTGGGCCCCGGGCCTGGGGGGGGTCGAGGCGTCTCTTGTGAAATTTATTCTAAATCATTTAATTCGCCGAAAGGAAGATGGGTATTTTAGGGGAGGAAGAAAACAGTGGGGTCCTACTTATGAGAGTCTGGTAGGGGGCTCAGATGTTCTGGTAGCCAGGGCCGCTTTGTCAACTAGGCACAGTAGGCACTACTACTACAGTCCCCTACCAGTAGGCACTGTGCCTAGGGCATACGGACTTTTCAAGGGCCTACGAAAGCCAGAACATAAAGTGAAAACAAGTTCAGATTGCCAATAAAATTTAATAATGTTTGTATTTAAGTAACTATATATAACCGTGTGAGATGAGCACGTCAAGCTGCCTGTAGATCTGTAAATTACAGTATGTTAACTTTTTCGGCTCATAGTCTTATCAAAGTCACAAATGACGTCCTCAAAGTTTATTTAGATTTCAAATTGCAGGGAAGTACGGGTGCATTCTTGAAAAATATTAAACATGAAGTCGGGGAGGGCCTACGACTTTAAAAGTGCTTAGGACCTACGATGACCTTAAAACGGTCCTGCTGGTAGCATCATATATGACTTAGCTAATGTTAATTGGAACAGGAATGACGTCGAATATATAATATACAGACAAAAAAAAGTAAGGTTCTCTAAAGCCCTTAAGGGCTCATTGGCAATGAAGAATTCATCTGCCATGGTATAGTGAGTGAATGTGTGACTGAGTGGTTGTGTAGTTCAGGAATTGCGTGATTGAGTGATTGTGTGATTGAGTGATTGGGTGATTGAATGATTGTGAGGTTGAGTGATTGAGTGATTGCGTGATTATGTGAGAGTGAGATTGAGTGAATGTGATTGATGGATTGCATGATTGTTTAATTGAGTGATTGATTATGTGGTTGATTGATTGAATGATTGTGTGATTGAATGATTGTGTGGTTGAGTGATTGTGTGACTAGCATAACGCACGGCCACATTTTCTCCCCCAACTTGCAGTCAGGCATCCACTTAAAACTGATTGGTAACAATTCTGAGTCATTTGACATAGCGATTGATAACATGCATAATCAAAGCATCTTTACACGTCAGTAATTATACTTTAATACACATAAGATTGTCGTTAAGTACCTGTCAGGCATTATGTATTGCGGAAGAAAGTAGTATGAACAAATAATTAAGTTGAACACATAATTATGTTGAACACATAATTAAGTTGAACACTTAATTAGCTTGAACACTTAATTAGCTTGAACACTTAATTAGGTGTGACTTAGTTTCTCGTAAACGTTCGTGACAATGATGAAGTCATAAAACAAGCAATTTAAGTCTTTTCCGTTTCGGACAAAGGACATTTTAGAGCATTTTCGCCGGTTACGCCGGACGAAATCCGTATTTTTTTTCCGGGTTTTGATAAATAGAGAGGGAAGTAATCATGTTGAATAACTGTTACAAAAATAAATAATGATTATGCCCCTTTGATTAGCTTTTATTATTTATATTTAAAATATAAGCAAAAACGGTACCTAGGAAAGTCTAATATTCGGCCCTGAGATGTCAGATCGCAAAATGGACTTTTGATGTACACATGGCTGGCCAAGACCTACAAAATGATATATACATCATAGGTCTAGGACTTATGGTTGCTGAGATCTAGGGCGCTCCTTTGTTAATATAGCTTATATTGTAAAAAAAACGGTACTTTATAAGTCCCCTTTTACGGCCCTCAGAGGTCAGATCGCGAAACGGACAAAAGTCATTTCTTGGCAGGCCAAGACCTACAAAATGATATATACATCATGGGTCTAGGACTTATGGTTGTTGAAATCTAGGGTGATGACGGACAGACAGACAGACAGACGGACAGACAAAACGGGGAAAATGCTCTAAAAAAACTAAACTTATGTTATAAACGCGATGCTTTTTTATTTTTATTTCCTAATCTTCAATATGTAAAAGGGATTAGGCCTAGATATAATCTACATATAATCTACATATAAACATGTTGATACTAAATCAAACATTTAAACAATGATCCTAATTCCATTAAACATTGTACACAAAAAAAATTTTCATAATCTAAACTCGGTCAATAGGATATTACATAGAAAAAAAATGACTTGATCAAGCATATAAATTAATTTCTTTCAGCACCAAGTATCAACTATTTACGAAAAGAATGGGAGGTGGGGGGGTGGGTGCGCTTACTAAGTAACCTGCGGACTGCAGCGAGGAATGTGTCATATCTTGATGAAACAATGTCTGTAATTGGCAGATAATTTTGTTTTGCGGTTAATGACATTCTGTGATATTAAATAGTTGATTGACAAGCCTATTCATTTCTAAGCCCGCATTCAATAAAGAAATTTCTTTTTCCGTGAAATAAGAAACTACAGAGATGATAATAAAAGGACAGACTTTCGCTTATGATTAATAATCTTATTTTTAAAAAAGAGCTTTTTAAACAATAATTAATGTTTTTGTAATAACATTTTACTGATGAAAGACAGTTTTTGTTAGTCAAAGCATTATTTAATATCAATACTTTGTATAATGTATGGTGTAGCCATATTATATTCTGCCGTAAAATGTTATAAAATAATTTCATGGGTCAACTAATCCTTAAACTAAAAATAGCCTCACCTAGAAAGGCATCAAAGAGTTGTGGGAAAAAAATTCGATTTTCGAAATTGAGATTTGTAAAGAAATTATTACTTGATTAAACAATGGTGCTTTTGTAACTTATGTTATTATTAATTTGAATAATACTGAGAGCCGCCATAATATTTATGGGGGCCCAAGTCAGAGGCGTTTTTTAGGAGCCCTTGGTAAAAGTAAATTTGGGGGTTTAGCCAAAGCTACATTTTGTTGGCTCTATGAAAAGCTACATTTCTTGGCTCTAGAAAAGCTACATTGTTGGCTCAAGGTAAAGCTACATATGTTGGCTCAAAGCAAAGCTACATTTCTTGGCTCTAGGAAAAGCTACATTTGATGGCTCAATGCAAAGCTAGTTGGAGAGCTGAGGCAAAAAATTAGCCAAAGCTGCTTCTTTCAAATATTGTACCTAAAACTAATTTACAAAATGTGCCCATCATAACTTCCCCTCCCCCCCCCTCCAATCTGTTTGTTAAGTCAAATTACTCATTTAATGTAGCGGCAATTCTAAGGGAAACCAATGTAGCCTTAAGTAACCAATGTAGCCTTAGGTAACAAATGTAGCCTTTGGGTAACCAATGTGGCCTTAGGTAACCAATGTAGCCTTAGGTAACCAATGTAGCCTTTGGGTAACCAATGTGGCCTTAGGTAACCAATGTAGCATTAGGTAACCAATGTAGCCTTAGGTAACCATTGTAGCCTTAGGCAGCCGTGATATAAAGGCTCTAAATGTACTAACCAAGCACACATTTATGTCATTTAAATTGGGTCAAATACGATATTATCCATTGGTTGGTATGCATGGTAGAGGGATAAGAATGTCCTTAGAAGGAAAATACTAAAATCATTTACAGTAAGAATGGTATTTCGATGGAGCAGAAAGTATTTCATAAATTAAATGACTTAGACATTAAGGCTAAGAAATCTGTGGGACGGATGGCCGAGTGGTGTAGATACTCGACTGTCGACCTGAGAGTCTTGGGTTTGATCCTCGGTGAGGCCCATGGAAGTTTTCCACGTGAAACTTGGTGCACAGTCGTCCCACAAGTCCACCCAGCTTTAAATGGGTACTTGACTTAAGTTGGGGAAGTAAAGGCATCCATCACTTAGAAATTCAGTAATTTAGTGTTGCAATTACATACATTGTCTTAATCTCTTACGTTTTCATTTTTTAATCTATTGGTTCATCAGAGCTCAGATTTCTATCTTCGATGAAGAGTTTGGGAAAAAAAAATACTTCTATTTTCGTAATAAGTCCAATTAAACAGAGACGAAGTTAATGGCTGCTCATTCACTCACTGCCCTCAACCACTCAGTAACTGGTGTGTGTGCGTTTGTGTGCGTGTGTGTGAACAGAGGGGTCCCTTTTGGTGGACACTGTCAGGAGACCAAGATTACCTGGCTGCAGCTCTGGGTTATGCCATCAAAACTAAAGGATTTCACCTAAAACGTGACGATTCATGCATCTATTTGGTATAGTAAATATTATATATATATATATATATATATATATATATATATATATATATATATTTACATATATATATATATATATATATATATATATATATGTTAGGGTGGCTTACTTTATAATAAAAAAATAAAGTTGAACTTTTATCATGAGCATTTTAGTTTTCTGGTTCACTGGGATTTAAAACATGTAGGCCTATATACCAAATTTCACATCATTTGGACTCCAATAAATACTGCATCACTTGTGATCTCGTGTTTTATGGTATTCGGCAGTTGCATTAAATTGAAATTTTGCAAGGTTTAAAATGCTGTTTTTTAGATACAAAGAACAATTATATTATACAGTAGGAATTAAACAGTAAAAAAAAATTAGTTACATGACACATTAACCTGATTGTATTGCAGAGTAATTCTAAGTATGCCATTCAAAAATACATTTTAAAAGTTTTTTTAGCTTGTGCTTTCTGAGTCCTGATGGTCTTCAAGTTGCGATCTCTTCAGCACAGTTCATTTTTTTATCTGGAAACTCTTTGCGATGCTGTTCAACAATTTGAATGATGACGCCAGTTCAATTCCCCAGTCATTGTCAACTTTCAAGAAAGAGACCACTGATGTTGCCTTTTGAAAGGATGGAGTTTGTTGCCAGATGGAAGCATCAGTCACAAGAAAATTTGTGGGAAGAAGAAGAGCATTAAAGAAGAGCAGCGATGATGAGGTCACAAAATCATTTAATGTCACATTATGATGTGCTGAAAAGGATCATTTGTGCTGCAGATGCATCTTTCTTCTTTCTGATCATCAGACGATTTCTCCATGAATTGCCTCAAGCAAGCGGCAAGACTGTTTTTCTCATCCACTAAGACGCATTGAGAAAACAGAACCAGAGGAATGAGTTCTGCACTAAGGTACCAGAGATGTCGGCCAATCGTTTTCAATGCAGTCTGAGAAATGAAGAGAGAATCATTCTTATAATCAATAAGAAGTTTGATGAAATCCAGATCATTCAGATGTGCGTCTGCTAGAATGGGACACTGAATCCAAGCTTTAATGTAAACCAAGGATGCATAGATACCAAAGTCTTCATGCTTAGTCAGCTTGAATTGATAAAGGAAGATATAAATCTTCATGATGTAGATTATTTTAGACATCCACTTTGCATGGTGATAAGCTCCTGGAACACGAAAACGCAACCCAGGGGTAGGAGGGGGAATGCCTCCCAGGAAGATAAGATTCAGAGTCAGAAGTTCTGTGTAATCTTCGTGTGGCAAATATCTTAAGTTGTCTTTCATTTGGATGATATTTGAACAAAATGTGATGACTTCTTTTAATGGCTTAAAGCGCTTGAATAGCAGCACATCAGGTCCAGTGGTACTAACCCCAAATGTCTTATTGAAGACAGCTGTGTTTGTAAACATACCATTGGCCAGTAGGCTCAGTTAGGGAAAGTACCTAGCTCAATAAACATTGGCATGTCCACTGGGAAGTATACAAGCAAAGAAATAGGTCATGAAAAAATTGTACCAACTAACTGCCAGACGGCTGGGTTCGTAAACATACAATTGGCAAGTAATGGGAAATACCTAGCTCAATGGACATTAGTATGTCCTCATGAAAAAATGATACTGAATGTCAACCAGACAGCTCTGTTTGTAAACATACCATTGGCCAACATAAATTAGGAGAAACACCTAGCTCCATAAACATTGGCATGTCAACTGGACAGTATACAAGCAAAGAAATAGGTCATGAAAAAATAGTGTCAACAGACTGCCAGACGGGTGTTTTTGTAAACATACGATAGGCCAGAAGGATCAATCAGGGAAAGTACCTAGCTCAATAAACAGGAGTTGTGTCAGCTTCTATGCCAGTTAAATGAAGAACACTTTTCGATCTAGTAGTCATAACTAAATGAATGAACTTTATATAGCAGAAACATTTGATATTATAACACTTGATTTTTATAAAGTGAAATGCACTGGTGAAGCTGGCTATTTGTATAAAAATCAAAACTTCTAGAGTTTTCTAGAAATTCCCGGAACATTCTCAAGTTATCCACGTTTTTCTAGAAGCTTCTCGAACCTTCTAGACCCTAGATTTCATAGAAACTTCCAGAACCTTCTAGAATTATATAGATTTTTCTAACACTTTCTATAACCTTCTAGCATTTTCTGTGTGCTTTTTATATACATACTCACATTCAAAGTTCATTTAAAAGGATTTAAAATTTCAGTTACGATGATGCAGTACTAAATAACATATATTCATGAATTTTTTTCTGTGCTGTTTTAAAGTCAAATAGAAAAACAAAAAGCAAAATAATCCAATAAAATTTGACAAAACGTTATTTTGGACCACCCTAATAAATAAATAAATATATATATATATATATATATATGTATATATATATATATATCGATAGATAGATAGATTATAGATAGATAGATAGATAGATAGATAGATAGATAGATAGATAGATAAATAGATAGATAGATAGATAGATAGATAGATAGATAGATAGATAGATAGATAGATAGATAGATAGATAGATAGATAGATAGATAGATAGATAGATAGATAGATAGATAGATAGATAGATAGATAGATAGATAGATAGATAGATAGATAGATAGATAGATAGATAGATAGATAGATAGATAGATAGATAGATAGATAGATAGATAGATAGATAGATAGATAGATAGATAGATAGATAGATAGATAGACAGAGGGCTATGTGAGATATATATATATTAAGAGAGAGAGAGAGAGAGAGCTTATGGTAATATGTGGGAGCTTAAGGGGAAATGTGCCATCCTTGGGAATATGTGGCAGCATTTGGGATCATGTGGGAGCTAATGGAAATATGTGGGAGATTATGGAAATATACGGGAGCTTATCGGAATATGCAGGAGCTTATAGTCCATTTCAATTATTGAAAAATAGGAGTAGAATTTACTGATGCGTGGTTGAAAATACACGCAAAGTCCCATTCGCCAAATACAAAACAGGAGTGGAATCAATGGGCATATATTCCCATAGGCTCCCAAATATTCCCATTAGCTCCTACATATTCCCATCAGCACATACATATTCCCATAAGCTCCCAAATACTGCCATAAGCTCCCAGATATTCCCATAACATCATACATGTTCCCACAAGCTCTTAATATTCCCATAAGCTCCTACATATTCGCATAGGCTCCTACATATTCCCATAAGCTTCTACTTATTCCCATAAGCTCCTACATATTCCCATAAGTTCTCACATATTCACATAAGCTCCTACATATTCCCATAAGCTCCCGAATATTCCAATTAGCTCCTTCATAATCCCATCAGCTCATACATATTCTCATAAGCACATACATATTCACATAAGCTCCAACATATTCCCATAAGCTCCCGAATATTCACATAAGCTCCAACATATTCCCATATGCTCCCGCATATTCCCTTAAACTCCCGCATATTCCCATAAGTTTCCATATATTCCCATTCTCTCTCTCTTTCTCACTCTCTCTCTCTCTGTCTCTCTCTCTCTCTCTCTCTCTCTCTCTTTCTCATTATCTCTCTTTTTCGATAATTAACATAGAGTTGAATTTACTTATGCATGGCAGTTGATCATTCAATAGCAATAAATAGAAACGAAGCTTATAGTCCGTTTCAATTATTGTAAAATATGAGTAGAATTTACTGATGCGTCAAATGTTGACCTTACGTGGTTGAAAATAAGTCGTTGGTGAATGGGACTATCGGCTTTGTGTTTATTTTCAACCACGTAAGGTCAAAATTTTACGTATCAGTAAATTCTACTCCTATTTTACAATAATTAAAACGGACTATAAGCTTCCTTTAAATTTTCTGCTTTACAATGATCAACTAACATGCATAAGTAGATTCAACTCTATGTCAAAGATAAGGAAAGAGAGAGAGAGAGAGAGAGAGAAAGAGAGATAGAGAGAGAGATAGATAATGGGAATATGTGGAAACTTATGGGAATATGTAGGAGCATATGGAAATATGTAGGAGCTTATGGGAATATTTGAAAGTTTATGGGAATATGTAGGATCTTATGGGAATATCTGGTAGCTTTTTGCAATATTTGGGAGCTTATGGGAATATGTTGGTGCTTATTGGAATATGTAGGAGCTGATGGGAATATGTAGGAGCTTATTGGAATATGTAGGAGCTTATGGGAATATTAAGAGCTTATGGGAACATGTAGGATCTTATGGGAATATCTGGTAGCTTTTTGCAATATTTGGGAGCATATGGGAATATGTAGGCGCTTATGGGAATATGTAGGAGCTTATGGGAATATGTGGGAACTTTTGGGAATATGTAGGAGCTTATGGGAATATGTAGGAGCTTATGGAAATATGTAGGAGCTTATGGGAATATTTTAAAGTTTATGGGAATATGTAGGAGCTTATGAGAATATTTGGGAGCTTTTGGGAACTTTTGGGAGCTTATAAGAATATGTGGGAACGTATGGGAATATGTAGAAGCTGATGGTAATATGTAGGAGCATATTGGAATATGTAGGAGCTTATGGGAATATGTAGGAGCTTATGGGAATATTAAGAGCTTATGGGAACATGTAGGATCTTATGGGAATATCTGGTAGCTTTTGGCAATATTTGGGAGCTTATGGGAATATGTTGGTGCTTATTGGAATATGTAGGAGCTTATGGGAATATGTAGGAGCTTATGGGAATATGTAGGAGCTTATGGGAATATGTGGGAACTTATGGGAATATGTAGGAGCTTATAGTAATATTAGGTGATTATGGGAATATGTGCCAATTGATTCTACTCCCTTTTAGTCGTTGGTGAATGGGACTATCGGCTTTGTGTTTATTTTCAACCACGTAAGGTCAAAATTTTACGCATCAGTAAATTCTACTCCTATTTTACAATAATTAAAACGGACTATAAGCTTCGTTTCAATTTTCTGCTTTACAATAATCAACTACCATGCATAAGTAGATTTACCTCTATGTCAATTATCGAAAAATAGAGATAAGGAAAGAGAGAGAGAGAGAGAGAGAGAGAGAGAGAGAGGGAGAGAGAGGGAGAGAGAGAAAGAGAGAGAGAATGGGAATATATGAAAACTTATGGGAATATGCGGGAGCTTATGGGAATATGTGAGATATAAAAAATATATAATATAAATATACAGAGAGAGATAGTGAGAGAGAGAGAGAGAGTTAGAGAGAAAGACTGAGAGAGAAAGAGAGATTGAGAAGGAGAGATAGAGCGAAACAAGGAGATAGAGAGAAGAATGGGTATATTTGAGAGCTTATGGGAATATGTAGGAGCTTATGGGAATATGTAGGAGCTTATGGGAATATGTAGGAACTTATGGGAATATGGGAGAACGGAAATCTTAGGTTGGGACTGAACGCCTCTGGTCAGATCATTTCCTAACATTAAGGAGACGCCGGGACAGGGAATGTCAATACTGGGACCTGGGGAAAACTGTGACGTGCGGTCATCGTAACTTACTGGTTTTTTTTTTTATTATCAACTCGAAGTCTGTTCTGAGCGACTCAGGGTAGAGAATTCAGGGCTGGATTAGTCCCCCCCCCTTGTCTGAAGGTCGATTCTTAGTCCACACATTTATAAGTGGATTTAGTTTAAGGAGAGGGTATTAAAATTGGCTGAACTCAGAGGGAGATTTTTTACACCACCCTCTTCCCCGCCCGACTTTTGTATCCCATTTACTATGACACTTATATATCTCGTGGGCCACGTCCTCTGGCAAACGTGTCTAGTGTGGGCCATGCCCTATGAAAAATGTGTCTGTTGTGGGTCATGTCCTCTGACAAACGTGTCCGTTGTGGGTCATGTCCTCTAGCGATTGTACCGGTCTTATTTCTTATTCATAGAGGTCATTTGGTACTTAAACGCTTTATTCATTTTTCTTATTTTTTTTCTTCTTTTATTTGGGAGCTTATGGGAATATGTAGGATCTTATGGGAATACGTAGGAGCTTAAGGGAATATTTGGGAGCTTATGGTAATGTTTGGGAGATTATGGGAATATTAGGAGCTTATGGGAATATGTGGGAACTTATGGGAATATGTAGGAGCTGATGGGAATATTAAGAGCTTATGGGAACATGTAGGATCTTATGGGAATATCTGGAGCTTATGGGAATATCTGGAGCTTATGGAAATATGTAGGTGCTTATGGGAATATGTAGGAGCTTATGGGAATATGTACGAGTTTATGAGAATATGTAGGAGCTTTTAGGAATATTAGGGAACTTATGGGAATATGTAGGAACTTATGGGAATATTAAGAGCTGATGGGAACATGTAGGATCCTATGGGAATATCTGGGAGCTTATGGTAATATCTGGGAGTTTATCGGAATATCTGGGAGCTTATGGGAATATGTAGGAGCCTATGGGAATATTAGGTGCTTATGGGAATATGTGTCAATTATATCTACTCCCTTTTAGTCTTTGGTGAATGGAACTATCGGTTTGTGTTTATTTTCAACCACGTAAGGTCAAAATTTTACGTATCAGTAAATTCTACTCCTATTTTACAATAATTAAAACGGACTATAAGCTTCCTTTAAATTTTCTGCTTTACAATGATCAACTACCATGCATAAGTAGATTCAACTCTATGTCAAATATCGAAAAAGAAAGATAAGAAAAGGGACAGAGATAGAGAGAGAGAAAGAGAGAGAGAGAGAGAGAGAGATAATGGGAATATATGGAAACTTATCGGAATATGTGGGAGCTTATGGGAAAATGTAGGAGCTTATGGGAATATGTGGAAACTTATGGGAATATGTAGGAGCTTATGGAAATATGTAGGAGCTTATGGGAATATTTGAAAGCTTATGGGAATATGTAGGAGCTTATGAGAATATGTAGGAGCTTATGTGAATATTCCGGAGCTTTTGGGAATGTTTGGGAGCTTAGGGGAATATGTAGGAGCTTATGGGAATATGTAGGAGCTTATGGGAATATTAAGAGCTAATGTAAACATGTAGGATCTTATGGGAATACGTAGTAGCTTATATGAATATTTGGGAGCTTATGGGAATGTTCGGGAGCTTATGGAAATATGTAGGAGTTTATGGAAATATGTGGGAACTTAAGGGAATATATAGGAGCTGATGGGAATATGTAGGAGCTTATGGGAATATGTAGGAGCTTATGTGAATATTTGGAAGCTTATGGGAATATGTAGGAGCTTATGGGAATATGTGGGAACTTATGGGAATATGTAGGAGCTTATGGGAATATGTAGGAGCTTATGGGAATAATGCCACGACGGACAAAAAAAAAGAGTTCCGGTACATTTTATTTTAGAGAGATTTAACTCTATGTCAATTATCGAAAAACAGAGATAGGGAAAGAGAGAGAGAGAGAGAGAGAGAGAGAGAGACTGAGAAGGAGAGAGAGAGAGCGAAATTAGGAGATAGAGAGAGAGAGAAAAATGGGAATATTTGGGAGCTTATGGGAATATTTAGGAGCTGATGGGAATATGTATAAGCTTATGGAAATATGTAGGAGCTTATAGGAATATCTGGGAGCTTATGGCAATATCTAGGAGCTTATGGGAATATGTTGGAGCTTATGGTAATATTTGGGAGCTTATGGGAATATGTGGGATCTTATGGGAATATGTAGGAGCTTATGGGAATTGTTGGGAGCTTATGGTAATGTTTAGGAGCTTATGGGAATATTAGGAGCTTATGGGAATATATGGGAACTTATGGGAATATGTAGGAGCTTATGGGAATATGTAGGAGCTGATGGGAATATGTAGGAGCTTATGGGAATATGTAGGAGCTTATGGGAATAATAAGAGCTTATGGGAACATGTAGGATCTTATATGAATATCTGGGAGCTTATGGCAATATCTGGGAGCTTATGGGAATATGCAGGTTAATATGGGAATATGTAGGAGCTTATGGGAATATGTAGGAGCTTATGGGAATATGTAGGAGCTTATGGGAATATTAAGAGCTTATGGTAATATCTGGGAGCTTATCGGAATATCTGGGAGCTTATGGGAATATGTAGGATCTTATCGGAATATGAAGGAGATTATGGGAATATTAGGTGCTTATGGGAATATGTGTCAATTGATTCTACTCCCTTTTAGTATTTTGCGAACGGGACTATAGGGTTTGTGTTTATTTTCAACCACGTAAAATCAAAATTTTACGCATCAGTAAATTCTACTCCTATTTTATAATAACTGAAACGGACTATTAGCTTCGTTTCAATTTTCTGCAATACAATGATCAACTGCCATGCATAAGTAGATTCAAGTCTATGTCAATTTTCAAAAAAGAGAGATAAGGAAAGAGAGAGAGAGAGAGAGAGAGAGAGAGAGAGAGATAGAATATGGTAATATATGAAAACTTATTGGAATATGCGGGAGCTTATGGGAATATGTCCGATATAAATATATATAAATATATATATATATATATATATATATATATACAGAGAGGTAGAACGAGAGAGAGACAGAGACAGAGAAGGAGAGAGAGAGCGTAATAAGAACGAGAGAGAAAAATTGGGAGTATTTGGGAGCTTATGGGAATATGTAGGAGCTTATGGGAATATGTAGGACCTTATGGGAATATATTGGAGCTTATGGGAATTTTAGGGAGCTCATGGGAATATGTAGGAGCTAATGGGAATATGTGGAAGCTTATGGGAATATGTAGGAGATTATGGGAATACCTGTGAGCTTATGACAATATCTGGGAGCTTATGGGAATATGTAGGAGCTTATGGGAATATGTAGGAGTTTATAATAATATTAGGTGCTTATGGGAATATGTGCCAATTGATTCTACTCCCTTTTAGTCGTTGGTGAATGGGACTATCGGCTTTATGTTTATTTTCAACCACGTAAGGTCAACATTTGACGCATCAGTAAATTCTACTCCTATCTTACAATAATTGGAACGGACTATAAGCTCCCTTATAATTTTCTGCTATACAATGATCAACTGCCATGCATAAATAGATTCAACTTTATGTCAATTATCGAAAAAGAGAGATAAGGAAAGAGAGAGAGAGAGAGAGAGAGAGAAAGAGAGATAGAGAGAGAGATAGACAATGGGAATATGTGGAAACTTATGGGAATATGTAGGAGCTTATGGAAATATGTAGGAGCTTATGGGAATATTTGAAAGTTTATGGGAATATGTAGGATCTTATGGGAATATCTGGTAGCTTTTGGCAATATTTGGGAGTTTATGGGAATATGTTGGTGCTTATTGGAATATGTAGGAGCTTATGGGAATATGTAGTAGCTTATTAGAATATGTAGGAGCTTATGGGAATATTAAGAGCTTATGGGAACATGTAGGATCTTATGGGAATATCTGGTAGCTTTTTGCAATATTTGGGAGCATATGGGAATATGTAGGCGCTTATTGGAATATGTAGGAGCTTATGGGAATATGTGGGAACTTTTGGGAATATGTAGGAGCTTATGGGAATATGTAGGAGCTTATGGGAATATTTTCGAGCTTATGGGAATATGTAGGAGCTTATGGAAATATGTAGGAGCTTATGGGAATATGTAGGAGCTTATGGAAATATGTAGAAGCTTATGGGAATATTTGAAAGTTTATGGGAATATGTAGGAGCTTATGAGAATATTTGGGAGCTTTTGGGAACTTTTGGGAGCTTATGGGAATATGTGGGAACGTATGGGAATATGTAGAAGCTGATGGTAATATGTAGGAGCATATTGGAATATGTAGGAGCTTATGGGAATATGTAGGAGCTTACGGGAATATTTAGAGCTTATGGGAACATGTAGGATCTTATGGGAATATCTGGTAGCTTTTGGCAATATTTGGGAGCTTATGGGAATATGTTGGTGCTTATTGGAATATGTAGGAGCTTATGGGAATATGGGAATATGTGCCAATTGATTCTACTCCCTTTTAGTCGTTGGTGAATGGGACTATCGGCTTTGTGTTTATTTTCAACCATGTAAGGTCAAAATTTTACGCATCAGTAAATTCTACTCCTATCTTACAATAATTAAAACGGACTATAAGCTTCGTTTCAATTTTCTGCTTTACAATGATCAACTACCATGCATAAGTAGATTTACCTCTATGTCAATTATCGAAAAATAGAGATAAGGAAAGAGAGAGAGAGAGAGAGAGAGAGGGAGAGAGAGGGAGAGAGAGAAAGAGAGAGAGAATGGGAATATATGAAAACTTATGGGAATATGCGGGAGCTTATGGGAATATGTGAGATATAAAAAATATATAATATAAATATACAGAGAGAGATAGTGAGAGAGAGAGAGAGAGAGAGTTAGAGAGAAAGACTGAGAGAGAAAGAGAGATTGAGAAGGAGAGATAGAGCGAAACAAGGAGATAGAGAGAAGAATGGGTATATTTGAGAGCTTATGGGAATATGTAGGAGCTTATGGGAATATGTAGGAGCTTATGGGAATATGTAGGAGCTTATGGGAATATGGGAGAACGGAACTCTAATATTCCCATAGGCTCCTACATATTCCCATAAGCTCCCAGATATTCCGATAAACTCCCAGATATTACCATAAGCTCCCAGATATTCCCATAGGATCCTACATGTTCCCATCAGCTCTTAATATTCCCATAAGTTCCTACATATTCCCATAAGTTCCCTAATATTCCTAAAAGCTCCTACATATTCTCATAAACTCGTACATATTCCCATAAGCTCCTACATATTCTCATAAACTCGTACATATTCCCATAAGCACCTACATATTTCCATAAGCTCCAGATATTCCCATAAGCTCCAGATATTCCCATAAGATCCTACATGTTCCCATAAGCTCTTAATATTCCCATCAGCTCCTACATATTCCCATAAGTTCCCACATATTCCCATAAGCTCCTAATATTCCATAATCTCCCAAACATTACCATAAGCTCCCAAATATTCCCTTAAGCTCCTACGTATTCCCATAAGATCCTACATATTCCCATAAGCTCCCAAATAAAAGAAGAAAAAAAATAAGAAAAATGAATAAAGCGTTTAAGTACCAAATGACCTCTATGAATAAGAAATAAGACCGGTACAATCGCTAGAGGACATGACCCACAACGGACACGTTTGTCAGAGGACATGACCCACAACAGACACATTTTTCATAGGGCATGGCCCACAACAGACACGTTTGCCAGAGGACGTGGCCCACGAGATATATAAGTGTCATAGTAAATGGGATACAAAAGTCGGGCGGGGAAGAGGGTGGTGTAAAAAATCTCCCTCTGAGTTCAGCCAATTTTAATACCCTCTCTTAAACTAAATCCACTTATAAATGTGTGGACTAAGAATCGACCTTCAGACAAGGGGGGGGGGACTAATCCAGCCCTGAATTCTCTACCCTGAGTCGCTCAGAACAGACTTCGAGTTGATAATAAAAAAAAAAACCAGTAAGTTACGATGACCGCACGTCACAGTTTTCCCCAGGTCCCAGTGTTGACATCCCCTGTCCCGGCGTCTCCGTAATGTTAGGAAATGATCTGACCAGAGGCGTTCAGTCTCAACCTAAGAGTTCCGTTCTCCCATAACAGTAGAGTATATAATGTACACAAATAAAGTAGGTCACGTGGCTGTAGACAGAATCATGCCTGTTAGTTGAATGTCACTGGAATTGAAAGGGGGGGGGGTCGATGGGTGTCCTAGGTTGTCTCACCCCCCCCAAACCCTGTTGTGTCCTCAGTTGAACTCGAAAAATTCAGTTCACGGTTGATAAATGTATATAGATAGCATATTCCTTATATGTCAGTTCTATCATTTAAAGCATAATTTTCAATAATCGGGTGGCATTTCAACAACATCTGTCTCTCATCAACAGAAGAAATGAAAAAATCGAAATTGCTACAATTGCAGTTACTTTATGTTTTTACCCTGAAAGGACAAGGGCAGTTTGTCAAGTGAAGACATACATTTATTATAAAACTTCCTTGTAGCGAGAACGATTTGTAAACACAAATAGTCGATTGATGTCATTATTCCATTGTCAGCCTATTGTAAAATGTTCATATTTATGTCATAACATAGTCTTCACTTAACTTCGTGTAAATTGCATAGTCTTAACTTCGTGTAAATTGCATAGTCTTAACTTCGTGTAAATTGCATAGTCTTAACTTCGTGTAAATTGCATAGTCTTAACTTCGTGTAAATTGCATAGTCTT
>JAGDYQ010000114.1:563704-624771 GCA_021962125.1 Bulinus truncatus | reverse complement strand
TGATTATCGTGTTCTGCCAGTGATAAGAGTAATAATACTGAGATTATCGTGTTCTGCCAGTGATAAGAGTAATAATACTGTGATTATCGTGTTTTGCCAGTGATAAGAGTAATAATACTGAGATTATCGTGTTCTGCCAGTGATAAGAGTAATAATACTGAGATTATCGTGTTCTGCCAGTGATAAGAGTAATAATACTGAGATTATCGTGTTCTGCCAGTGATAAGAGTAATAATACTGAGATTATCGTGTTCTGCCAGTGATAAGAGTAATAATACTGAGATTATCGTGTTCTGCCAGTGATAAGAGTAATAATACTGTGATTATCGTGTTCTGCCAGTGATAAGAGTAATAATACTGAGATTATCGTGTTCTTCCAGTGATAAGAGTAATAATACTGTGATTATCGTGTTCTGCCAGTGATAAGAGTAATAATACTGAGATTATCGTGTTCTGCCAGTGATAAGAGTAATAATACTGAGATTTCTATAAATGTTTGTGTCAATCAGGGACGTCACAGGCGGTGGGTGCAGTCCCGGATATATGTCAGGGTACCCTGACTAGAGAGCAAGTCGTTTGGCTTAAATTTGACTTACAGCGAAATGAAGGGTGTGTGATCGTTGACGCCCCATTCGGTGGGGGTTGTTAGGGGGTCCATGATTGGCTGTAAGCTGTGTAAATGATTGATAACTGAAAATTGATTTAACCCTTACTTGTATAGAATATTTTTTTTCAATCTATTTTTGATGCTTTTTTTTTATAGCTAAACAGTTTAAATTGAAGATTTCCTTCATTTTCCACACATCTTCTTCTTCCTTTGGCTCTACAGCCCATTTAGGGCCCTAACCTGCCATACTACTCTTCTCCACTTTTCCTGATCCATAGTCTTCTTCCTCCATCAAGGACGCCATCAAGTTTACATAAGCCCACTGAAAGGGTGTATATCAGCACTTCAGATGTTCATGTGTCCATTCGTTCTCCGAAATGACCACATCCGTTAAGAGTAATGAAACAGAAAAAAAACCCCTGACTCACTGGGAGCCTCACTGAACTTAAGGAAGGTCCACATGTGGCACTATGTACCACATTTCGCCACCACCGACTCATACCAAAAGAGATAGTTGTAAGCGAAAAATATAACTTATGTTTTTTCAAGATAGTATCTTGTAAAGCGTTCACAAGACGTAAACAAATTGACCGGAGGTAAACCTATAACCGAAGTACCCAAATGAAAGCGAGCTCAACATGTGTGTTCACGTGCGTGTATGTGCTTGTGTCTGTACACGTGTGTGTGCGTGAGTGTTTGCGTGAGTATGTACGTGTCTTTGTGAAGGGTATAATTAAACCATTTGAACGTTATTCGCAAGGGGTGGCCAGTGTTCAGTTTTCTTAGATCCCAACACGTCTAATGCAGAGTAACATCCGAGTTGAGCATCCACCGACACAACAGTACTCACACTTTAGTAAACAACTTAACACGTGGCTATAGCACTGGCTCGTTTCACAGATGAAATACTCCGGCCATAGAATGAGATGGGCGGCTTCTAATCTTCTGACTTTATGAATTTTCTCGAACGAGTGACCTTTTATGATTGGTTTAGAGTGCAGAAGTATTGGGCAGAGAGAGAGAGAGAGAGAGAGAAAGAGAGATAGATAGAGAGACGGATGCCGGGGGAAAAGAGAGAGTGGAAGGTGGAGAGATGAGGGCAAATACATGGATAGAAAGAGGGACGTGGAGATGAAGACTGAAAGAAGAGGTAGAGAGGAGGTATAGAGGAGGAGGTATATAGAAGTATATAGAGGAGGTAGTTAAAAGATGGGAAGTAGATGAAGACGAAGAGAAAGAATGCGAAGAGATGGATGGATTGAGAGAAAAAGGGATAAAGACAGAGAGAGAGAGAGAGAGAGAGAGAGAGAGAGAGAGAGAGAGAGGAGATGATAGAATAAAGAAGCAAAAGGTGGAGTTGATGGTGAGAGTGATAGGCACCAGTGGCGCAACCAGGGGAGGGGGCAGGGGGGAATGACTTCAGGCCAACCAACAATTCATATTTACGTTATAAAGCTACAAAAATGACTGTCAAACTTCACTACGTGAGCCCCAAGCACTTTTTGCTGGTTGCTGCGCCACTGATAGGCACATATAAAAAGACAGGGTGAAAGATGAATTCAGAAATAGAGAGAGAGAGAGAGAGAGAGAGAGACATACACACACAGCGAAAGTATAAAAAGTCCAATATAAGATGTCGATTCAGTCACGACCTGACACAATAACTTATTTTCCAACGGTCAAGAGTCTCCAGTACCAGCAGACGTGAACCTTTCAACCGATCAGAAATAATAAATAACCGGTGAATACCGAAATGAAAATTACCACAACTCTGGAGTTTAAAGCGGAGACAACCGCAAAAGTTTCACTCCATATTGAGTGACCCGAGTCCAACTGATTAGCTCATTAAGAAAATTCCCCCCTCCCCCGCAATCTCACCCCCACCCACCACCACCCCTACCCCCCTTCTGTCAGACGTAACGAGAAGCAGACGTTCAGCGGCAGGTTCAATAACAAGAGATTTAACAAACGCTGTCGCTCACCGAAATTCGGTCAGACAAATAATAATATGACAAACATAACGTTGGTCATTGGTCTCGGCGCCGTCACGTGACAAACATAACAAAGGTAATTTGTCTAGGCGCCGTCACGTGAAGCAGTGGTTATCAAAATTTCCACTCAAGTTACAGACTTCTTTGCTTGGGTGTACCCACTGCATATTAATGCATACGTTTATTATATTGAATTGCAATATTTGAATTTTTTTATATTCCCTCTTCCGTGTTTAATGGCATTTAAAGTTGTTTTTTTTTAAACCACAACTGTGCCGCCCAGTGATGTATTGGGAGGGGAACACCAATACATCACCAACACATCACCAACACATCACCAATACATCACCAATACATCACCAACACATCACCAATACATCACCAACACATCACCAATACATCACCAATACATCACCAATACATCACCAATACATCACTGGTGCCGCCACTCATCGCGTTGAGATCCACTGTTATTTAGAATAAGTTTTTAAAAAATTAAAAATAGTCTTCCATTAATTTTTGTTCTATTTAATAAACTTAACTATTGTAACCAGTGCTCGATTTAAGAAAAAAAAATCCAGTGCTGGGGATGAAAAAAAATTTCTGCAGAGCCGGGGATAAATGTCTATGATTTCATCCCCGGCAGGGATATATTAGCTAAAGCAGAGCCGGGGGGTGGCAGGTCTCAGTGCCGGGGATATCCCCGGCATCCCCGTATTAAATCGAGCCCTGATTGTAACCATTATACATGTATAATCAGAGATTGTGTGATTGATGAATCTGTGGTTGAGTGTGATAATGTCTTATAGTGTTGATCAGTTGAAAAAAAAAATCAGGTATGGACAACAATGACCCTGCAATAACAATCATTAAAAAAATACACATTTAATATGCTCACTGACATCTTGTTTGGCTCATCACGTGACACGATATATTACACGTTCATTGTTACTTGAGTAAATATATTTTAAAAATGGCTCCATTAATGATGGCTCCAATAACTAATGTTATATAATGTAGTGTTCATATTGATCCTGCCATTTTAAAAGTGAAACATTAATACAAAGACTTTTTTTTTGTCAGTTGTAACTTGAATCTGTCTGGTCTAACTGTTTTGTATTAGGTTTATATTTGAAGAACAAAATAAAAAAAACACAAACTGAGAGCTAAATAGATAGAATGAGAGAAAAAGAGAGAGAGAGAGAGGGGAGAGGGGAGTGAGGCAGGAAAATGAATTCAAAACACAGACAGCTACAATTATTAAACTCAGAAAATTGAAGTGTTCCAGCCTAACTGAAAGTGACATTCACTCACACATCAATATCAAACACTGCCTCAGTTAACACTCACACATCAATATCAAACACTGCTTCAGTTAACACTCGCACACCAATATCAAACACTGCCTCAGTTAACACTCACACATCAATATCAAAGACTGCCTCAGTTAACACTCACACATCAATATCCAACACTGCCTCAGTTAACACTCACACATCAATATCAAACACTGCCTCAGTTAACACTCACACATCAATATCCAACACTGCCTCAGTTAACACTCACATATCAATAGCAAACACAGTTAACATAAATCAACATTTAACACTGCCTCAGTTAATATCTTCTTTCACACACACACACACACACACACACACACACATATATATATATTTAAATATATATATATATATATATATATATATATATATATATATATATATACATTTATTTGTTAATCAAATGAAAGATTAGCGTTGTGTAAACTATACATGAGCATATATGTTAATACACAACAACAAGAAATAAATCAAGTCATTTACACAGGATTAGCTTTGCTCTAAATTATTGCCGAGACCGACAAGGGAATCATTAGTAAATCCATTCACACATGTTGTTCAGAGAGTTAGCTCAAACTTCTATTTACACGTCAGTGGTTCTATTGTTTTGGTTCCAACATTTTCTCTTTCAAATGTAATTTTTTTTTCCTTCTTAGGAACCAGATATTTCTTTTCAGCCTGTCTAGCCTCGTACTAATATTAGATTAATGGTTTGTTATTGCAAGCTCTGGCACTAACATATGTGCTCACTACTACTCATACCCTGAGGGGCTGAGTGCTGGGAGATCTCACGCAACCTCGCTTCCTTTTCACGTGAGTAATTCTGGAGGTCAGTGACCCAGTAAAACAGTTGGACATCACAAATAGTGACGGCACCTGGTTTTGTACAGCACGGAATGGCGACCAGCGGAAAGTAGAGCAAAAAATAAAAAAAAATTAAATAATGAAATAAGAATTCAATCTTGAGTAAACCTGATTGAAATCTTTCATAGGGTTCCTTTTCAATCAGTCTTCTTATTTCTCCTCCTCTTTATATCTCATTACAAAAGCATTGCACACAATCATTGGTCATATTTATGGGACGTTTAATCAGCTTTCACTAGGGTCTGGACGAATTCCGTGCTCACCGAGGATCGAACTTAGTACTCTCAGGTCCGACAGTCGAGCGTCACTCCAACAAATCTTCAATCGGCCATAAGAGTTTCATTTAGGACGACCTCATTTTCGTGATCTAGCCAGGGCTGCTTGCTTTTAATGCAAGGTATATTAATACGATAACTGAAATCACAACTGAGATTTCTTCTCCTTTTATCATTTTTATATATAAGAACAATAGAGCCATGGATTTGAAATGTAAATATAGACACTGGATTTGACATGTTAATATAAACACTGGATTTGAAATGTAAATGTAAACACTGGAAATACTCTACATTCACAACCCACTCCCAAGTCCCAAGTTTATTCCCGCACTTTACTCTAGGTATGTCTAACTGTCATCTTTTCGTCTGACCCTCTCTCTTGAGTGACCCTTTATCTAGTCTGACCCTCTGTCAAGAGTGACCCTCTCTCTCTAGTCTGACCCTCTCTCTAGTCTGACCCCATCTCTGAGTGACCCTCTCCCTTAGTCTGACCCTAATCTCTAGTCTGAACCTCTCTAGTCTGACCCTTATCTTCTAAGTGACCCTCTCTAGTCCTCTCTCTAGTCTGACCCTCTCTCTTGAGTGAACCTCTCTCTAGTCTGACCCTCTGTCAAGAGAGACCTCTCTAGTCTGACCCTCTCTTGAGTGACCCTCTCTTAGTCTGACCCTCTCTCTAGTCTGACCCTCTCTTTGAGTGACCCTCTCTAGTCCGATTTGACTCTAGTCTGACCCTCTCTTGAGTGACCCTCTCTCTTGAGTGACCCTCTCTCTAATCTGACCCTCACTCTAGTCTGACCCTCTCTTTAGTCTGACCCTATCTCTTGAGTGACTCTCTCTCTAGTCTGACCCTCTCTCTTGAGTGACCCTCTCTCTTGAGTGACCCTCTCTCTAGTCTGACCCTCACTCTAGTCTGACCTCTCTCTTGAGTGACCTAGACCTCTCTTCTGAGTGACCCTCTCTAGTCTGACCATCTCTCTAGTCTACACCCTCTCTCTTGAGTGACCCTTGCCTGTGCTTTAAAAAAATGGTAAGCCTACATATCACTATCACAAACAAAAATTCTTTACATTTACATGGATGTTTGCTTAAAAATAAAAAGGATGTCTCCGAAGTAAAGGTCTGGTACATACATATTTTTATGGACCTTTATTCGTTAATTTTATTCAATAACTAACATATATCTTAAAAAAACTTCAACTTTAGATATTCAGTATTAGATGTTATGTGTAAGATTTATTGCTCTATTCAGTATCAGGAAGAATGCATATGATACAACGGTATTTTCAGGCCCAGGAGTAATGCATATTATCCAATGGTATTTTCAGTGCCAGGAGTAACGCATACGATCCAATGGTATATTCTGTATCAGCGGTAATGCATACGATCCAATGGTATATTCAGTATCAGTGGTAATGGATGAGATCCAATGCTATATTCTCTCGGTACTCAGGTGTGTTAGCCTATGAAGCTGAGGATGTAGATTATCGCCCTCTATTATCAGGGCACGTGCAAGAATGTACATCTTGTAAACTGAAGCAACTTATCTCCCCCTCTTCTGGCTTATAGACAGTTCGTTGTCCAAGGACCTGGGAGAATAAAAACCCATTAAATTACTTCCCGCCGCTCCAGAATAGATACCACTGTTTTATTCAACAAAATCGTCTGGGTCACCTTTGACCCCACAGCATGAAATATAAATAGACTGTTTGATAGAATGGCTGGCAAGTGGAGATTTAGGGATAAAATGAAAAGAGGAGTTATCAGAATGAATTTTTTCCCGCAGACAATAGCAGAATATGTTTACACAATACAATTAAACATTCTTGTCTGTCTGTCTGTCTGTCTGTCTGAATGTCCTTTAAGATATGTGTTTGAATGATAAATCTAATTCTCTATTTATATATTCATGTTTTAGCTTGACTTCTGTCTGTCTATTATCATGTCTGTCTGCCTGTCTTTCTATCTATCTATCTGTCTGTCTGTCTATCTATCTATCGATCTATCTATCTATCGATCTATCTATTGATCTAACTATCGATCTATCTATCGATCTATCTATCGTTCTAATTATCTATTGGTCTGTCTTTCTTTCTGTTTTTCTATATGTCATCCCTGTCATATATCTATCAATATATTTTTTTAACTGTACATATAGACATTTTTTAAAATTGAAATCAAAGTGTTGAAGGTTTAGCTGTTAGCTTATTATATAGTAAAGTAACATATACATTCTAGTGAAGTAACATATACATTCTAGTGAAGTAACACATAATCCTAGTGAAGTAGCATATACATCCTAGTAATATTGACATGTATACATTTCTAGTGAAGTAACATATACATTCTAACGAAGTAACACATATATCCTGTTGAAGTAACATATACATTCTAGTGAAGTAACATATACATTCTAGAGAAGTAACATATACATTCTAGTAAAGTAACATATACATTCTAGTGAAGTAATATATACATTCTAGCAAAGTAAACAAATACATTCTAGTGAAGTAACATATACATTCTAGTGAAGTAACATATGAATTCTCCTGAAATATGCTCAGAATCTAATACTGATGAAATAATACTCTTATCTTTTTTCTAAAAAAAGAAATACATTTCTCCCCGCCAGGCCCTCAATGTAGAAATTTTAATTTCAAATTATTTTTATCTCCGTCACAAAGTCTAAACAGGAAATCAGGAAATCAATCATTACAAGGTCCTACGTGACGGAAGGCTGATGCCCTCCATCAATAATAAAAAAAAAAAAATAATGAAAAGAAATATCGCCACTATCATAGATAGAAAGATAATTGTCATATCCCAAACGAAGCAAATTACTTGAGATCAAGTTGATGAGAAGATGTCAGAATCTTTTCAATACTTTTTTTTCTGTAGAGTAATGTTTATATCAATATATTCTAACTAGCTGAGCAGCTATGCATGACAGACAAGAAAACATGAACGAAATAGATTAAAATAAAAGTAATGAAGAACGTAAATATTTGCTTTGTGCTCAATAATAATACAATCTTCATGTAAGACAGAAAATAATAGATTTAAAAACACAGGCATATGTACATATATTCGTATATTGTACGCAAGAAGAATCAACTTTTAATGGGAAATCCCGTTCAACCACACATTTATTTCACTTTCCTTGCACCATCATTCAATTCACTTTTTACTTATCAATGGGGAATTTCCTTTTAGTACTAATGATCTATTTTTAGCTTTGCGGACAAACAAACAGAAAATGTGATTAAACGTTTTATGATATCAGGCCAGTTTGTTTAAATGTCTTACCATTAAGTGAAAGAGTGATTTTTGATGGTTTCATTGAAAGAAAAAGTCTTATTATAATTATATACAAATTTGTCGGAACAATGTCACATTTAGCCTACTCTTCACTTGTTTTAATATACAATTATCTGAAAAGATCCACTAGAAGAATTTGAAATTGAAGTGAGATTTTTTTTTCAAAAATAAGTAGTTTTTTTTATTTCAGGAATTAAAATATTAAGCTTGTAAAAAGTATAATTAAATCCATGCTATACTTATAAAAAAAAAGGCAAAAACAAAAGAGTGTACAAAAAGAATAGCACGTTAACAAGTAGGGAATCACCGGTAGATATTAACTGTTGAACTGATGCATTATCTCCCTTTCATTGCTGAGGTAAATGGCTGTTTTGCTTAATGCAATTTTTTTCGCTGCTTATTGGAACTGCAATTTGTAATTGGCGGTCTACAAAATGGCTGCAAGCGGAATTAAATATCCATAAATTGGACTATTTATCTAGATGGCACGGGTCTTTGTTATCCGCCTAGTTAATTCAGCTTGTTAGGAGAAATTCGAATGATCCGAATTTACATTGTAGATTAATCGTGAGGTCTAAAAAGTATTATAAGTGACTTATGTTATGGATTCCATAATGCGAGCCAACACTCATGTCCACAAAAACACTAACACACAAGGAACACACACACACACATTGACAATTACATCGTCAGATAATCTCATTGTTACAGCATCTTACATCTGATAAACACATCAAATGTGTAGTGAAGATTAAATCATTACGTCTTCATTAATCTCAACAATGCATCGTTTTATTCCGTTTAAGCCCACATTGTATCACAACGCCATGAGAGAGGGGATGTGGAGAGAAAGAGGAGAGAAAGAGGAGAGAAAGAGGAGAGAAAGAGGGAGAGAAAGAGGAGAGAAGAAAAAGAGAAAGAGGAGAGAAAGAGGGAGAGAAAGAGGAGAGAAAGAGAAGAGAAAGAGAAGAGAAAGAGAAGAGAAAGAGGAGAGAAAGAGAAGAGAAGAAAGAGGATAGAAAGAGGGAGAGAAAGTGGAGAGAAGAAAAAGAGAAAGAGGAGAGAAAGAGAGGAGAGAAAGAGGAGAGAAAGAGAAGAGAAAGAGGAGAGAGAGAGGGAGAGAAAGAGAAGAGAAAGAGGATAGAAAGAGGGAGAGAAAAGAGGAGAGAAAGAGGAGAGAAAGTAGAGAGAAAGAGGAGAGAAAGAGGGAGAGAAAGAGGGAGAGAAAGAGGAGAGAAAGAGGGAGAGAAAGAGGGAGAGAAAGAGGAGAGAAAGAGAAGAGAAAGAGGAGAGAAAGAGGGAGAGAAAGAGAAGAGAAAGAGGATAGAAAGAGGGAGAGAAAGAGGAGAGAAAGAGAAAAGAAAGAGGAGAGAAAGAGGAGAGAAAGAGGAGAGAAAGAGGAGAGAAAGAGACATTAAAGGTAAAGGGAGAGAGAGATCAATATAAATAAAAGAGATGATCTGCATAAAAAAAAATGCTTACACCTCACAAATCTGTTGTTTTCTTCTTCCCTTACCACATTACATTGGTGACATTTAAAATTACATTTAAAATTGAACAAAATCAGAGATCTACTTGGAGCTCGTTGTACAATTACACAATTTCCCCCCATTTCGACAAAACAATTGTCATCTGTAATCTAAGTCAGAAAAACGTAAAAAAAATTGAGATAAAACAAAGAGTGCAAGAGGGAATGGCAAAATACAAGAAAAAAAAATCTGTACACAAAATTATCATGCTTTTGCCCTGAAGTTAACATTGATAAAACAAAACATTATTATCAGAAAACATTGAATCAGACCGAGTATCCATTGAATGATTATCATGATTAAGTGAATAAGATCATATGATTACGTAGCAGGCCCATGAATTTTATTTTTAGCGTATCATGAACATTTAATATTATTTATTTGTTGTTGATTTTTTACGGATATTTTTTAATAAATATTTTTTACATACATTGTTTGCATATATATCTTTTACACACACTCAGATATATATATATATATATATATAGATAGATAGATAGATAGATAGATAGATAGATATAGATAGATATAGATATAAATAGATATAAAAATATCATATATAATAATACTCATTTCCAGTGTGCGTTAAATCGAAAGTAAAGAATTAATACAACAGTATTCCAGTTTAAAATACAACCATGAAAAAAATCGGATCTGCCCGAAACCAAAAAATAACCTAGCCTACCGATCAAGCATAAGGGGATATAACTCTATGCAAAGGTTTTGCAGGGTACAGCTAGTATATATATATATATATACCACGAGAGCTATCTAGATGATCACATCCTTTCTTATAGATAGGCGAATTCACAACCACCCAGGGATTATCGAAGTCTGGCACTCTTGGGGTTTATGTTATTGGTAGATTATCGGTAAAGCACTCGGCTGTCGATCTTGTGGGGAGGCGGGGGGGGGGGGTCCCTGGTTCGAACTCCGCAATTTCTCCCGTGGTGTCTCTATAGACATTGCACTATCGGGTATGAAAGAAGGGCACTGCAAAAACCGTCCCATTGGTTGGTTTATAGGCTCTAAGAGATAGCATCTCAGCATTACATGGAATTCACACATAGTGTAGGACAATATTTATGCTGTCAGTAATGATGAATTAATTTCAAGATGAACATAGGTGAAAACCTTTTTCTGATGTTTGTAGTGTCCCTTTTTATATACCAGTGGTCAGCCCATAACTGAATCTTCCTTTCCCCTGCATAGACCAATTAATTAACGTGCTTTAAGTGGTGATTTTGTGACGTAGCAGTTGTTGTGATGATGAAGATGGGCCGTGACGTAGCAACTGTTGTGATGATGACGATGGCGGTGACGTAGCAGTTGTTGCGTTGATGAAGGCAGCAATGAAGAACAGTGGCCGTTGGAGTTGTAGTTGGAAATAAATTCTGGCTTGTTGTTTATGAACCAATGGCTTTGGTGTTAGTGTGTTTGGGTGTGTGTGTGTGTGTGTTTGTGTGTGTTTTTGTGTGTATGTGTGTGTTTTTGTGTGTGTGTATGTGTGTGTGTTTGTGTGTGTGGGTTTGTGTGTGTGTGTGTGTGTGTGGGTTTGATTTCCTTGAAACATATAACATTATTTAAACTGCTGCAGTTGTAAATGACAGTGGAAATCCGAAAGCGCGCCGAAAGTGAGCTGTTAAATGTTTTCGCTCCTTTCAGATTGGGAAGGGGGGGGGAGGGGGCGCAGAAAAAAATGTGACTCGCACAGGGCGCCAGAATAGCTCGCTACTGCCCTGCTAATATTCATATTTATACAGCTGAATGTGTGTGTGTGTGTGCATGGTGAGTGTCCAGTTTAGACCTTTGAGTTTAAAAACATTTTCTCTCTCTTAATTTATCATTGATTACCCCCCTCCCTCTCTCTCTCTCTCTCTCTCTCTCGTCCAATCCGCTCCTAATTGAGCCTTCCGTTGTTCCATGCATGCAATTTGAATGGTTTCCTCTGTACACTCCCCATTTCCTTTAGCAGCGAAAAAAAGAAATAAAAAAAAAAACATTTTTTTTTTTTAAATTTGATTTTCACCAGCAAAAAATATAATATAATTGAAATCTTTTTTTTTCTTCTGTGATCCACATATCAACCTAAGGGAGCCCACAGATCCACATCTCATCCTTACAGGGACCCAACAGATCCACATCTCATCCTTACATTAACCCCACAGATCCACTTCTCATCCTTACAGGGACCCAACAGATCCACATCTAATCCTTACATTAACCCCACAGATCCACATCTCATCCTTACAGGGACCCCACAGATCCACATATCATCCTAAGGGACCCCAAAGATCCACATCTCATCCTTACAGGGACCCAACAGATCCACATATCATCCTAAGGGACCCCACAGATCCACATCTCATCCTTACATTAACCCCACAGATCCACATCTCATCCTTACATTAACCCCACAGATCCATATATCATCCTAAGGGAGCCCACAGATCCACATCTAATCCTTACATTAACCCCACAGATCCACATATCATCCTAAGGGACCCCACAGATCCACACCTCATCCTTACAGGGACCCAACAGATCCACATCTCATCCTTACAGGGACCCAACAGATCCACATTTCATTCTTACAGGGACCCCACAGATCCACATCTCATGCTTACATTAACCCCACAGATCCACATCTCATCCTTACATTAACCCCACAGATCCACATATCATCCTAAGGGAACCCACAGATCCACATCTCATCCTTACATTAACCCCACATATCCACATATGATCCTAAGGGAACCCACAGATCCACATCTCATCCTTACATTAACCCCACAGATCCACATATCATCCTAAGGGACCCCACAGATCCACATCTCATCCTTACAGGGACCCAACAGATCCACATCTCATCCTTACAGGGACCCAACAGATCCACATTTCATTCTTACAGGGACCCCACAGATCCACATCTTATGCTTACATTAACCCCACAGATCCACATTTCATCATACAGGGACCCCACAGATCCACATCTCATGCTTACATTAACCCCACAGATCCACATATCATCCTAAGGGAACCCACAGATCCACATCTCATCCTTACATTAACCCCACAGATCCACATATCATCCTAAGGGACCCCACAGATCCACATCTCATCCTTACAGGGACCCAACAGATCCACATCTCATCCTTACAGGGACCCAACAGATCCACATTTCATTCTTACAGGGACCCCACAGATCCACATCTTATGCTTACATTAACCCCACAGATCCACATTTCATCATACAGGGACCCCAAAGATCCACATTTCATCCTTACAGGGACCCAACAGATCCACATCTCATCCTACAGGGACCCCACAGATCCACATCTCATCCTACAGGGACCCCAAAGATCCACATTTCATCCTTACAGGGACCCAACAGATCCACATCTCATCCTACAGGGACCCCAAAGATCCACATCTCATCCTACAGGGACCCCAAAGATCCACATTTCAACCTTACAGGGACCCCAAAGATCCACATTTCATCCTGCAGTAACTTAAACGGTTGTTGCTTGTTTTTTTTTCAGAGAAATGATGCTACAAAATAAAAATTATAATTATCGTTCCAGACAGGCTGTATTTATTACTCTATATCAATTACCCATTAAGGTATTTTAATGACAAAAACAATCTTTGTCTGTTTACAAATGCTGTTTGAAAGCTACAACCTGATATGTCGCTCAAACTTTAAAGAAACAAAACAAATGTATTAGATGCCTATCTAGTAGAAATATCGGAATCTCAATATGAATTCGGAAACATTGGACATAACTGAGTATCGGAATCTCAATATGAACTTGGAAACATTGGACATAACTGAGTATCGGAATCTCAATATGAACTCGGAAACATTGGACCTAGCTGAGTATCGGAATCAGCGAATTAAATTTTATATTACGATTTCTCTGAACTTGAGCCAAGACCTGAAAATTTTTCCACCGGAGATCGAACCAGGTATCTTTAGGTCGACAGTCGAGCGCTTCACCATGCGACCATCCATCCCTCGGACGGTTATGTATAGCCCTCCATTCATGCCCACCATAATCGATTGTGCTATGACGAAAGAAACAACACGGGGTGGAATTGGTAGAAGATAGGTCCTACCGATAGTTGAACCCACCGCATACAGATCCGACTCATATCAACCAGGCCACCCATAAGATAAAATCATTATCCTATACGGGGCCCCCGAAGGTTGAGTGGGAAACAGCGACAGTAACCGATCTGGCTGATCCCTGGTCAGTTTAAAAAGAGTCAGGACACCATGGTCATAATCCTCAGTCAACCAGAAGCAGTTGGAGATTGTTATACAACTCAGACAACTAGATACAGTTGGAGATTGTCATACAACTCAGACAGCTAGACACCGTTGGATATTGTCATACAACTCAGACAGCTAGACACCGTTGGATATTGTCATACAACTCAGACAGCTAGACACCGTTGGAGATTGTCATAAAACTCAGACAACTAGATACAGTTGGAGATTGTCATGCAACTCAGACAGCTAGACGCCGTTGGAGATTGTCATAAAACTCAGACAACTAGACACCGTTGGATATTGTCATAAAACTCAGACAGCTAGACACAGTTGGAGATTGTTATACAACTCAGACAACTAGACACAGTTGGAGATTGTTATACAACTCAGACAACTAGACACAGTTGGAGATTGTTATACAACTCAGACAACTAGACACAGTTGGAGATTGTTATACAACTCAGACAACTAGACACAGTTGGAGATTGTTATACAACTCAGACAACTAGACACAGTTGGAGATTGTTATACAACTCATACAACTAGATACAGTTGGATATTGTCATACAACTCACTGAACTGACGCAATTTGAGATTGTTCTAAAACTCAGACAACTAGACACTGTAAAGTTGATCTCTAATAAAGTACACAATTAGCCGTCACAATCCTACATCCAGGCCTGAATCAAACACATTCTAGTTCTCTTGTGTAACGAACGCCACCAGCCTTAGACAATTATAGTTGGTTTTTTAAAACTATAAATAGTAACACAACATCCTCTGAATCATACCGTATTGTCAGTTAACGGTTATTAAGTCCAGATTTCTACGTAATTTTTGTTTCTATTTTTTTAAAGTCGTTTTAGGAATGCTAAATGTTTCCCTTGATCGAATTAACACGCCTTCCCAGAGAAAATAACACAATCCACGTGTTGAAAGATGCAGAAAAATACAAAATACACATCTCTTTCCAAACCAGAATAATATCAGTGGGTTAGTAAGCTGTCTATATTTGGACATCGGTTGTTGGTAGATGTTTACAAGGTAGCATATAGAATACCAAAATAAGAAGGATAGACAGAGATTTAAAAAGCACACAAACACTCACACTAAATATGCGAAGACCGGATGAATTCAGTTTGAAAAGTGTCCAGATAACGAGCAGACTTTAAGATGATTTCCTGGGATTAAACTTGTTTCATTAAGTCCAAAATAATCTGAGCTCCTAATTGAAAGGCAGCTTTTATTTTTAAAAAATAAAAAAAAAACGTTGTTCAAGAGTGATGCCTGGCCTTGAGCTAAATTTATATATATTTTTCTTCAATCAATTACCTGTATATCACGTCATTCAACGACCGGGCCGTGGACGAAGATTAATTACTTCTAAAGCCTTACAAACCAGTGTGCCGGCTAGACATGATAAATGATATCAGTTATGTGTGATAACGTCAAAACAAATAATTAAAGCTAATTAATTAAATTAATTATTCATGCTATATGCCTGCATACGTCAACGCTTTAGAAAATAAAGTTTTTCGGATGATATTTTCGGCTGAAATGCATTATTTCAAACAAAACTGTCACTTATATTAAATACTTCATTTGCTTCTGTTATTTTTTTTTTTTTGGAGTCATTCTATAAAAAAATGGCGTCGTCCATTTCCATTGCGAACACGATAGGTGTCAGTACATTTTTTAAAAGTGTTTGATAAAGAAACTTTACTAATACACGACCAGTTAAAATTCCTATCACAATTAATTTTTAACAATGTGCCTTTAAAAATTAGCCCCGAAACAATTCAGGTTTTAACGGTCATATTTTTTTTTTCACTGTCAGCATTTACAATTAACTTTTCAATATAGGCTCATGTTTGAAGTACAACTCCAGTCTTTCAAGTCCAACAACTCTAGAGCTATGAAATAAGAAACATTACAAAATGTATTAATTTGGAGACTATATTAAAATACTTTTAAAAAATGTCTATTTTGTAGACTTTTAGAATTTCTGACAATGTTTTTTTTTTGCTATTTTAAGGTAAAAAAAAATTGTTACTGAAGATTTACAAAAATTACCATAAGTCTGAGCTCAAGAGTTATGCCAGCAGCAATCAAGGGCCTGAATTCATCGTGTTTCTAGGATAACTCCTCACTTCATTTAATCTCCTCGCATTCCTACAACAGAGGAGTCTGCTATCGACCCCACACAATAATTTTTTTTTTCTCATTTTTTTATATTTTTAAACATTCAAATGTAGACATTTAGAAATAAAAAAAAAATCTGTTGGTTTAGTTGAGCTTATTTACATGCCTGGTTAAATGTTAACATGGCTAACCTGTCAAGATACATGATGTTAACGATGTACTGTGACGTGACAGCAACCAAATAATCCCCATTAAATCAATCATTAAACCGTAGTGCAGATCAATAGATCATCGCAACATTTGAAATGTCAAATGGAAGCATCAGGGCCGCTGCAAATGTGGAGGCAACCCTAACACTTGCTTTGGGCCCCGGGCCTTGGGGGGGGAGTCGAGGCGTCTCTTGTGAAATTCGACCTAATTCATTTAATTCGCCGAAAAGAAGATGGGGCCTTTAAGGGGAGAAAGAGAACAGTGGGGGCCCGTACTTATGATAATCTGGTATGGGCCTTAGATGTTCTGGTAACCAGGGCCGCTTTATCGACTAGGCACAGTAGGCACTGTGCCTAGGGCCTACGAACATTTCAAGGGCCTACGAAAGCCAGAACATAAAGTGAAAACAAGTTCAGATTGTCAATAAAATTTAATAATGTTTGTATTAAAGTAACTATATATAACCGTGTGAGATGAGCAAGTCAAGCTGCAGGTCTGTAAATTGCAGTATGTTAACTTTTTCGGCTCATTGTCTTATCAAAGTCACATATGACGTCCTCAAAGTTTATTTAGATTTCAAATTGCAGGGAGGTACGGGTGCATTCTTGAAAAATATTAAACATGAAGTCGGGGAGGGCCTACGACTTTGAAAGTGCCTAGGACCTACGATGACCTTAAAACGGTCCTGCTGGTAGCATCATATATGACTTAGCTAATGCTAATTGGAACAGGAATGACGCCACATGTATAATATAAAGACAAAAAAAAGTAAGGTTCTCTAAAGCCCTTAAGGGCTCATCGGCAGTGTAGAATTCATCTGCCATGGTATAGTGAGTGAATGTGTGACTGAGTGGTTGTGTAGTTCAGAAATTGCGTGATTGAGTGATTGTGTGATTGAGTGATTGTGTGACTGAGTGATTGTGTGATTGAGTGATTGTGTGATTGAGTGATTGAGTGTTTTTGTGATTGAGTGATTGTGTGATTATGTGATTGAGTGATTGAGTGATTGCGTGATTTTGTGAGTGAGTGATTGTGTGATTGTGTGACTGAGTGATTGTGTGATTGAGTGACTGAGTGATTGAGTGATTGAGTGATTGTGTGATTGATTGATTGAGTGATTGCGTGTTTGAGTGATTGTGTGATTGTGTGATTGAGTGATTGAGTGATTGTGCGATTTAGTGATTGTGTGATTGAGTGACTGAGTGATTGTGTGGCTGATTGAGTGATAATGTGAGATTGAGATTGAGTGAATGTGATTGAGGGATTGTATGATTGTTTAATTGAGTGATTGATTGAGTGATTGTGTGATTGAATGATTGTGTGATCGAGTGATTGTGTGATTGAGTGATTGTGTGACTAGCATAACGCACAGCCACATTTTCTCCCCCAACTTGCAGTCAGGCATCCACTTAAAACTGATTGGTAACAATTCTGAGTCAGTTGACATAGCGATTGATAACATGCATAATCAAAGCACCTTTACACGTCATTAATTATACTTTAATACACATAAGATTGCCGTAAAGTACATGTCAGGCATTATGTATTGCGGAAGAAAGTAGTATGAACACATAATTAAGTTGAACACTTAATTAGCTTGAACACTTAATTAGCTTGAACACTTAATTAGGTGTGACTTAGTTTCTCGTAAACGTTCGTGACAATGATTAAGTCATAAAAAAAACTAAACTTATGTTACAAACGCGATTCTTTTTTTTTAATTTTTATTTCCTATTCTTCAATATGTAAAAGGGATTAGGCCTAGATATAATCTACATATAATCTACATATAAACATGTTGATACAAAATCAAACATTTAAGCAATGATCCTAATTCCATTAAACATTGTAAAAAAAAAATGTTCATAATCTAAACTCGGTCAATAGGATATTGCATAGAAAAAAAATGACTTGATCAAGCATATAAATTAATTTCTTTCAGCACCAAGTATCAACTATTTATGAAAAGAATGGGAAGGGGGGGGGGGCGCTTACTAAGTAACCTGCGGACTGCAGCGAGGAATGTGTCATATCTTGATGAAACAACGTCTGTGATTGGCAGATAATTTTGTTTTGCGGTTAATGACATTATGTGATATTAAATAGTTGATTGACAAGCCTATTCATTTCTAAGCCCGCATTCAATAAAGAAATTTTTTTTTGTGAGAAATAAGAAACTACAAAGATGATAAATAAAGGACAGAATTTTGCTAATGATTAATAATCTTACTTTTATAAAAGAGCTTTTAAAAAATAATTAATGTTTTTGTAATAAAATTTTACTGATGAAAGACAGTTTTTGTTAGTCAAAGCATTATTTAATATCAATACTTTGTATAATGTATGGTGTAGCCATATTATATTCTGCCGTAAAATGTTATAAAATAATTTCATGGGTCAACTAATCCTTAAACTAAAAATAGCCTCACCGAGAAATGCATCAAAGAGTTTTGAAAAAAAAATTCGATTTTCGAAATTGAGATTTGTAAAGAAATTATTACTTGACAATGGTGCTTTTGTAACTTATGTTATTATTAATTTGAAAAATACTGAGAGCCGACATAATATTTAGGGTGGGGGGCCAAGTCAGAGGCGTTATTTAGGAGCCCTTGGTAAAAGTAAATTAGGGGGTTTAGCCCAAGCTACATTTTGTTGGCTCTATGAAAAGCTACATTTCTTGGCTCTAGAAAAAGCTACATTGTTGGCTCAAGGTAAAGCTACATATGTTGGCTCAAAGCAAAGCTACATTTCTTGGCTCTAGGAAAAGCTACAATTGTTGGCTCTCTCTCTCTCTCTCTCTCTCTCTCTCTCTCTCTTTCCTTATCTATTTCGATAATTGACATATTCCGATAAGCTCCTACATATTCCCATAAGCTCCTACATATTCCCATAAGCTCCTAAATATTCCCATAAGCTCCGACATATTCCCATTAGCTCCTACATATTCCCATAAGCTCCCAAACATTCCCATAAGCTCCCAAATATTCACATAAGCTCCTACATATTCCCATAAGCTCCTACATATTCCCATAAGCTCCTAAATATTCCCATAAGCTCCGACATATTCCCATTAGCTCCTACATATTCCCATAAGCTCCCAAACATTCCCATAAGCTCCCAAATATTCACATAAGCTCCTACATATTCCAATAAGCTCCTAGATATTCTCATCAACTCCCAGATATTGCAATAAGATCCCAGATATTCCCATAAGCTCCTACATATTCCCATAAGCTCTTACATATTCCCATAAGCTCCCAAATATTCCCATAAGCTGCTACATATTCCCATAAGATCCAACATATTTCCATAAGCTCTCAAATATTCACATAACCTTCTACATATTCCCATAAACTCCAATATATTCCCATAGGCTCCTACATATTCCCATAAGCTACTACATATTCCCAAAAGCTCCCAAATATTCCCATTCTTATCTCTCTCTCTCTCTCTTTCGCCTTATTGCGCTCTCTCTCCTTCTCTGTCTCTCTCTCTCTCTCTCTCTATCTATCTATCTCTCTCTGCATATATATTATATTTTATTTATATCTCACATATTCCCATAAGCTCCAGCATGTGCTCATAAGTTTCCATATATTCCCATTCTCTCTCTCTCTCTCTCTCTCTCTCTCTCTCTCTCTTTCCTTATCTCTCTTTTTTGATAATTGACATAGAGTTCAATCTACTTATGCACGGTAGTTGATCATGGTATAACAGAAGCTTATAGTACGTTTCAATTATTGAAAAATAAAAGTAGAATTTACTGATGCGTAAAATTTTGACCTTACGTGGTTGAAAATAAACACGTAGCCTTTAGTCCCATTCGCCAAATAGTAAAAGGGTGTAGAATCAATTGGCACATATTCCCATAAGCACCTAATATTCCTATAAGTTCCTACATATTCCCATAAGCTCCTACATATTCCTATAAGCTCCCAGATATTGCCATAAGCTTCCAGGTATTCCCATAAGCTCCTACATATTCCCACAAGCTCCTACATATTCCCATAAGCTCTTACATATTCCCATAAGCTCCCATATATTCCCATAAGCTCCTACATATTCCAATAAGCTCCTATCTTATTCCAATGAGCTTCCAAATATTCCCATAAGCTCCTAAAAATTCCATTCTTCTCTGTCACTTTCTCCTTATTTCGCTCTCTCTCTCTCTCTCTCTCTCTCCTTCTCTGTCTCTGTCTCTCTCTCTCATTCCTTCTCTCTCTCTCCCTCTCTGTGTATATATATATATATATATATATATATATATATATTCCCATAAGCTCCCGCATATGCTCAAAAGTTTCCATATATTCCCATTCTGTCTCTCTCTCTCTCTCTCTCTCTCTCTCTCTTTCGATATCTCTCTTTTTAGATAATTGACATAGAGTGAAATCTACTTATGCAAGACAGTTGATCATTGCATAGCAGAAGCTTATAGTCCGTTTCAATTATTGAAAAATAAAAGTAGAATTTACTGATGAGCTTACGTGGTTGAAAATAAACACAAAGCATATAGTCCCCTTTGCCAAATACTAAACAGGAGTAGAACCAATTGACATATATTCCCATAAGCACCTAATATTCCCATAAGCTCCTATATATTCCCAAAAGCTGCCACATATTGCCATAAGCTCCCAGATATTCTTATAAGATCCCAGATATTCCCATAAGCTCCTACATATTCCCATAAGCTCCTACATATTCCCATAAGCTCCCAAATATTCCCATAAGCTCCTACATATTCCCATAAGCTCCCACATATTCTCATAAGCTCCTACATATTCCCATAATCTCCTACATATTCCCATAAGCCCCTACATATTCCCATAAGCTCCCACATTTTCCCATAAGCTCCTATATATTTCAATAATCTCCCTAAAATTCCCATAAACTACGATATATTCCCATTCTTCTCTATCTCTTTCTCCTAATTTCGCTCTCTCTCCCTCCTTTTATGTCTCCCTCTCTCTCTCTCATTCCTCTCTCTCCCTCTCTGTATATATATATATATATATATATATATATATATCTGACATATTCCCATAAGCTCTCGCATATTCCCATAAGCTCCCGCGTATTCCAATAAGCTCCTACATATTCCCATAAGCTCCCACATATTGCCTTAAGCTCCCAGATATTCCCATAAGATCCTAATATTCCCATAAGCTCTTAATATTCCCATAGGCTCCTACATATTCCAAAAAGCTTTTACATATTTCTATAAGCTCCTACATATTCCCATGAGCTTCCAAATATTCCCATAAGCTCCCTAAAATTCCCATAAGCCCCCAAAAATTCACATTCTTCTCTATCTCTTTCTCCTTCTCTGTCCCTCTCTCTCTCTCTCTCTCATTCCTTCACTCTCTCTCCCTCTCTGTATGTATATATATTATATATATATATCTGACATATTCCCATAAGCTCTCGAATATATTCCCATAAGCTCCCGCATATTCCAATAAGTTTCCATATATTCCATTCTCTCTCTCTCTCTCTCTCTCTTTCTCTCTCTCTCTCTCTCTCTCTCTGTCTGTCTTTTTCTCTTTCCTTATCTCTCTTTTTGTATAATTGACATTGAGTTGAATCTACTTATGCATGGCAGTTGACCATTGTATTGCAGAAAATTGAAACGAAGCTTATAGTCCGTTTCAATTATTGAAAAATAGGAGTAGAATTTACTGATGCGTGAAATTTTGAGCTTACGTGGTTGAAAATATACACAAAGCCTATAGTCCCCTTTGCCAAATACTAAACAGGAGTAGAACCAATTGACACATATTGCCATAAACTCCCAGATATTCTCATAAGATCCTAATATTCCCATAAGCTCCTACATATTCCCATAAGCTCCTACATATTCCCATAAGCTCCTAAACATTCCCATAATCTCCCAAAAAATCCCATAAGCTCTTACTTATTCCCATAAGCTCCTACATATTCCCCAACGCTCCCAAATATTCCCATAAGCTCCTACATATTCACATAAGCTTCTACATATTCCCATAAGCTCTCACATATTCCCATAAGCTCCTACATATTCCCCAACGCTCCCAAATATTCCCATAAGCTCCTACATATTCACATAAGCTTCTACATATTCCCATAAGCTCTCACATATTCCCATAAGCTCCTACATACTCCCATAAGCTCCCGCATATTCTCATAAATTTCCATATATTCCCATACTCCCTCTCTCTCTCTCTCCCCCCCTCTCTCTCTCTCTCTCTCTCTCTCTTTCCTTTTCTCTCTTTTTAGATAATTGACATAGAGTTGAGTCTACTTATGCATGGCAGTTGATCATTGTATAGCAAAAGCTTATAGTCTGTTTCAATTATTGAAAAATAAAAGTAGAATCTACTGATGCGTAAAATTTTGACCTTTCATGGTTGAAAATAAACACAAAGCCTATAGTCCCCTTCGCCAAATACTACAAGAGAGTAAAATCAATTGGCACATATTCCCATAAGCATCTAATATTCCTATAAGCTCCTACATATTCTCATAAGCTCCCACATATTGCCATAAGCTCCCAGATATTCCCATAAGATCCTAATATTCCCATAAGCTCTTAATATTCCCATAAGCTCCTACATATTCCCATAAGCTCCGACATATTTCCATAAGCTCACAAATATTCCCATAAGCTCCTACATATTCCCATAAGCTCCTACATATTCCCATAAGTTCCCAAATATTCCCATAAGCTCCTACATATTCACATAAGCTCCTACATATTCCCATAAGCTCCCACATATTTCCATAATCTCCTATATATATTTCCATAAGCTCCCTAAAATTCCCATAAGCTGCAATATATTCCCATTCTTCTCTATCTCTTTCTTCTTATTTCGCTCTCTCTTTCTCCTTCTCCTTCTCTGTCACTCTCTCTCTGTATATATATATATATATATATATATATATATATATATATATATATATATATATATATCACATATTCCCATAAGCTGCCGCATTCTCCCAAAAGCTCCTGCATATTCCCATAAGTTCCCATATGTTCCCATTCTCTATTCTCTCTCTCTCTCTCTCTCTCTCTCTTTCCTTATCTATTTCGATAATTGACATAGAGTTGAATCTACTTATGCATGGCAGTTGATCATTGTATAGCAGAAAATGTCAACGAAGCTTATAGTACGTTTCAATTATTGTAAAATAGGAGTAGAATTTACAAGTCCCATTCGCCAAATACTAAACAGGAGCAGAATCAATTGGCACATATCCCCATAAGCACCTAATATTGCCATAAGCCCCTACATATTCACATAAGCTCCTACATATTCCCATAAGCTTCCAGATATTGCCATAAGCTCCCAGATATTCAAATAAGCTCCTACATATATATATATATATATATATACATACATAGATAGATAGATAGATAGATAGAGAGAGAGAGAGAGAGACAGAGAGAGCTAATGGGAATATGTGGGAGCTTATGGGAACATGCGGAAGCTTATGGGAATATGTGAGATATAAATATATATATAAATAGATAGATAGATAGAAAGAGAGAGAGATGTGACATAAATAAATAAATATAGATAGATAGATAGATTGATAGATAGATAGATAGATAGATAGATAGATAGATAGATGGAGAGAGAGAGAGATATGTGATATATATATATATATATATATATATATATATATATATCTCACATATATATCATATATATATATATATATATATATATATATGTGTGTGTGTGTGTTTACAGTGTATTTTCTTTCTAAAATAAAAGGTCCCGTGGCATAAAGAAATAACACTGAAAATGAAGTGCATTAAACAGTAAATTTTCGAATACAGAAAAAAGATGCCGGAACGCCTTTGCGGTGCTTTTCACCAGAAAAAAAGCATTGTATATATATTGATATATATATATTAGAAAAATGAATAAAGCATTTAAGTACCAAATGACCTATACGAATAAAAAATACCACCGGTACAATCGTTAGAGGACATGGCTCACAACAGACACGTTTGTCAGAGGATATGGCCCACAACAGACACATTTGTCAGAGGACATGGCCCACAACAGACACATTTGTCAGAGGACGTGCCCCACAACAGACACATTTGTTAGAGGACATAGCCCACAACAGACACGTTTGCCAGAGGACATGGCCCAGAACAGACACATTTGTCAGAGGACATGCCCCACAACAGACACATTTGTCAGAGGACGTGCCCCACAACAGACACATTTGTCAGAGGACATGGCCCACAACAGACATGTTTGCCAGAGGACATGGCCCACAACAGACACATTTGTCAGAGGACGTGGCTCACGAGAGATATAAGTGTCATAGTACATGGGATACGAAAGTCGGGCGGGGAAGAGGGCGGTGTAAAAAAAATCTCCCCCTGAGTTCAGCCAATTTTAATACCCTCTCTTAAACTAAATCCACTTATAACTGTGTGGACTAAGAATTGACCTGCAGACAATGGGGGGGGGGGGGGGACTAATCCAGCCCTGAATTCTCTACCCTGAGACACTCAGAACAGACTTCGAGTTGATAATAAAAAAAAAAACCAGTAAGTTACGATGACCGCACGTCACAGTTTTCCCCAGGTCCCAGTGTTGACATCCCCTGTCCCGGCGTCTCCGTAATGTTAGGAAATGATCTGACCAGAGGCGTTCAGTCTCAACCTAAGAGTTCCGTTCTCCCATAACAGTAGAGTATATAATGTACACAAATAAAGTAGGTCACGTGGCTGTAGACAGAATCATGTCTGTTAGTTGGATGTCACAGGAATTGAAAGGGAGGGGGGGGTCGATGGGTGTCCTAGGTTGTCCCCCCCCCCAAACCCTCAGTGTCCCTCAGTTGAACTCGAAAAAATTCAGTTCACGGTTGATAAATGTATATAGATAGCATATTCCTTATATGTCAGTTCTATCATTTAAAGCATAATTTTCAATAATCGGGTGGCATTTCAACAACATCTGTCTCTCATCAACAGAAGAAATGAAAAAATCGAAATTGCTATAATTGCAGTTACTTTATGTTTTTACCTTGAAAGGACAAGGACAGTTTGTCAAGTGAAGACATACATTTATTATAGAACTTCCTTGTAGCTAGAACGATTTGTAAACACAAAAAGTCGACTGATGTCATTATTCCATTGTCTTCCTATTGTAAAATGTCCATATTTATGTCATAGCATAGTCTTCACTTCGTGTAAATAGCATAGTCTTCACTTCGTGTAAATTGCATAGTCTTAACTTCGTGTAAATTGCATAGTCTTAACTTCGTGTAAATTGCATAGTCTTAACTTCGTGTAAATAGCATAGTCTTAACTTCGTGTAAATAGCATGTCGTGGTATCTTTCAGAGGGAGATTTTCACTCTTCTAGACAAATTGTTCAGGATCTCTAAATAATATCAAAGTTCAAATATGAACGTCCAATATTTTTAGTAATAAAGTCATTTTTTATGTTGTCTTTTTTTTTTTTAAATATTATTTTCAAACCCTTCTCTTTGTGAATGATTTTTTTTTTCTACTACTAACTATTCAGACATAATTATTGAAAATGTGAAATTTACAGTTGATTTATTTATTTAGCTTTGAGACATAATACCCAATTTGTAGAGTTTAATGAAATGGAACCACAAAGCCATCATTTCCTTTAACTATTCAGCCCTTGTCATTAGGGTCTGTTTAGCCATTAGGCCAATAAGGCCAAAGCCTTAGGCCCTGAATAGTAATCGCCCCTCATCTACCAGATTCTTTCACATTTGTGACATGTTTTGTCATTTCGTTTGCTATATTTGGCCTTTTTTTTTGGTAAGTAACCCTACCAGCCCTTGCTTTTCATAAATATATAATCAAATGTTCCGATAAGTCAATTCAATTGAGTTTTCCTTAATTTATTTTTTCCAAAATTAGTATTGCTGCAATGTAAATTTTTTTTGTTTACTTTTCTAACTAAAGTATTGTTTACTATAAAGCCATTTTGTTGATAAAATAAACAATTGATTCTTTAAGTCAAATAATGTATTCATTAAAAAAAACTTGGATAATAACATTGTTACATAATGTGAACTTTTAAATCTAACACTAGTATAAAACAGTCCAATACTTCCGTAACCATTAGACTGTAGGACTAAAAAAAAATAAGTCATCTTAAATTACGGAACTAACATCGTTATTTTTTGTTGTTTTTTTTTTCTTTTGCGGAACAGACCAAATAATACAACACTACATTAAAATAAAACTTAGAAAAAAATTCTGATTTTCGTTATCTTTATATTTCAATTAAATTCTTTTCTCCACTCTGTCTTTCCATTCACTTTCTGTGTCAATTTTTTTTTCCATACAATTGAGCAGTGTCACCTTAAAACTCACCTATTCCCCTCTAGCAGTAATGTGTCAATGCTTTTAAATTACTATATTTCAAAAACTTGGACACAAAAAATGTGTACATTTTAAGTGTATTCAGTAGGATTGGACAAATTGAGATAACTTGTATAGATTTGATTTCTATGTGAGAACTGTACATTGTGTTTGAAGTGTTGAACACAGTATTGCTGCATTACATGAGTGTAATGGTACATTGTGTATGAACGCAGTATCGCTGCATTGTGGTTGATAATTGGGCAATTAAAACAACAATAAACACACGTATCTAAACATCAACTGATCTCTCATCTACAGCCCTATAAGGACCAGAAGTTTGGTACATGTATTTCTTTGTGTTGATAATTTTTGTTACATGTATCAGGAATTTATTTCGTGCATTGATACCGATGCCCATTAAATAATAAAAAAGTTCCGATGCATTTCTATACCAGTTGATAATATTGCATGTAAGCGCCACAATCAACTATTATTGGTTGAGAAATCATATTGTTCCAATCATTTATTCAAAAGTTCTACATTCATTAAAACATAGGCTTAATCAAAGATATTTAGTAGTGACACGGATTAATCCAACCAATCAGGAAACAAGGCATGGAATTAGCAATACTTAGTCATGGCAAGGTAGTGAACAACTGATTCCAGGCTCCAATCACCATTGTATCCTCATCTGGTACAGAAAAAACTCACTAAACGTCTTCTCAGCCTGTTAATTGATGTCAGTCAAGTTCTGAATGATGGTGTTCATAAATTACAATTGTTGGAATTAAATATTTTTCTAATTTAAAAAATGTCTGGATATTAAAAATGTTTAATCCTATATAAAACATATCATTAGTAGATAAGTGTACACAATAGTTTAAGATTACAGAAGTATATAGGTTGATAGATGACAAACATTAATACATTGGAAGTAACATAACAACGTGTAATAAGAATGAATTAACAAGTAAAATATCAAGGATATAATAATAAATTAATAAAAGCTTAAATACGAAATAATAAATGTAAAAAAAAAATACTGTAGAAATTCGTTATTTCTGTATTGAAAAATATTTTTTTTTTGTATATTAGCTTCTAATTTATTTTATTTGGTTCTTTTTTATGAATACTTTACTTAATGTGGGTGTGTTTCACTGTAAATTTTGTAACTCAAGTTTATAACTTTTCTAATTTAGTAAGAAAGCTCAAATTTAACATAAATGTAGATTTTGCATCACAATACACAATTTTAATAATTTCAACAACAATTCTATAACTACGAAGGTGATTATTTTTAGCTATGGTTATAAAGGGGAAGGAGGGGGAGAAATATGTGAATGAAACTAAACAAAAACGTAAGAAATTTAATTTTTTTTTCTTAACCAACACACACATCACACACACATCACACACACACATTACACACACACACACACACATCACAAACACATGCAGAAATTTATTTACGTAATAAACCTTCATTTATCTCACTGTACAGTTTACATCAGAGATCTCGATGTCTTTGATATTATCTAATAATAGTTGCGCCCAACAGCGCGATGAGCCATGGTGAGCGGATACAGAGCCATATTTTTCACCTCTTTATCTCAGAAATTAACCGAGTAAGATAAGAGATGGGGTGGGCGGATCATATATATATATATATATATATATAAAGGAGTGAAGTAAACCCCCGAACATCTTTGGGAGAGAAATTATTTATTCAATTTTTACCGTAAGGAAGTTGAGAAACAAATTAAAACCAAAAATAGTAGACATTTATTAAAAGTAAAGTTTCCCTTAAGCCCCTAAGGGCCAATCGGTGCAGCTGAAGTGTAGAATTCATGTGTTTCATTAACCACGGCATATGAAGGGATTGTGTGGCTAGCACAACAACCAGCCACCTTTACTCCCCCAACTCAGATAGTCAGATACCCATTAAAGGCTGGGTGGACTTCGGAACTTTCACGAGGATAAAAATCCCAAGGTTCTCGAAACAGGGACACCTCCAGTTGACGCCCAGCTGTCTACACCGCACGACCACCCGTTCCCCCACACATTTATTAAACGTCTTGTTCAAATAAAATGGTATGAATGAATTTACAGACAAGCTGAAAAAAAATGTATTCGTTAATAAGAAATAGGGAACGTCTTCGAACCACTGGTACATTTCAGGTACGGGTTCAAACCCCAGCGAGTCTAGTCGTCGCCGTTCAATGTCTTACGTGGTTCTGCGATACCTCAGAATACGAATTTAATACCTATAAAAATTGTTCGAATGCCAAAAGTGTAGAGGTTTTGAATCATTTTTTTTCACTTCATTAATAATGAGTCAATCCCCCAAAAATAACAAAATTACGATTATTCCTAATTTTCCTAAAGATATTTCGCCACCAGCCGAGTCCGGCATTACCCCTTTGATTAGGTAAATCAGTCACCTTTTTTAAAATACGACTACTCTTTATTTAGCCTGTGGCCACAAGTTACCCGACTAACCCACATTGTGGTCCCCAAACTCTCCAAATTACGCCCCTATCGGACAATGCCCTGTGAGAAATAAGTGTCTGCTTGTCCTCCACGCGGGACAGTCCTGGACGGCTGTTTCAAGTGACTCAAGAAATATCTGCCTGTCACCCCCACTATATCAACTCGAGACCCACTGATTGCGTTCAAACTCGAGGATATAAGCGATGTTTGTGTGTGTGTGTGCAAAACACTGTTGATGGCTTAGCGCTGGTATTCGTCATAAATATCATTACACTGGGCACAACTATCATATATATATAATACTCATTTCCAGTCTGCGTTAAATCGAAAGTAAAGATTGAATACAACAGTATTCCAGTTTAAAATACAACCATGAAAAAAATCGGATCCGCCCGAAACCAAAAATAACTTCGCCTACCGATCAAGCCTAAAGGGATATAACTCTATGCAAAGGTTTTGCAGGGTACAGCTAGTTATGAGATAATATCAAAGACACCCAGATCTCTGATGTAAACTGTACAGTCAGATAAATGAAGGTTTATTACGTAAATAAATTGCTGCATGTGTGTGTGGTGTGTGTGTGATGTGTGTGTGTGTGTGTGTGAAGTCCCTGTTAGGTTGAGATAAAATCTCTTAGATCCTATAAACCATTAATGGGACGGTTTTTGTAGTGCCTTTCTTCCACCCCCCCCCCATCATAGCTGATAGTGCAATGACCATGGAGGCACCACGGGAGATATTTGCGATAGCGCCATTCATTGAGCTACATATCATCACCCTATGAAATAACCTCCTCTGGTTAAATACTTTACAAAGATCTCTCTCTGTCTTCTAATAATGTTGCTTAGAGTTAATTAGTCATACTGGTTAGATAGAGACCACCCATTCGTCTCGTCTGTAGTCTGGTGCAATAAAGAAAAGCAGATACCGAGAGAGTGTTAGAAATGAGAATGAAGTTTGAAAAAGACAAGAATGACAAAGGTGGGACTAATTAATCTGACAGTTTTTTTTTTGTTATTTCTGTTCTGATATTCTGTCATGAATAGTTATATCATCATTTGTTGAACTCAAGAGTACAGTCTGACAATTAACAGGTTTTTTTTTTGTGACATCATGTTTACATCAAGTCCCAACGTAAATCATTATTACAGTTATCTTTACGGTTATATTTAACCGGAAATTTTCAAGGTTAAAGAAACAAATTACTCGGCAGATTTCTATTTACTGATAAATTATACATTTTTTAAAGCATAGAATGGTTTTTGTAAAGAATTTGTTTTTTACTCACTAAATGTATAAAATAAAAACGTAAAAGTATGCAGGTATATAGTAATAACAAGAAACAAAACAAACATTGATCCATATTGTTAAAACTAGGGTTAATTCAGACAGAAGCAAACGACGGAACGTGGGCCAAGTACGATCCGTCCAGCTACTTGATCCGGCCCGCTTAATTGCTCCTCTCCACCCGATTACATCTGTAACGTTTCACAATGAGTTTAATGTTTGTTTCATATCAACACCCCATCCACCTGCTCTTAGTCCGGTCTTTCTGGCAAATTAAAGACTGCAACGTACGTGGCCCGTGATTTAAAAAGTTTACCTTCCCATGAGCTAGTCCAAATACACGGGCTCCCAGAAGTATTTTTAGATTGGGATCGAATATAAAAAAAAACAATGACGTATGAACGAGATTAAAAATAAAAACTGAGAAAAAAATAAAAGAACATAAATGGCTCATAAAGACCGACTTTTGCTATTGTTGTCTACCGTCGAATCAAACATGTGGGAGATAAAATTGTTATTCCCCCCCCCCCATGGAAGAAAAGAAAAATCCAACTCCGTTTCTACTTAACCGTCTTTTTCACCAAATAAACTTTTTACAGAACACATACGTATGAAACTTTTTACAGAACACATACGTATGAAACTTTTTACAAAACACACACGTATGAAACTTTTTACAGAACACACACGTATGAAACTTTTTACAGAACACATACGTATGAAACTTTTTACAGAACACATACGTATGAAACTTTTTACAGACGTATGAAACTTTTTACAGAACACATACGTATGAAACTTTTTACAGAACACATACGTATGAAACTTTTTACAGAACACATACGTATGAAACTTTTTACAGAACACATACGTATGAAACTTTTTACAGAACACATACGTATGAAACTTTTACTAGAACACATACGTATGAAACTTTTACAGAACACATACGTATGAAACTTTACAAAACACACACGTATGAAACTTTTTACAGAACACACACGCATGAAACTTTTTACAGAACACATACGTATGAAACTTTACAGAACACATACGTATGAAACTTTTACAGACGTATGAAACTTTTTACAGAACACATACGTATGAAACTTTTTACAGAACACATACGTATGAAACTTTTTACAGAACACATACGTATGAAACTTTTTACAGAACACATACGTATGAAACTTTTACAGAACACATACGTATGAAACTTTTTTTACAGAACACATACGTATGAAACTTTTTACAGAACACATAACGCATGAAACTTTTTACAGAACACATACGTATGAAACTTTTACAGAACACATACCTATGAAACTTTTTACAGAACACATACCTATTAAACTTTTTACAGAACACATACGTATGAAACTTTTTACAGAACACACACGTATGAAACTTTTACAGAACACACACGTATGAAACTTTTTACAGAACACACGTATGAAACTTTTTACAGAACACACATGTATGAAACTTTTTACAGAACGCACACGAATGAAACTTTTTACAGAACACATATGTATGAAACTTTTTACAGAACACATACGTATGAAACTTTTTACAGAACACATACGTATGAAACTTTTTACAGAACACATACGTATGAAACTTTTTACAGAACACATACGTATGAAACTTTTTACAAAACACACACGTATGAAACTTTTTACAGAACACTCACGTATGAAACTTTTTACAGAACACATACGTATGAAACTTTTTACAGAACACATACGTATGAAACTTTTTACAGAACACATACGTATGAAACTTTTTACAGAACACATACGTATGAAACTTTTTACAGAACACATACCTATTAAACTTTTTACAGAACACATACGTATGAAACTTTTTACAGAACACATACGTATGAAACTTTTTACAGAACACACACGTATGAAACTTTTTACAGAACACACACGTATGAAACTTTTTACAGAACACACACGTATGAAACTTTTTACAGAACGCACACGAATGAAACTTTTTACAGAACACATATGTATGAAACTTTTTACAGAACACATACGTATGAAACTTTTTACAGAACACATACGTATGAAACTTTTTACAGAACATATACGTATGAAACTTTTTACAGAACACATACGTGTGAAACTTTTTACAGAACACATACGTGTGAAACTTTTTACAGAACACACACGTATGAAACTTTTTACAGAACACACACGTATGAAACTTTTTACAAAACACACACGTATGAAACTTTTTACAGAACGCACACGTATGAAACTTTTTACAGAACGCACACGTATGAAACTTTTTACAGAACACATATGTATGAAACTTTTTACAGAACACATACGTATGAAACTTTTTACAGAACACATACGTATGAAACTTTTTACAGAACACATACGTGTGAAACTTTTTACAGAACACATACGTGTGAAACTTTTTACAGAACACACACGTGTGAAACTTTTTACAGAACACACACGTATGAAACTTTTTACAGAACACACACGTATGAAACTTTTTACAGAACACACACGTATGAAACTTTTTACAGAACGCACACGTATGAAACTTTTTACAGAACGCACACGTATGAAACTTTTTACAGAACACATACGTATGAAACTTTTTACAGAACACATACGTATGAAACTTTTTACAGAACACATACGTATGAAACTTTTTACAGAACACATACGTATGAAACTTTTTACAGAACACATACGTGTGAAACTTTTTACAGAACACACACGTATGAAACTTTTTACAGAACACACACGTATGAAACTTTTTACAGAACACATACGTATGAAACTTTTTACAGAACACATACGTATGAAACTTTTTACAGAACACATACGTATGAAACTTTTTACAGAACACATACATATGAAACTTTTTACAGAACACATACGTATGAAACTTTTTACAGAACACATACGTATGAAACTTTTTACAGAACACATACGTATGAAACTTTTTACAGAACACATACGTATGAAACTTTTTACAGAACACATACGTATGAAACTTTTTACAGAACACATACGTATGAAGCTTTTTACAGAACACATATGTATGAAACTTTTTACAGAACACATACGTATGAAACTTTTTACAGAACACATACGTATGAAACTTTTTACAGAACACATACGTATGAAACTTTTTACAGAACACATACGTGTGAAACTTTTTACAGAACACATACGTGTGAAACTTTTTTCAGAACACACACGTATGAAACTTTTTACAGAACACACACGTATGAAACTTTTTTACAGAACACATACGTATGAAACTTTTACAGAACACATACGTATGAAACTTTTTACAGAACACATACGTATGAAACTTTTTACAGAACACATACGTATGAAACTTTTTACAGAACACATACGTATGAAACTTTTTACAGAACACATACGTATGAAACTTTTTACAGAACACATACGTATGAAACTTTTTACAGAACACATACGTATGAAACTTTTTACAGAACACATACGTATGGAACTTTTTTTGACATAAGACATCATAATGAAAATTCGACATCAGATATCAAAGTTATGACATCCGACATCATAATGAAAATTCGACATCAGATATCAAAGTTATCCTTCACCGCTGGGATCTCGAGTCACGTGATTTATAAAAATGTTTGTCCAGGGAAAAAAAAAGCACCCCGGGGAACAGGGGTAAAATATTCGACCAGTAAGCATTGCTGTACATTTAATCAGCGTAAAAAAAAATAGGTCATTGTAAATAGTAAACAGAATGTTTTCTTTTATCTGGCATCTGAGATAAACTATTACGTGTGTGCTGAATAACAGGCATCTGTCTTTTTGAAGTGTTATTTTCCAGAGCACATATTTTTTTCATTATTACTATTATTATTTTTTTTTAATTTCACATCTATGTTTCTAGCCCCAAATCAGTTGCTGGAATTAAAAATTTAGACAGGAGAATGAAATACTGTACATTGTGGGTTATTTTATTTGAAAGTATCGGGTTAGATAGTATTGAAAGTGTTTTTAATTACTGTACATTGTGGGTTATTTTATTTGAAAGTATCGGGTTAGATAGTATTGAAAGTGTTTTTAATGACTGTACATTGTGGGTTATTTTATTTGAAAGTATCGGGTTAGATAGTATTGAAAGTGTTTTTAATTACTGTACATTGTGGGTTATTTTATTTGAAAGTATCGGGTTAGATAGTATTGAAAGTGTTTTTAATTACTGTACATTGTGGGTTATTTTATTTTAAAGTATCTGGTTAGATAGTATTGAAAGTGTTTTTAATGGTAGAAAAAGGGAGATAAACGTGTTTGACATTTCATACGTTAACATATATACTTGAACTGTAATATATTTCATACGTTTACATATATACTTGAACTGTAAATATATTTTGCTAGATAAGAACATTCGCGTGTCTTATTAACTATCTAAAAAAAATTTAAGCAATGAATATAAATCTGATTTCTATTGTTGATGAAAATTATTTTTGAATCATTTTTTGAGAAAAGCTTAATATAAAGTGATGGGGAAGCAACGATCTTCTCTCAAAAGAATGAAATATAAACATACAATTTTTATGTTCCATATACTTCGGGACCACCCCCCCCCCCACACACACACACACCCACAGGGCTATGACCAGTAGGCCCCTAGTGTAAATACGGCCCTTATTTATACCAGTTTCATAACATTTGTGTGAAGACGGCCCTTATTTATACCAGTTTCATAACATTTGTGTGAAGACGGCCCTTATGTATACCAGTTTTATAACATTTGTGTGAAGACGGCCCTTATTTATACCAGTTTCATAACATTTGTGTGAATACGGCCTTTATGTATACCAGTTTCATAACATTTGTGTGAATACGGCCCTTATTTATACCAGTTTCATAACATTTGTGTGAATACGGCCCTTATTTATACCAGTTTCATAACATTTGTGTGAATACGGCCCTTATTTATACCAGTTTCATAACATTTGTGTGAAGACGGCCCTTATTTATACCAGTTTCATAACATTTGTGTGAAGACGGCCCTTATTTATACCAGTTTCATAACATTTGTGTGAAGACGGCCCTTATTTATACCAGTTTCATAACATTTGGGTGAAGACGGCCCTTATTTATACCAGTTTCATAACATTTGTGTGAAGACGGCCTCTTATTTATACCAGTTTCATAACATTTGTGTGAAGACGGCCCTTATTTATACCAGTTTCATAACATTTGTGTGAAGACGGCCCTTATTTATACCAGTTTCATAACATTTGTGTGAAGACGGCCCTTATTTATACCAGTTTCATAACATTTGTGTGAAGACGGCCCTTATTTATACCAGTTTCATAACATTTGGGTGAAGACGGCCCTTATTTATACCAGTTTCATAACATTTGTGTGAAGACGGCCCTTATTTATACCAGTTTCATAACATTTGTGTGAATCGGTCCATGTTTGTTTTATATCCGACTACTTCCTCAACCCACCCACCCCTTCCTCCCACATCCCCCCCCCCCAGCTGACCTAAATATTTATTGCTAACTATAATTCAAATCTCACATCATTCATTCATGTCAATTTAAAAGACAAAGTAAAGAAATGAGAAAAGAAAACTCCATTACAGATTTAATCTGTCTACTTTCATCGGATACTGTCTGACACTTTACTGACACAGTGAAAATGTTTTTATTTCCTAATCATTGTTCATTTCCGGCAGAGTAGACGTTCAGAGAAGATGTTCGGAGAAGATTTTCAGAGTAGATGTTCAGAGTAGATGTTCAGAGTAGATGTTCAGAGTAGATGATCACAGATGTTCAGAGTAGATGTTCAGAGTAGATGTTCAGAGAGTAGATGTTCAGAGTAGATGTTCAGAGAAGATGTTCAGAGTAGATGTTCAGAGAAGATGTTTAGAGAAGATGTTCAGAGAAGATGTTCAGAGTAGATGTTCAGAGAAGATGTTCAGAGTAGATGATCAGAGTAGATGTTCAGAGTAGATGTTCAGAGTAGATGTTTAGAGAAAATGTTCAGAGAAGATGTTCAGAGTAGATGTTCAGAGAAGATGTTCAGAGAAGATGTTCAGAGTAGATGATCAGAATAGATGATCAGAGTAGATGTTCCGAGAAGATGTTCAGAGTAGATGTTCAGAGTAGATGATCAGAGTAGATGTTCAGAGAAGATGATCAGAGAAGATGATCAGAGTAGATGTTCAGAGTAGATGTCCAGAGTAGATGTTCAGAGTAGACAATCAGAGTAGATGTTCAGAGTAGATGTCCAGAGTAGATGTTCAGAGTAGACGGTCAGAGTAGATGTTCAGAGAATATGTTCAGAGTAGATCCCATATATCTTAAAGTAGACAATAAAAATAATGACACCTATGATGGACATTTACTTTCTTATTAAAATGTCCAAACTAATGTTGAAATACAAACTAATGTACATTTACTTTCTTATTAAAATGTCCAAACTAATGTTGAAATACAAACTAATGTACATTAATCATTTCTGCGTGAGTCCCTGTAAAGATGAGATGAAATCTCTTAGATCCTATAAACCACTAATGGGACAGTTTTATGTCGCCCTTCTTTCTGCCCAACATTACCAATAGTGTAACGGTCATGGAGGCGACAAGGAAGATAAAAGTGGGGGGAGGGGAGGGGGGACTTGAACCATGACCTAAAAGATCTACTGATTTTCACAGGAGATTGAACTAGAGACCCTCTGGTAGATAGTCGAGCGCTCTGCCACACGACCATCTGTCAACAAAAAGAGAACGTGTCGTGGGCGTGGGCGTAGTCTAAATGTAGGCTGTCTCAAGTTGATTTATTTTTGTCTGTATTAACTGCTAAAACGCCAATGGTTAGTGTCTATAGATGTAGCTTGAAAATATTTATACCACTCTAAAGTCAACCTTTATAAAAAAAAAATATTATCATATTCTATTCAGCACAATAATATAAACATTTCATTGATGGGCTGATAGAGATAGTTTTACACCTGCTGACCTTTTCATTACTGGATCTTACTGCTGGACTGACAGAGATTGTTTTAAGACGTGACCATCTCATTAATGGATTTTACTGCTGGACAGACAGAGATTGTTTTCGTACGTACCGCTTTGTATAAAATTAATAAAACCAAAATGCTATACATGAAAACATCAATACATTCCACAAAGGTAAATAATTTATTGTATTCACTGTTCACACATTGGTTCGCCTCTTAATAAAGTGTTTTATCGTTGGGGGGTGGGGGGGGGAGGGGAAGGGAAAAGGGACTACATGCAGTGGACAAGTCTCTCCATTGCTCTATTTGTCATGCAATCACCTGTAGACAGAGGCTTGCCTAGGATGGGGGGGTCCAAATTCGAAAGTCCCCCCCAGGCCCATGCTTGAAGGGGGGCCCACAAAAATCTTTTTTTACATTAAATATTAAGTACATTATCACATGTCATGGAGTCGAATGTCAAAATGCAGGGTCACCCAAAGTAGCTAAGCCCCTCGGGCCCCCAAGTCCCTAGGTTCGGCACTGCCAGCAGGGTCGCTACCTTTCGGCCAGTCCATTTTTTAATGTTGCCTATGAAGTTCTATATAGGACGGTCTCTCCGAATGTATATTTTACTTACAGATTTCTTTTTTCTGTTGCAGGCATGGTGATTATCATTCTTAGCTAGTACAACTTAACTCGGAATCCTCCTGTAGAAAGATGTGCTAGTTTAGGTTAAACTTATTGACAATAATAATGTGTCATTATCACCTTTTAACATCAATTTGTCTCTAACATCGAACAAATCTCACTAATGAGGAAGAGTCGGTCATATTGGTCATTCTCTGTAAAGACTATTATGATGGACACCCTAAAAGGACCCCCCCCCCCGTCGAAGTCGCCGTCAATGGAAGAGAATTGTTTTGCATAACATTCAGGCTGGGACTGGTGAAGCTACCCTTGATCTCCTTGTGACCGCTTGACCCCCTTGTGACCGCTTGACAAAGAGGTGAAGGGAAAGATTTGTCCGATGTGGAGTAAACCTCAAGCTAAACTTTCTGTCTACCCACCCCACAACAGAAATGTTCAATGAATGAATGAATGAACTACTCACTGTTCGGACAAGCTGGATGCACTCTTTATTACAGCCACACTTTACTAAAGCTGCTTTCACGGTCATGAACTATATATATATATATATATATATATTTATATATATATGAATGTGGGGGTGCTTGGATCTGAACCCTTCAAACCATCCCGACCACATCTATCCAGCTCACAACATTTGCGTCTGGTGATTAAAAAACAAACAAAGATAATAAAGACTTCTGTTGTTGTTTGTTTTTTAACAGAATAGGTTTGGCTTCTTTACCTTGATCTATTCATCTCCCTTATTACATTCCTCTGGGGGGCCGTGGGTGGGGGGTGGGGGAGTTTTATGAGACAACAGATGTGGCCACTGGAGACTCACTGCCCACGGTTCGGATCGTAATAAAATCTGATTTACCTCGGTGGACCTGGTGGAGATTTTACTTTTTATTAGATATAAAGCAAAATATAAGTTGATTTTCTGACTTCGATAAATAAATTAGATGTATAAATATTGATATCTGTTTGAGCTTGTTGTATTTTTAAACAGTATAATTTTTTCGGGTATGGAAGTGGGAGGGATATTTCGTTTGTTTTTTTTTTATAAATAATCAGTTCTAAGCGTTGTTATTGTTTTTTGTTTTCAAGATTATACCTCCATTAGGATATATGTAGGCTAATTTATAACCATACCATACAACATATTTAAAACAATTATCAATGTACTTTAATTAGATTTTAATTTTACCTGACAACAGATTGCAACAATTATCACAAATCTGAAAAAAAAAATTATCTTCAAACTAAGCAATCCATATTTCTTCTACTACTTATGAACTGAAATATAGTTTATATATAGAAAGGAGACATACCTAGATAAAGTGAGACGGCGTGGCTGGACTGTCGCCAGTCAGAACCGGAGTTTGACCTCCTGGGAGTGTTGAGGCTGTTTTTTTGCCTGATCGATATTTATTAAATTGTCCAAGCTTAATAAATAGAAAACTTGTATATGTAAGGGGCAGCGGCGTAGCGTGCGGTGGGCAAAGGGGGCATCATGCGCCGGACGCTACTCGCAAAGGGGCGCCGAATAATATATTTTACATATAATATTATGTGGTTTTCGAATGGGGTGGGGAGCAATAAATAGGTATTGTGCCCCGGGCGCAAGTTAAGTTCGCTACGCCACTGGTTAGTGGAAGTAAAGGCGCCTGGTAACTGTCCTTGGTACACAACTCTACTAGAACACTAGGGGTTACAAGAACAGGTGAACTCGACTTCATTTGATTCATAGTTCTTTATAGGTTTTATAAAAGAATCTTTACTGGGTTTTAATGACATGAGAGCTTACTCTTTATCTCTCCTCCCCCCCACCCACTCTCACTCTCTCTCTCTCTCTCTCTCTCTCTCTCTCTCTCTCTCTCTCTCTCTCTCTATCTATCTATCTATCTATCTATCTATCTTGCTCTCATAAAACAAACACACAAACGTATCTTATATTACATACGCCAAGGTCTTATTTCGCTTACCCGCAAGTTCCCATTAAGTTAACTGCCATTCCGTTAAAAGTTCCATAAAACAGTTCCATCCATGTAAGTAATGGTGGAAACACGCTCTATGTGAAAGCCGTTAATGTCCGACCATGAGAGACTTTCACAGCAGTGTACCAAACATTATTACCTTCATCCAGTGGAATTCCCCTTTCTCCTTTTATAACTTTCTTGACGTTAAAAAAATAAAATCGAACTGTATTGAGCGGCCTGTCTTATAACGAGCCAAAATGTTCGCAGTAAATGTCAGTTACTTAGTTAAGCATGTAGAAAATAAAAACAAAAATGTGGAAATTGATAAGTTTTAAAAGAAAAAATAATAAATTAGCGATGATTTGTGATGTTAGTTTACTGATAATAAGAAACCAGTAAAGGTGCAACATATTTCAAATTCTGACTAGATGTTATTTAACTCTAGTCATGAACTTTTCAAAGACGATTCTTCATCAGTTGCATCAAAATATATTAACAGTTTTCTTAGAATGCATTTTTTTCATTGTACATTCTTGTCCTATCATAATATTTTTAGTTGTACTTTGGAACAAAAATATTCTAGATATATACACCTGAATAGAGATTTAGCAGGTAAATTAGTCAAAATAACTCATTCTTTCGAATCACGTACTAGCCGTCTTGCGATGTGTGAAGGGCTTGTAAGCAGCCCCGTAGCCAAGGGGGGGCACCGGGGGCCGTCCCCCCCCCGCTAGGTGTGGAGTGCCCCCCCCCGCTTAAAAAGAAGAAAAAGAGGAAAAAATAAAGAAAAAGTAACTAAAATGAGAAAGTACCCCCTTGCTGGGTATTGGTGCCCCCCTGCTTACTTTGACCTGGCTACGGGCCTGCTTGTAAGGTTGAGATGAAATCTCTTAGATCTTATAAACCACTAATTTGGACGGTTTTTATGTTGCCCTACTTCAATTCCCACCACAGCCGTTAGTGCAGTTACCATGGAGGCACCACGAGAGACTTGGCGAGGACTTTTTGCCATGATCTGAAAAGCGCTTTACCACACGACAATGGGAATTTTTTCAGGTCATGGCTAAAGTTTCCACCATGTCTCCCGTGGTGCCTCATTGGCCATTGCACTATTGTTTCTGGTGGGGATGAAAGAAGGGATGAAAGAAGGGCATTAGTGGTTGATAGGATCGGAGAGATAAACATCTCATCCTGACATGGACTTCACAGATTGAATTGTGTCTAATTAGATTTGTCTTCGTTAATATTTATGTCCTTGTTAAATAAATATGTTAAGTGACATCGACATTAATACATGCAGTTTATATTTAGACAAATCTATTCTTTTTTTTTTTTAACTTTTTATTTTACTTTGAATTACTTGTAAACAAAAGATAATTGAATGACTCAGTCTTGACGTAAACATGAGCTTATGTCATCTCAGAGTATCATAAATTTAAAAACCAAATAAATCAATAAAAAAAAACTTCAAACATGACCAGTCTAAAGTACTTCTGTCCTGATAGTGAGTCTTGTCACTGTCATATCTAAGTACTGAGTACTTTGAGTACTTTGACTTGAGGCAGCGACGTATTGGGAATTTCCACACTGGCTAGTCACTGTAGAATGTTGTAATCTGATCTCCCCCCCCCCTTTTCTCTGCTATGGGGATGGGGATAGGGTGGGGATTAAGGGAGGAGAGCTGTTTGATGGTGACCTATTTATTGACTTAGATGAATCAATATTTCTTCTTAAACAGATAGCACGTACTTATAATGATTAGTAATTTTTTTTTGAGAAATAAGCAGAATTTACAAATACTGTAAGAAAAACCAAACATGTTTGAATGAACGAAAATCAATTATCGTTGCTTTATAATTATAAAAAAATGTTCATATGCCTATCAATGTGGCATTTTAAAAGAAGAGTAATTTAATGGCACTCAGGGTGAACTTCCAAAAAAAAAAAAGCCACACAATCCCTTGCCACAAAGTGGTGAAAATGCCGCTCCTTCCAAGAGACGCCTACCCCCTCTCCCTCTCCCCCTTCCCCACCCCCATCTTTCGACTCTACCTAGCTCGCAATTGCATTTTTAAAGTTATAAATATTGATCAAGAAAATAAAAACATCACAATTTCTTTCAAAATAAAAAAAACATCAAACGTTTGACAACAAGTTCCCAACCACCTCATACAATTTGACATAATTTTAGAAATTATCAGATGATTGTAAAATAAAAAAAAATTTCTTTAAAGACGATTATTTGCTGCCTTGTTTTGTTTGTTTTGTTTTGTTTTGTTTTTTTTTTCTTGTTTAGTTATAATCCTAAGGTAAAGGACAGTTCATTTTAATACTTTTAAAAAAATATATATTTCGTCTATCAGCGACCATTCAAATATTTACAAATCAGCTATTTAAAAAAAAAAAAAACTAAAAGTTTAAAACAATCTATTTATAGTTGTGAACTGTGGCGTTAGTAAAAGCTGCAATTAAATGGGATCAATAATAACTTGCCCATTGGTATTAGAAAAAAAATCAATAATTAGGCCTATGTCAGTTTTCGGTTTAAAAAGGTAAAAAAAAAGTTTGTTTAAGTTCTAAGAATAAAATAATTGTTTCTTTAAATCTTTTTTTTATTTTTATTTTTTTTTAAATCGCATCAATGAACAGGCCAGCTAGTTTTACACCCAACAAACTATCCAATCAGTGAACAGGTCAACCAGTTTTATACCTAACAAACTATCCCACCAGTGAACAGGTCAACCAGTTTTATACCTAACAAACTATCCCACCAGTGAACAGGTCAACCAGTTTTATACCTAACAAACTATCTCACCAGTGAACAGATCAACCAGTTTTTTACCTAACAAACTATATCACCAGTGAACAGATCAACCAGTTTTATACCTAACAAACTATCCCACCAGTGAACAGATCAACCAGTTTTATACCTAACAAACTATCCCACCAGTGAACAGGTCAACCAGTTTTATACCTAACAAACTATCCCACCAGTGAACAGATCAACCAGTTTTATACCTAACAAACTATCCCACCAGTGAACAGATCAACCAGTTTTATACCTAACAAACTATCCCACCAGTGAGCAGGGCAACCAGTTTTATACCTAACAAACTATCCCACCAGTGAACAGGGCAACCAGTTTTATACCTAACAAACTATCCCACCAGTGAACAGGGAAACCAGTTTTATACCTAACAAACTATCCCACCAGTGAACAGATCAACCAGTTTTATACCTAACAAACTATCCAAACAGTGAACAGATCAACCAGTTTTATACCTAACAAACTATCCCACCAGTGAACAGGTCAACCAGTTTTACACCTAACAAACTATCCCACCAGTGAACAGGTCAACCAGTTTTATACCTAACAAACTATCCAATCAGCTTTTTTTTTGCTAAGTCCAGTCATGTCCAGGTCATGGAGATCGTGTAACCCAGGTAACTGAAGTTGCCCATCTCTTACAGCCTTTTTTCCGTTCAAGACAGGCCGGTAGCGTGCGGGGGGGGGGGGCGGGAGGTCCGGGCCCCCCAGGCGATTTGTCTGGCCCCCTCTGCTTATTTGCTCTACTTAGTTAAATGTATTACCTGCCCCCCCCTCATGCTTTTGCCTGGCCCCTGCTGTAGAATTTTCACGCTACGGGGCTGATTCAAGACTATTAACCTTAACTCTCTCCACTGTAACAATCATGCCATAGGGAAAATAACGTCACTACAAGTTTGATTTTAGGATCTTGAGATTCATTTGCCGAACCTAACCTACTCCCCCCCCCTTTTTCTTTCCTCATCAGCATATCGTATGTTGTTTTTTTTTTTTAACGTCTCTTCTATCAATCGATCTAGCAGTGAGGTGAACAAGGATATTACCTTAATTTTTCTCGTCTGTAACTACCACGCTAACTGGAAAAATTGAGCTGTTACAAAATTTGGTGCTGAGATCATGGAATTCACAGTTGCCTCGCCCCCCCCCCCCCCCCCATTAATTAGCACAGCAGATGATTTTTTTTTTTAAATGTCTCTTCTATCAATTCATCTGGTACTGTGTTGGACATAAAATGTGTCATGCATGATCTTCTCCATAAATAAATGAAATAGACAAGAATTAACAAGCTGGCATGTCTATCTCATACATTTGGCTTACTATAATAAAAAATATAAAAAAAAACCCGCCCACATTACCCAGTTATTCATCAGTACATTATGATGGGAGATAATCGATATTGATCGCGGGGATAACGGTGTCATAAGATCGAACTCCGATAATAAGTTCGTGATCCCACATTGCCATTGTCGTCATCCCCCCCAAACCCTACCCCCTGACCCCCCCCCTCAACATTTACCACCCCCTCCTGACGGTCGAGGAAATTTTCGGCTGACTAAAACTTGTCACCTCGGGGGGTGGGGGGTTGGAGGGGGTGGCGGGTGCGGGGGTTTTTAAAGAAATTGCAAATGGGAATTGCCTTACACAGCGGACTACTCTGTTACATCACTATTATCTATACATAGCGGGGCCCTTCTGCGGGGCGGGGCTTGGTGGCTACCCCCTCCTACCCCCAAAGGCCGCAAATTTTATTGTTGTTGTTTTCTTTTTTTTTTTTTGTTTTTTGCTGTGAGCGGTTACCGTAGCTAGGCCCCCATCATCACACTTGATAGACCAGCTAGGGGAGAGAGAGGGGGGACCACATTTGTATGACCATGTATGATATTAAATGAAACCATTTTAAAGAGTCATCCCTTCCTGTTAAGGAAATTTCAGCCATGACGTATTCATCAATACATGATACACAACCGTGAGAACGTACCTGGGTCTCATTGATCAATCTATATATGATCTATAATCGATCTAGTCCCTAGTCTCATCCACACACGGGAGTCAAAGGATACCCAAAGGACTTTCCCCTGGTTGATGTATGGAATAATGAATGTCATGATGCTATGTAAGACTTTGCTGAAGATTGAAATGTACTTTTAGTAGAACATATTGATTAGAAGATGTTGTAGAGATTTTTATCCCAATTACTTTTTTGAGAAGAGAGAAAAAAATGAGTCTGGCAATGAGAGAGGCAACAAAAAAAATAATAATTAAAACAAACAAGACGAGAAAGCCACTTCATTTAATCATCCAAGTTTATTTGACCATAGACTATTTAGTCCCGAGTCTATTTGACCATAGACTGTTTAGTCCCCAGTCTATTTGACCATAGACTGTTTAGTCCCCAGTCTTTTTGACCATAGACTGTTTAAATCCGAGTTTATTTGACCATAGACTGTTTAGTCCCCAGTCTATTTGACCATAGACTGTTTAGTCCAGAGTCTGTTTGACCATAGACTATTTAGTCCCGAGTCTATTTGACCATAGACTGTTTAGTCTCGAGTCTATTTGACCATAGACTATTTAGTCCCGAGTCTATTTGACCATAGACTGTTTAGTCCAGAGTCTATTTGACCATAGACTATTTAGTCCCGAGTCTATTTGAACATATACTGTTTGGTCTGGAGTATATTTGACCATAGAATGGTTGGTCCCTAATCTATTTATCCATAAACTGTTTGGCCCCGAGTAAGAGAGACATAGATTTGAGTGACGAGAGATCGTTCAAGTAATAGAATGAAACTTTAATGTACTCATAAAAGTAAGCTCTGTCTATCACTCACTAATAAACTAGAAAGTTACACAAATTTCGATCCTTCAGCCCATCTATCTATATATCTACCTACCTATCTATCTATCTATCTATCTTTCTATCTAATAGTCTGTGTGTATATATATATATATATATATATATATATATATAAGTTTTCATATGGGAATACCTATTTAGTATATATATATATATATATATATATATATATATATATATATATTGTGGAGCAGCCCCAAATAAAACCGTATTTATATGCAGATATATAGTAATAACAAACAAACAGTTTAAAACGTTCAAGAATCATACTCTAAGAAGTGCTAGTAGATTTCAACTTACTTTTCAGTTACCAGCTGACTTTAAACAATCATTGACAACAATCTGGACATATTTCCGACAAACACAAAAATTATACAGCGAAAAATTGGCAGTGTTTGGGCAACGGAAATTACTCAATATGTTCACAATTTATCGGCAAGATATTGCACGATTGTGAGAAAACTAAGTGTAAACTATTGAACGACAAATCACAGGTGTAAATTTTAAGCCTCTCAAAACGTCTATAAGCTGACATTTTTTTTCCAAGAGTATTATATTGGCTCCCCCTTATTACGGCGCCCTGTGCAGCCGCTAAAGTCGCAAAAGCCATTTCCAATTTTACAACAAACTGTAAATAATGAAATGTTTCCGTCTGGATTGCCCTCTTATCTTCGGTCCTGTTCCAATTTATTGATCTCCACGCATAGGATGCCTTTGAAAAAAAAAACAACAAATAATGCTAATAAATTGCAAATATTTGTGTTATGGATATCTTAAACTAATGAAATCTCAAAATTTATTGACATATTTTTTATAAATAAACAATTTCCCTATGCACTCCCTGCCCCAAGTTAATGTCGTGTTAACATTGAGCTATTAATATTTTTGATAACGCAAAAGAAGAATCTACAAAAATATCCAACAATTGTACTGATTTAGTTAAATTTTTCTTATTAGTATTTTTTTCGTTAAAGTTATCTTCCTTGTTAATATCAGCACTCGCGTTTTCATCACACTTTGAAATTCATTCACAGTATAACAAGAATGTTTAGAAGGGAAGCTACTTTTGTATTCGCTTTCCAGTATTTTATAACTAAGTGCTTTCCCTTACAACATGAGTACATGTCGTTAGTTTTATGTGAGAGTGCATGAAAAGAAAAAAACAGGACTATGACTATGAATTAGGGGCGGGGCGTTTCGGATATCAAAGTCTGACTCGGAGGTTTTACCTGAGTCCAGTAGGGCATTGATCTCGGTCACTTTAAACTGTGCTACGCTGACCACAGCCCTTGAAGGGGTGGGGATGAGGGGAACATAATATGGGTCACTGTGGTGGGTGGGGTGGGGGGGGAGCTGCAATCTCAACAGGGTGCAATCCAAACACGTGTCAAGAGCCCCTTTTTGCCTTCTGGGCCCGTCGTTTATAGCAGTCGTCTATATAATGACTTAAGTATTAATGGTATTAAGTGTGATGCCCGTAGATGGAGACTGACTAGAGCCTAGGATTAGCTGGCTCACCTCTGTGTCAGCAGAACGGAGAGATGAGTCAGCAGAACAAACTGACCAAAAAAGCATTATTCTCTGTAAAACGGTGTAATCTTTCCCAACCCATTCTGGACTCTCTTCCCAGTGCACTAAATGTCTGGTCACATGTGAGGAACTCCTCTTAATCATTTCTCATTTTTAAAACTTCGACTTTGATTATCTGAACCAAAGGCGTATACATCTAACTAATGTGGTATACAAAAAAAGTGTACATCTTCTAATTAATCTTGAACAACATAAACAACCATCTTATCCCACCCCTCCCCTAGATACGCCACTGTATTGATAAAATATTTATACAGAGGTAGGCGTGGACAGATGGTCAGATGCATAAACCGAAGAATATTAGACATACGGATGTAAGATTAATATCAAAGACATACAAAAACGTATAAATTTCGAGTTCAGAAGAAGCGTTTAAGTAGACATATATTAAACTTTATGTAAGTTTGATGATATATATATATATATATATATATATATATATATATATATATATATATATATATATATATATATATATATCAACATCTCAGATGTTTCTTTTATTTTATAAAATTATCAGTTATAATTACTTTGTTTTGTTTGTTTTTGTGTTTTTGCTGGGTTTTTTCGTCAGACGGTGAATATCACCAGATCCACCCGTTATTTTTATCCGTTGACATTTCATCGCTGGACAGAATGCAACTATGGTGACCGGACGTCATAGATATAATCCATGGGACCCAAAGTTGACTCACCATAATTTTTTGTTCAGCCGTCAACCTCTTTGATAGATAATAAATTACTTTCAAAAACGTTCATGGTAAAAGTTATGAACAATACTTATCAACAGTGCTGGATATATACACGAACTAACCACGTGCCACATGCGTAGGGGATGGTATTTATGACAAAAAAATCTGAATCGAATTTATTTTTAATCTATATATATTGAAAAATACCGTCGAAAGAAATGTGTGGGTTATCAAGGATAGCCATTTCCAATCTTAGTCTTGTAAGATAATCAATCTTTGACTTGGTATAAAACATATTTAGCTTGATGTCTTGTCAAGTCAGCAACGACCCACAATTAATAAGGTTAAGACTCTAAATCCTTTATTTATTGTGACACTGTGTGAGGACTTAACCGGTTACAGGACATACAGCTGTTGAGAGACCGAAGATTCACTATTGAGTTTACAGGTGGACAGAACACTCACTCACTGCACAGCTCAAACATGTCTGGGACTCACTTTCTTTTCGTACTGCTCAATCTTATACCAGGTGTATATAAATTATATTTGTGTTTGTGTTTTTTTTTAATATTTTATGATGATAAACATTGTTTAGCTAGTCACTACTTATTTGCAGTGTCTTTTGTAGTAAATTAATCGTTTTATAGTGGTCTTAAAAACGTATTTTAAATACATCACCAGGATTTGTCATATGGGGTTTAAATCGAATTAAAAAAAAAAACAGCGTTTACTAAATAAATATTTTGAACTAATTTAAATATGATAAAATTAAATAAACGAATGTAACTTAATATGTTGCTTCCACAAACTGTGAGGGTGGGGAGGGGGGAGGGGAGTCAGTCTAAAACCTAGCGCTAGGAGATCGTAAGTTCTTTGATGTATTAGAAGCAGAACATCAAAATGTCTCTCTTGATAAATGTCGTGTGTGAGTCAACATTATTGGAGCATTTTATGGGTGCACTGAATGGGATCAAAATAATGTATAATTAGTATAGCTTTTGTCTTGCAACTCTTTTCATTTCTTAATTAAACAAGGCGAACTGGAAGTTATCTGTCCATAAACTTTATACACTGACAACAAAATAAATGAATATTTTTAAACACATTGGCTTTAGTCATTATAATTACTTTTAATATTTGTATGGTATAAGAAATAATTTTTTAATGCACTAAGAAAGAAGATTTTTTTTCGACAAAGTTATATATATGAAAATATATTTCTATATGTATTTATACATATTTTTTTACTCTTAAAATTTATATTGTAATCTGTTTAAAAATTAAATGATTGAATATTTGTGTGTGTTTTAGTTACAAGAACTTTATTTGAGACAGAATGCCCACCTCCAGAGGTAATATTTTACTTAAATGATGTTTTTAGTGTTTGAAAAAATTATTCCAAAATGATCTTTATTTATCCAGTTAGGGTCCAATTCTACATAAAATATTTTTATTAAAAATACATTTGTTTTTTTTTTCATTTTGAAAACGGTAAGATCTCTAATTAGAATTACCTCTGTATACATATAAAGTAGATATAACGTAAGATTTCAAAAAGATCTATAATTGACCACTCAGGGTTCCATTCAACACGAGATATTTTGTTGTGCGTTGGTAAAACAATCATATCGCTGATACGATTTTATAAATGTACAAAAATTTTCAGCTAACACATACACACAGGCTTAGTTCATATATTTATTTAGCCATGTTTGTGGAATGTCTTGATATGTACATATAATATTACAGGATGGAGATTGTACAAGAAATATGACGTCAAATACGTTCTATGCAAATTTACGCACGTCAGATGTCAACTACCTGTGTGACACAAAGACAGACGGCGGCGGTTGGATTGTTTTCCAAGTAAGCCATTCAGAATATCTACACAGTAACTTCAGAAGATTTATATTTAAATCGACAATAGTAAAATGACAATTCACATTTATTTTCATAGTAATTTCCCTTTGTCACTTTTCTGTGATATTTAATTTGATAAACTTTTTCAAAACTATTTAGAGATATTTAATTTGATAAACTTTTCAAAACTATTTAGAGAAATAAAATACAGAATTTAATGTTCTACTGAAAGGATAGCTCCTATAAAAACAGCTTTTGCAGTTTCATTTCTACATTCTCAATATACCCCTGGCAATGTCGCGGGTGAGTGGAGTCTTTGGAGCTCGAACATTTACCCTTCGCCATGCAAATTAGGCTGACAATCTATATACCACCGCGCCACCCGAACGAAGAAAATGTCAGATCTAAAAATTGTGTTTACATGACTTCATGAATAATTGGGTTTTGTTCAAATTGTTGCTCTTGTTGTTGAAATTGTTTTTCCTTTCTAATTACAATTGATTTTCTCACGCACAGATGTGTTTGTTTCATTCTTATACCAACCAACTTTTACATGGCCCTCGTGTTGACTCTCCCACGTTCCACACACGATAATTGCACTATTTTAGCGATGAAAATTTATTTCAACAGAGAAGAGTTCATCGTGACACGAATTTCAATAGGAAATGGAAGCAGTACAAACATGGGTTCGGGTCGCCCTGCTCCGACTACTGGCTTGGCAACGAATTTCTCTACAGGACTCTGCAAAAAGTAAGCAGAAAGAGCAAAAATTGTCATATTTTAATATAGTATTTTGTTATCATTAATATTGATAAGAAGGTGTTGACAAAGTGAATTAAAACAGTATTTTACAGATACATCTACAAAGTTTTAAAATATTCGTTTAATAAACCGATTGCCTCCCTTGTCGAACTAATGTGCTGAGCAAATAAAATCTATAAATCTACAAAGCTTTTAATTAAGTCGTCTTTACAAAACAATCATCATGCTATGGTTCTTTATCGAGAATCCTTTATAGCAGTGCAAAGCTAATGATTTCTATCTCGGGTCTCTATCGATCAGGCCTATTGGAAATTCTTCCAGGGACGGTCATACTAATCCAATATTATTATTAACTAGCTGTACCCTACAAAACCTTTGCATAGAGTTATATCCCCTTAGGCTTGATCGGTAGGCTGGGTTATTTTTTTTTTTGGTTTCGGGCAGATCCTATTTTGTTCATGGTTGTATTTTAAACTGGAATACTGTTGTACATGTATTAATTCTTTACTTTCGATTTAACGCACACTGGAAATGAGTATTATTATAATATGATGATGATTTTGTTTGCGTTTTGATTTGCATTTTAGGGGAAATTTGAATTAAGGGTCGACATGGAGTTCCGGGATCGGCAATATTTTACTCAGTACAGCGAATTCTCAATAGAGAACGAGGCGAACAACTACAGACTTCATATCAGCCCACCCTCCGGTGGGACAGCTAGGGACAGCTTGCACGAGTTTCACAACAACATGGACTTCAGCACGCCGGATAGGGACAATGACCGGCTGTCCAGCGGTCACTGCGCAATGCGCCACTCGGCCGGCTGGTGGTTCAATGACTGCCATATCTCTAACCTCAACGGTCACTTTGCTCCCGGGGAGGTGTACGGCTTCGGCGTCGAGTGGTATTTCTTGACCACACATAACTACTCGCTGTCGTTGGCGGAAATGAAGATACGACAAGTTAGCTAATTTAAATATAAAGGTTGGTCTCTGAGTTAGGATGAACTGTTTCAGAATTAATTTAAAAACATATTCAACTCTTCATTGTATACTGTAATAAATTATATTTGTTTCATTCCTATGGATTACTCTGAAGTATGATTTTTATGATTAATTTTTTTTTCGACTTTCAAGTTATCCCCCCCCCCCTCAACATTTATTATTTCGCATGGGCTTCGAAAACAAAGACTTTATAAAAGAGGGTTCATTTGACCAAGGCACAGCACGTTTCTTCAAATTATAAGCAATTAATATATAATACAAATGATTTTAACTAATTCAGAAATTAAGAGCGTTGAAAATAAATTTATAGATTTGACATTGAAATAGGTGGGCTTGTATAAATATTTATATTTCATTTCTGAGTCCATGTCTTCTTAATCTAAAGATATCGAAAAAAAAATTAAAGACAGCAGATTACCAAAACAACATGACTACCATTGCATATTCGCTTTAGCTATTTAAAACGTTGCATAGACCGAAATGAATAAAATAATTAGTTTTCCCTTTTATTTTTACAAGGAGCCTAAAATTATTTAATGAACGACGAAAAATGACAACATTGTGTGGTATTAAATTGTAACTGTAATACTTCTTCTCAAAAATAAACTTGCACTCTTCTATCAATTATATATGTCAGTGTTTGTTTTCTGTAAACGGTTTTTTTTTTTGTTGACTTTTTCCCTTGAACGTTTATGAAGGAAGGGGGAACGGGGGGGGGGGGGGGGATTACGGGTTTTTTTTTCTGTTTTACCTTAACAGAGACACAATTTAAAGCTGATCAAATAAAATGGAGCAAAAAAACACAAAGTATATTTTTTTTTATTGTGGGCGGGTGATCGTGCGGTGTAGAGCGCTCGACTGTCGATCGGAGAGTCCTGGGTTCGAACCTCAGTGAGAACCTTGGGATTTTTTTCAGGTCCTGAACCTGGTGTAAGTCCCTCAAGACCGCCCAGCTTTTAATGGGTACCCGACTTTAAGTTGGGGGAGTAAAGGCGGCTGGGCGTCGTGCTAAACACACAATCCCTTCATATGCCGTGGTTACTGAAGCAAATGAATTCTACACTTCATCTGCCCCGATGAGCACTTAGGGGCTTAAGGGAACTTTACTTTACATTGCTATACGTTTTATTACTTGTATATTTTTGGGTACCTTCTACAGCATAAATATATGCTTAATATGTCTTAATATGTTTCATATTGCTTTAAGACAATATGGTCTTTAAGACAATAGGGTATTTAAGACAAAAGGGTCATTAAGACAATATGGTCATTAAAAAGAAGGGAGCGATTCAAGATTTTCTTACTTAATTAGTCGACTCTTCCGCAACAGGTGTATACACTACCTACTAAATTACTCTCTCAAATTTAACAGATCCAATTAGGATAAATGTAGCTTTAACTCACCAAAATGGTTTGCCAACAAGTTTTATTAGAATCAAAAAGTGACGGGGTTGACATACGTGCTATGGCATCTGGTCCACGCGCTATGGCATCTGGTCCACGTTCTATGGCATCTGGTCCACGTTCTTTGGCATCTGGTCCACTTTCTACGGCATCTGGTCCACGCGCTATTGAATCTGGTCCACGCGCTATGGCATCTGGCCCACGTGCTATGGCATCTAGGTTCGATCCACGGTGAGAACCATGCGAACTTTTCCAGTTAAAATTTTGTTTCAAAGTCGTCCCACAAGTCTACCCAGCTTTAAATGGCTGACATCTGTAAGTGGATTAAAGGCGGCTGGGCGTTTGCTAACCTCACAATCATCCCTTCATATGCCGTGGTTACAGAAACAGATGAATTCAACACTTCATCTACTCCGATGGCATAAAAGGCTAAGGGAACTTTTTTTTAATAAAAGGTCTATATATTATCAACTCAATTACACTTTTAATAAACCATTCAATAAGAAACAATACAAATTTAACTCATTATAAAGATTTAATAGCACATTTTAATCAAAAAAGAACATTTTTCCGCAGCATTCAATGATTGATCCATTACTATTATTATAATGTATCTATTTATGTGAACATTGTAATAAAATACAACAAAGTATTCAAATAAAATATTTAAAGCACATATGTTTAAAGCACGTAATGATCTTGATTATTAGTACAACAGGTCAAAGAATAAAAGAAACATAACCCACTATGTAATACATTTATTATGCTGTGTTCTATTTTAATGAATGAACTTAATGTCGCCTTTTGTCGATAATGCATCTCTTGGGTGTGTCTGTTATCAAAGTTGCGCACGCAACATTTCTGTTCTTGACTTTCTGGTATTTCTGTTATCACAGGAACTTCATTACATGAACTTTATCGCCAGTACTTGATTACAGGGACTTCATTGCAGAGACTTCATTACAGTGACTTCATTACAGTGACTTCATTACAGTGACTTCATTACAGTGACTTCATTACAGAGACTTCATTACAGTGACTTCATTACAGGGATCTCATTACACAGACTTCATTACAGTGACTTCATTACAGAGACTTCATTACAGTGACTTCGTTACAGGGATTATATTTTTTGTTCAGTAGCAGAGACTTCACGGATATTACATTTCTGTTGACGCACACATTCTGACAGTGTCTGTTATAGTCCTTGTGCTAACACAATGTCTGTTATTGTTTCTTTCATTGTCAAGACTAAAAAATGTTTACGTACAACCAAGGGTTCGTCTGTGTGTGTGTGTGTGTGTGTGTATGTATGTGTGTGTGTGTGTGTGTGTGTTAATGCGCATACTAATTAACTTAATTAATCATTAAAAAAAACATCTAGTAAATTTCCATGAGGCTAAATGTGTATCAATTAACAATCTGACAGTGTAAGAAATACTTTGAATTATTTCCCACGTAGCCTTAAGAAAATTATTAATAATAATCACTCTGCAAATTAAAGTTGTCTATGGTAATGGTGTAGATAAATATTTTTTTCTAATTAGATAGCTGTAAATGACATTTAAGAAATGCTAATTAAAGAAATAATATTTCTTTTCCACGCAATTCATTTTAAGACTGGTGATTTACAATTTATTGTATTAATCAGACTTGTAACATTTTATTTTTCTGTGTATTTAAAAAGAGAAGAATTAATTGTATTAATCAGACTTGTAACATTTTATTTTTCTGTGTATTTAAATAGAGAAGAATTAATTGTATTAATCAGACTTGTAACGTTTTATTTTTCTGTGTATTTAAAAAGAGAAGAATTAATTGTATTAATCAGACTTGTAACATTTTATTTTTCTGTGTATTTAAAAAGAGAAGAATTAATTGTATTAATCAGACTTGTAACATTTTATTTTTCTGTGTATTTAAAAAGAGAACTCTTTTCTGTTCGGTCAATGATTTAGGCCTAGTTGTATACTAACAATCACTTTAATTAAATATTTTTTAAACACTTTAATTTTGCATTACATTCACTTTAATTAGATTTTGCAATCACTTTAATTAGATTTAACAATCACTTTAACTAGATTTTGCAATCACTTTAATTAGATTTTACAATCACTTTAATTAGATTTTATAATCACTTTAATTAGATTTTACAATCACTTTAACTTTTTATAAAAATCCCTTTAATTTGTTATTACAATCACTTCAATTAGATATTACAATCACTGAAATTAAGGTATTTTAAGATAAAATTTAGAAATAGAATCGGTTTTTTTTAAATCATTATTTCAAGTACAAAGCACATAATATATATAGGCCTATATCATACCGACAGCGAATCGCGATTTAAAAAGTCCTCTAATAATGAATTAAAACATGACTCCACGTGTGTTTTTTTTTCCTTTTTAATATTGCAGCACCTACATTTTGATAGACAGACAATAAAATAATATAAACAAATATGGCGACTTTCGGTAAAATCAAATCGTAATCGAGGATGCACATTCTGTATAATTTCCATTTTGTGGTAGCAAGAGAACATTTCGTTATAGCTACAACAAGTCGCAAGTTATGCGTCTTTAACTTTTGTGTAAACATATTTTTTTTTGTATTAAAGCGAACATAAATGATACATATCAAAGAAGGCGTATTCATTAAAAATCTTAGAGTAATTTTAAAGTAATATTTGAGAAGCAGAACTTGTGCCATGTCCCTAACGTTATGTTTCTTACATATTTTGTTTTGCTCTTTAACGAAACCCACAAGCTGTTATGTTGTGGACACTAGTTACGATTTACTTGGTCAAGTCACGTGTAGGCTGTAAGATTGTGCGTTCAACACACTTGCCGTGTTCCCATGATGTCAAATGTGCAATGTTGGGGAACAGCTACGATACGATGATTTAAAAAAGGTAATGTCTGGACACATTGGGAAAAAAAAAGTTCGCGCCCATTTTTCCGGAATTATCGATACCAGATATCGGCTGCATAGCAGAAAAGATCGTTCAGACCGATGCCTGAGGGAAAGTAATTTTAGCCCCACACCTATGTTGATAAACAAGACAATTAGTTTTGCTACCCAATTCTAAGCTCTCAACCTATATCGTTGTACCTAAAGACATGGGACGACTACTTGGCCTGTTGAATATATTCACGAGTTTAATTGCAGTTACTGTCTTCAATTTGGTCAACATGTCCATCTACGCGAGGATCACTATTGCCATATTATATTGGGATATTGACCACCAGGAATATGACCACCAGGAATACGACCACCAGGAATATGACCACCAGGAATACGACCACCAGGAATATGACCACCGAGAATATGACCACCAGGAATATGGCCACCAGGAATATGCCCAACAGTAATATGACCACCAGGAATATGACCACCAGGAATTTGACCACCAGGAATATGCCCAACAGTAATATGACCACAAGGAATATGACCACCAGGAATATGGCCACCGGGAATATGCCCAACAGTAATATGACCACCAGGAATATGACCACCAGAAATATGACCACCAGGAATATTGCCACCAGGAATATGACCACCAGGAATACGACCACCAGGAATATAACCATCGAGAATATGACCACCAGGAATATGACCACCAGGAATATGACCACCAGGAATATGACCACCAGGAATATGGCCACCGGGAATATGCCCAACAGTAATATGACCACCAGGAATATGACCACCAGGAATATGGCCACCGGGAATATGCCCAACAGTAATATGACCACCAGGAATATGACCACCAGAAATATGACCACCAGGAATATTGCCACCAGGAATATGACCACCAGGAATACGACCACCAGGAATATAACCATCGAGAATATGACCACCAGAATTTGACCACCAGGAATATGACTACCAGGGAATATGACCACCAGGAATATGGCCACCGGTAATATGCCCAACAGTAATATGGCCACCGGGAATATGCCCAACAGTAATATAACCACCAGGAATATGACCACCAGGAATATGACCACTAGGAATACGACCACCAGGAATATAACCATCGAGAATATGACCACCGGGAATTTGACCACCAGGAATATGACTACCAGGAATATGACCACCAGGAATATGCCCAACTGTAATATGGCCATCGGGAATATGCCCAACAGTAATATGACCACCGGGAATATGACCACCAGGAATATGGCCACCGGGAATATGCCCAACAGTAATATGACCACCAGGAATATGACCACCAGGAATATGGCCACCGGGAATATGCCCAACAGTAATATGACCACCAGGAATATGACCACCAGAAATATGACCACTCAGGAATATTGCCACCAGGAATATGACCACCAGGAATACGACCACCAGGAATATAACCATCGAGAATATGACCACCAGGAATTTGACCACCAGGAATATGACTACCAGGAATATGACCACCAGGAATATGGCGGTCACCGGGAATATGCCCAACAGTAATATGGCCACCGGGAATATGCCCAACAGTAATATAACCATCAGGAATATGACCACCAGGAATATGGCCACCGGGAATATGCCCAACAGTAATATGACCACAAGGAATATGACCACCAGGAATATGGCCACCGGGAATATGCCCAACAGTAATATGACCACCAGGAATATGACCACCAGAAATATGACCACCAGGAATATTGCCACCAGGAATATGACCACCAGGAATACGACCACCAGGAATATAACCATCGAGAATATGACCACCAGGAATTTGACCACCAGGAATATGACTACCAGGAATATGACCACCAGGAATATGGCCACCGGTAATATGCCCAACAGTAATATGGCCACCGGGAATATGCCCAACAGTAATATAACCACCAGGAATATGACCACCAGGAATATGACCACCAGGAATACGACCACCAGGAATATAACCATCGAGAATATGACCACCGGGAATTTGACCACCAGGAATATGACTACCAGGAATATGACCACCAGGAATATGCCCAACTGTAATATGGCCATCGGGAATATGCCCAACAGTAATATGACCACCGGGAATATGACCACCAGGAATATGGCCACCGGGAATATGCCCAACAGTAATATGACCACCAGGAATATGACCACCAGGAATATGGCCACCGGGAATATGCCCAACAGTAATATGACCACCAGGAATATGACCACCAGAAATATGACCACCAGGAATATTGCCACCAGGAATATGACCACCAGGAATACGACCACCAGGAATATAACCATCGAGAATATGACCACCAGGAATTTGACCACCAGGAATATGACTACCAGGAATATGACCACCAGGAATATGGCCACCGGGAATATGCCCAACAGTAATATGGCCACCGGGAATATGCCCAACAGTAATATAACCACCCGGAATATGCCCAACAGTAATATGACCACCAGGAATATGACCACCAGAAATATGACCACCAGGAATATGCCCAACAGTAATATGGCCACCGGGAATATGCCCAACAGTAATATAAACTTCACCAGGAATACACCTGACCACCAGGAATATGACTGACTCTCAGGAATATGACCACCAGGAATATGGTCAAATGGGAATATGACCACCGGGAATATGACCACCAGGAATATGGCCACCGGGAATATGCCCGTACCAGTAATATGGCCACCGGGAATATGCCCAACAGTAATATAACCACCCGGAATATGCCCAACAGTAATATGACCACCAGGAATATGACCACCAGAAATATGACCACCAGGAATATGCCCAACAGTAATATGGCCACCGGGAATATGCCCAACAGTAATATAACCACCAGGAATATGACCACCAGGAATATGACCACCAGGAATATGACCACCAGGAATATGGTCACCGGGAATATGACCACCGGGAATATGACCACCAGGAATATGGCCACCGGGAATATGACCACCAGGAATATGACCACCAGGAATATGACCACCAGGAATATGGCCACCGGGAATATGACCACCAGGAATATGACCACCAGAAATATGACCACCAGGAATATTGCCACCAGGAATATGACCACCAGGAATACGACCACCAGGAATATAACCATCGAGAATATGACCACCAGGAATATGACCACCAGGAATATGACCACCAGGAATATGACCACCAGGAATATGGCCACCGGGAATATGCCCAACAGTAATATGACCACCAGGAATATGACCACCAGGAATATGGCCACCGGGAATATGCCCAACAGTAATATGACCACCAGGAATATGACCACCAGAAATATGACCACCAGGAATATGCCCAACAGTAATATGGCCACCGGGAATATGCCCAACAGTAATATAACCACCAGGAATATGACCACCAGGAATATGACCACCAGGAATATGACCACCAGGAATATGGTCACCGGGAATATGACCACCGGGAATATGACCACCAGGAATATGGCCACCGGGAATATGCCCAACAGTAATATGGCCACCGGGAATATGCCCAACAGTAATATAACCACCCGGAATATGCCCAACAGTAATATGACCACCAGGAATATGACCACCAGAAATATGACCACCAGGAATATGCCCAACAGTAATATGGCCACCGGGAATATGCCCAACAGTAATATAACCACCAGGAATATGACCACCAGGAATATGACCACCAGGAATATGACCACCAGGAATATGGTCACCGGGAATATGACCACCGGGAATATGACCACCAGGAATATGGCCACCGGGAATATGACCACCAGGAATATGACCACCAGGAATATGACCACCAGGAATATGGCTACCGGGAATATGACCACCGGTAATATGACCACCAGGAATATGACCACCAGGAATATGGCCACCGGGAATATGACCACCAGGAATATGGCCACCGGGAATATGCCCACCAGGAATTTGGCCACCGGGAATATGACCACCAGGAATATGACCACCGGGAATATGACCACCAGGAATATAAACGGTTTCAATGGTCCCTTTTTTCAGCCCCCACCATAGCTGATAATGCAATGGCCATGGAGGCACCAAGGGAGATATAGCGGGAAACTTTAACCATGTCCAGTAAATAAACTGGTCTTCACCGAGAATCGAACCAGGAACGAGCACTTTACCCCTCGACCATCCGCCCCCTCCCCCACCCCGGCAATAATACTAGTCTAATATGTGCGCATCTTTAAACGTATAAAAAGTAAAAATGTCTATAACACACTGTGAGAATGTGTCTCTCTCTCTGTCCAAGAGTGGTTATGGCATCTGTAGATGGACATGTTGACAAACTTAAATCGTGTTTACATGTCAGTTACTGGATTCAAGGACACAAGCTCGTGCACATGGCCACTTATCTTTGTGTCCACAGGTTTGTGAATATCGCCGCCTGACAGTTTCAGGTGCTCCTGTAAACTGCTCGTATAATATACTATGTGACTATATGTGTGTGTGTGTGTGTGCGCGCGCGCCAGTGTGTGCATATGTGTGTATGATATATAGGTGTATATATGTATGTGTGTGTGTGTTGCTCAGATATCTTATTAAAATATTTTTTTGAAAACAAATTAAAGTTTAAAATATTTTTTTTTAAATCTCCCACACGTCTATGTAACAGCTAATTTAGACTAAAGATCATTTTCAAAAATATCCCTGAGATAAAAAGAAATTATGTTTGGTTTGTTAATTACTGATGTCTAATCTGCTGGCGTAGATCAGAATACATATATTAAATTTGATAGAATGAAAATTAAAGAAAATTAAAGAAATATTAATCAGAATCTTATTTTTTATTTTTTTTATTTTTTT
>JAGDYQ010000114.1:540190-563204 GCA_021962125.1 Bulinus truncatus | reverse complement strand
ACGGAGGTCGGTATAATCTTGACAGAAAATTAAAATATGATGAATAAGATTGTGCACCGCAAGCTTTTTTTTTAACTCGCGGCTCTAGTGACAGCTACAAAAATTATGTAGCATACTTCAGAACAAAAAATGACAAGTATTTACACATACAAACACTTGCGTTCATGCGAAAATTACGCATGCATTGTAAATATAATGTGATGTTTAGTGAAAAATAGGCCATTGTACATTTGGCACATTATTTTAAAGGGGCCTTTAAACATTCCGCTTAACTAACTTCATAATGTTATAGCTGATCGCTTACAATTTTGTTAACACATAGTCTTAGGGCTTAGGCCAAAAGCCTGCAATGTAACAAGGAGGGATTCTGAGAATTTATTCTACCTAAGTAATGAGGTTCCAGCCAAAAGCCTGCAATGTAACAAGGAGGGAGTCTGAGAATTTATTCTACCTAAGTAATGAGGTTCCAGTCTGAGACAACGGGGGAGACAATCTAGTTTCCGGAAATCGTGCAAAAGATCCACTAATCTTTTTGTATTTGTTCTCATTTAAATCAGGTTTCTGAAATAGCATACTTTATTATTTTTTTTTCGAATCTTAAGAGAAAAGGATTCGCTTTCATACGGGTGACAGACTTAGTCATACTCTTCTGCGACTATTTAAAAAAAAAAAATTAACAGTCATTATTCCGCAGTTAAAATTATTTCGACGGGGTATATGTGTCATTTGGACGGGGTATATGTGTCATTTGGACGGGGTATATGTGTCATTTGGACGGGGTATATGTGTCATTTGTACGGGGTATATGTGTCATTTGGACGGGGTTTAGGTGGTCATATTGATAGGATATAGTTGTCATTTTGATTTTGTATAGGTGTCATTTTGACGGGTAGAGTTGTCATTTTGACGGATTCTAGTTCTCCTATTGTAGCAGTTAAACACATTCACTTGACATTCTAAAAAATAATTTATTCATGCGCTCATGTATGTCAGTTCATTTATGCATGCATGTTAAGCTTATCAATAACTGTCTTCAAGATCGGCGAGTCTCAAACAGGTGGTACCTCGAACCCAGGGTTTTTTTTGCCATGTAGCGCGCCGGATCTGCGATCCGGCACCTCTGAAATGCAACCCGGCACCTCTTATAGTTTTCTTCATTTGGTAAAATGTTAAAAACTTCAGAGACCCACCACCTCTTATTGAAGAGACCCACCACCTCTTATTGAGCAAAAAAACCCCTGCTGTAACCCAAGTGTTACGTGAAAAATTTTGAAGGGGTACGCATTGACATAATTTACGTTTAAAACAACCAAAAGTTTAAAGGTCGCCAGTTTACTGCGTGACTCATCACCAAACCACGTGTCTATGTGCCCTATTAGAAACTTAAGCACATTATGAAAAGGCTAGCTGTACCCTGCAAAAGCCTTTGAATGGAGTTATATCCCCTTAGACTTGATCGTTAGGCTAGGTTATTTTTTGGTTTCGGGCTGATCCGATTTTTTCATGATTGTAATTTTAAACTGGAATACTGTTGTATTAATTCTTCACTTTCGATTTAACGCAGAATCCAAATCACTATTATTTATATAGAAGTACATGCATTCGCGAACTTGCTTGTTAGGGGCACCCACGGACATACTTTAGCAAAGTTTGGGGTACTGTCGCGAAACAAATTGAGAATATTTTAATGTGAGCAGAATAAATCCTTTAATTATCAAATGAAAGAGTAAAAAAGAAATAACATTGAGAAAAAAATATATTAAAATATCTGAAATGTGTATACTTATTTTTGAATGAAGATGTGCGTAGATAACACGTCATCAGTAAATCATTTAACAGACAACGTGTCCATATTCGACATGTAGACAGTTATTTTTGTGTGTCTGTGTTTCCGCCTGTCCATCACCGTAAATGCTGTTGTAAATTTGGAGGCAATTTTTAAATGGTGTCATTCAGCCCCCCTCCCTCCCCCCCCCCCCCAAAAAAAAATAATTCAGGCGACGTCAAACTCATTGTTATCGAGGGTGAAGCAGATGTGTACACCAATAAGTTATATCTGTATTACAGTACATTCAACAAATGCTTTCTACACACTCTAGCTGTTCTTTACATCACAATGCTATAATGTATTATTTTACTTTTCGTAGTACATCCATCTATCCGTCCGTTCAACAATCCATTTTTCCCATCCATCTACCACTCTCTCTATATATATATATATAAACACATACATATACATACCTTTAAGTTCAACATTAACTTTACTTGAAGACAACCTAAAAAATAATGAGATCATCCAACATAGTCTTGTACATATCATTGTGATAATTGACTCTGTGGCATATCCTCAAGTCTTTCATTTAAAAAAAAACAGTACCTAGAACAAAAACAAAAAAAATAACATACATTAAAAATATACGTTAAATAATATAGATATAAAGTAATAAGTGAGTTAAAATATCTTTGCATTCCTCAAGGCGCATATTTATTTCTGTTATATAAAAATATACCAAGTAAATAGAATAGACCCTTCTCTTATCTGTCACCCTCATTTAAAAAGGTTTTTCTATACTCTAGACTCTAGACTATACTCTAGTAAAACATGTTGGAGTCTCAATGCTTGTTCCTTTAACTAGATCTGGTATTGTTGATATTATACCGTTACTAGCTGTATCCTGCAAAAGCCTTTGCATAGAGTTATATCCCCTTAGGCTTGTTCGGTAGTCTAAGTTATTTTTAGTTTTGGACAGATGATTTCATGATTGTAATTTAAACTGGAATACTGTTGTATAAATTCTTTACTTCCGATTTAAAGCAGAATCCAAATCGCTATTATTTTATTAGATGATTACCAGAATCTCCATACATTAAATATTTAGAAAAATTTTACACTGTTGATGGCTTAAGCGCTGGTATTCGTCATAAATATCATTACACTGTTATAAAGCCGACTATATTCTATTTTAATGACTAATAAAAAACCGATAACCCGTGTTTTGGCTGCGAAATCTCTAGCTAACAACAACAATTTCATAGGACTATAAATGTTCATCAACATCGGCCTTGATGGGGGGGGGGGGCATTCTAGTCGACCACTCTAAGCCCCGCGCCTGTGGGGGGACCCCGCGTTTGAAAGTGTTTCTGCAGTGACCTGGCTGTAACAAAACTAAAAAAAAAATATTTAAAGGCCCTGGAAAATAAAACTCGACCCAGGTCCGACAAAATACATTTTTTTTTTTAGTTAACTATAAAAATAACACAGTTCTTTATTCAAATTATTTTATAATTAACAAAATGTAACGTCTTATTAAAATTCACATTTAATAATAATAAAAAATTCATTACTCCTTTTTTTTTGTATTCCTTTGTTTTCAATTTGAACACATCCACACAATCTTCACTTCTTACGTAAACAATTTTTTTTTTTTTAAACTGACAAAAATCGTGGATGAAACGTTCAAGTCAGCGCACTAACAACTTGACCTCATCAGCGAAGTTGAAAAAAAAATTACATTTCAATGTTGCACATGTTTTACAAATAACACCTGTAAGAAAATAATTTATTTTAAAGAAACCTAAAAATTAGTTTCTAGAATAAATTAGTTTATAGAAATAATTAGTTACTACAATACTTAAAAGAAAATGTAAAAAAAAAAAATTAAAAAAAAATAACTTCGTCCACTACTAAATCTTAAATATTTCTTGATGAAAAAAAGCGTGGGTGATTTCAAGTTAAGTCTCTGTCCCTTCGTCCACCCAGCCTAAAAATGGGTAGGTAGTGGAGGCGGGGGTGACATTTAAAGTCGTTAAGATATTATGCTAGCTACAAAATTATAAAAAAAAAAAGAAAAAAAATTAGCGGCTTAAAACAGTGGGGCATTTTTTTCACTCTTTATGTCTCTATTGTTTTTTTTAATCTTAAAATAGACAAGGCATCCCAAATTTTATGATCTGTATGTAACTTATGAATTATTAAAAATTTATGTTTACATAAATTATCTAAATTAGCAATATTTATTTGTAAGTGTTCAAACAATTGTGTCTGTTTTTTTTCACTAAAAAATGGCTATTAGTCTATTCCGTAATGAATAACAAAAAAAGACTTATGAAGATTTCCCTTTAATTCCATGAGAGATTTACGACCTTACCTCAATTACTATATTCTTGGTTATGAGACTGATTCCAGGAAGTATCGATTACTACATTCACACCGCGCTTGTAACCATGGATCCCAGTGACAATTGAACTTCTTGGTCAATGACATGAACAGGAGTGTACATACATCCACATGTGGACATCTCAAGAAACAGACCTACTTTTGTCAACATCCAAGGAAACAGACCTACTTTTGTCAATATCCAAGGAAACAGACCTACTTTTGTCAATATCCAAGGAAACAGACCTACTTTTGTCAACATACAAGGAAACAGACCTACTTTTGTCAATATCCAAGGAAACAGACCTACTTTTGTCAATATCCAAGGAAACAGACCTACTTTTGTCAATATCCAATGGAAACAGACATACTTTTGTCAACATACAAGGAAACAGACCTACTTTTGTCAATATCCAAGGAAACAGACCTACTTTTGTCAATATCCAAGGGAACAGACCTACTTTTGTCAACATACAAGGAAACAGACCTACTTTATTCAACAAAGAAGGAAACAGACCTACTTTTGTCAATATCCAAGGAAACAGACCTACTTTTGTCAATATCCAAGGGAACAGACCTACTTTTGTCAACATACAAGGAAACAGACCTACTTTTGTCAATATCCAAGGAAACAGACCTACTTTTGTCAACATACAAGGAAACAGACATACTTTTGTAAACATCCAAGGAAACAGACCTACGTTTGTCAACATTCAAGGAAACAGACATATACAAACGACATAATCCAAAGAAACAGACCCACTTTTGTCAACATCCAATGAAACAGACCTACTTTTGTCAACATCCAAGGAACATACAAATGACATAATCCCAGGAAACAGACATACAAATGACAACATCCAAGGAAACAGACCTACTTATGTCAACATGCAAGGAAACATACATACAAATGACAACATCATAGGAAACAGGCATACATGTGTCCAATTCCCAGAAAACAGAGATAAAACAATCCTTGTGGACATCTGTAAAAACAGATCAATTCATCTTTTAACTTTGATAAAAGTTGTTTTTTTCAATTTGACAATTAATGACTTAAAGTTCCACCTATTTCCAGGAACATTAATATGTGCGTAAGAATGGATAGAGGATAAAATTTATGAAAATTAGAAATCGTTAAAATAATCGACAAGTCAATACAAAGTATGCGATTTACAGAAAAATGTTAAAGAAAAATTGCAGCAACAAACTGAACGAATTGTAATTCCATCAAAAGCTTGCAATGGAACAAGTTGCGATTCTGAGATAATTGTGTACATAAATAATAAGGATCCAGCCTTAGACAACGGGGAAAAGTATGAAATATCTAGTTGGTGGACATTGTACAACAGATCAATCCTTCTTTGAGGCTTTTTACAGGGAATCAAAATGTTTTAATGTATTTACTTACGTACTGTGTGTGTGTGTGTGTGACACCCCTGTAAGGATGAGATGAAATCTCTCAAATCCTATTGTATAAATCATTAACGGGACGGTTTTTATGGTGCCCTTCTTTCATTTCCACCAGAGCCGATAATGCAGAGGCTATGGAGGCACCACGGGAGATATAGCGGGGACTTCAGCCATGATCTGAAAAGTTTTCTCGGTCCTCATCGGAGATAGAACCAGGTACCTTCAGGAGCGCTTTAACACACGACCATCCGTCCCCATAATTAAATACGGTAGATGTCACCATTCATATGGCGGCAGAGTATTGGGAAATTCACAAGTTAAAACTAATGCCGTCTCTGGCTGACGGAAAAACTCATGTAAAAATATTTGAGTTTTTGAGATTGAAACGATCGAGAAATGAATTAAGATCTTGTGTATTAGTGAAGAAAGTTAATTGCCGTTTCCACCACCCACCCCCTTATCTGCAATAAAAAATAAATTGAATAATTGAGCTTTTGTAGGGCTACAGCAATATATTCATCCAATTTACTCGATAATATTGTATGATTAAACTTCATACAAAACCAATTAAGAATTCTAATGATTAAAATTTCAGTAGCAGAGTATTTTGTTGTAAACAAGTACTGTCAGCTTTCACCGAAAGCAACATGTACAATAAAAATGTTTAATTTTTTTTTTTTGGAAATTCATTCATTCTATTTTATTTTATATTACTTTATTTTAGTTTATTTTATATCATATTATTTTATATTATTTAGAAAGGCAAAAAATAATTCGACTTTTAAATTCAATCGATTTCATACGGTTAATTTCGTATTCCGATATATCACGACAATGAACACCCCCCAATGTCACCAACTCTTACAGCTTGTAACCGCCCCTCCCACCTATTTACGTCTCTATATCCCACGTCTACAGTAGAGTGCTTTACCACACGACCATCCGTCCCCGTACTCCATATGTGTAGAATAATTGATTTCATCTTTTAAACTTTGTTTTTATTATTGCTTTTAAGCTTCAATCTGTGTTGATAGACAATGGCTAATGTTGACATCTTTTAAAGCCTTTGTCTTGCAGAGTTTAACTAATGTCATGTAACATTACACTTTAAGTAATGGTTTGTAATTGTATCAGTCTAAAATATGAAGGGTTCCAATGAGAAGAGTAAATGTCAGAGAACTACATGTGTATTTGTAGAAGCAAGAGATATTCCATATCGGTGAACACAGTCCCCGGGTACCTGTCATGAAAAATATAAAATGTTAATGTATTTCTCATACCCCATATTCTCTCCATCTCAATTTCGAGGTCTTAATACTTGGACAGTTTTTCTATGTGTTTGATGGGCGTTTTCTGTGTTAAGAGACCGCCCCTTCAGTACGTTGGAAGATTATTTATATTTTGGGATTGAAAATATCTGGCCAATCCGAATAGATTTTACAAACAGTATGGATCACTATGTCAATTTTCTGAAGTTAAAACATATTACTTTGTATTCAAAAAATGTTTTATATTTAAATTAATTTTACATGCTATTTTGTATCCAACTAATGTTCTATACATTAATCAATTGTCACATGCTACTTTGTGTTCTATTTAAAAAAAAAAAGAAACCATATGAACTAATGGGGAAGCTCTCGATAACTACAGACTTGTACACTTTGTGAGCGGAAAGTGGAAAGTCTAAAAACAACTTTATTTTGCACTAGATCAAAAAAAAAACATCAAGAAGTTATCTTTTATTCAACATATGACGTCTTGTTTATATTTGATATGATATACTTCCTGAGCGTTCTCCATCCCTGACCTCCCCGCGCTTAGGTCACTGAACTGGAACATATTGGTAAATTTCTGAACCCGTGGTGTGTGTTTAAAAAGAAAATATAAGGATTCAGTCTGAGACCACTATACGATAAAAAATATTGATTAACACTAATATATATATATATATATATATATATATATATATATATATAAATAAATATATATATATATGTAACAATAGCTTTAGATAGGTCTATACAATTTTATAACCACTGTCAAACTCATGGGTCCATGATACAGTCATATGTTTTGATAACTAGAATTCCAGCGGTATCTTTGTTTAGGGTAAAATTGGTTGTCATTACAGGTCTATGACCCCCAGAGGTAGGTGACGATAGATGTAATTAGGCAGACAAAGGAATACTAGCCCATAGTGAGTTTTTAGCCGCACCAATCCCTAGGCTGGAATAAGATTCATTAATATGTAGATGAGTTAGAAAGGGTGTTAGGGAACCAATCAAAAGTTCTGGGCGTTTGGGGCACGTGATAATTCACCATCACATAGAGATGTAACTGAGACCGACGAAAGACTTACGAGATACAGACCGACAGTTCGACAGACTGACGATAGAGACATCAGGACACCAGTTGTAGAGATAATTAGAGGAGAAGTTAGTGGAGAAATAATAGAGGCACAAGCTATCAAGTTATTGAGTTTTACAGTACACAGTCAAAGTCTATTTTATTGAAGTATCTCTGAATAATTCTTTCGGGAACTCAGGATACTAAGTGTCAAAGTATTGCCAGAGAATTCCTTCGGGAAACTGGAATACTACGTGTTATATTGTGTACGAAGCATTTGTGAATACTGCTGCACATAAGTTCATACTACATATGTTTTCTTATCGTTGAATAAATATAATTGAATCGTGGAACTTTGCCTCATTGATTGGTGTGTTGTTTGAGAGTGCAACGAGACTGAACGCTACTTAAGTTTATAAACCAGTTATAATATCGGCAGCTACATAAAACCAGTATAGTTATCTGAAGCAGCAGTGAGGAACACACAGTGTTACCTTGGAGAAGCATTACATCAACAAGTACATAACATTATATACAAAAATATAGTGTTACAATATATATATATATATATATATATATATATATATATTTATATATATATATATTAGGGTGACAAAAAAAATCAAAGTGCTCGAAATTGGACTCTCAACCCTTTATTGCGTTCCTTTTAATGAAAAAACTCTGCAAAATATTATTAAGATATTTTTATATTTAGAGGTTGCTCAATGAATTTGAAATTATCAGATTTAAGGGTCAACAATAAATAAAAAGAATGCATTTTAATTTTTTTTTCTAATGCAAAGTTTTAATTATGTTATTTAAATTAAGTGTTATTTATATGATTTTATACAATGTTTGATTTCAGAATACTTCACCTGTTGATTGTTCGTGTGTTGTCATTAATGCCTTCACAATTGTAGACTTTCGCATATCTGGAGTTTGATGTCGATGTTTTTCCTCGGTTTGCATAATATATTGCAATTTGAGTTTCATATTTTATTAAAACTTTTGCATAATCTGAAATGAGTTTCACCCCTCTTTTGGCTGTATCATTAACAACTTGCATAGAATTAACAATTTTATGTGCTTCCTGGTATTCGGTTGCTGTACTCCACGTGTCCGGGTGTTTTTCATTCATGAATGCCCAATTTATTCCAAGCACTTCAAATACATGTTTTAATCTCTCTGTTACAAAGCCATGTAAGTTCATGCTTACAATTTTATGCATTAATCCTTTGCCTTCAAGCATTTTTATCTGTTTTTGTTTTTTGACTGACTTTTCAAGTGCAATCAACATTTTTCTTTAGTTTGGTTATCAACACCTTTGCTGAAAAAAGAGACTCACCAGTTCTTCAGTTAAATACTATGAATGTCATGCAATGGTTTTAAAGGCAGATTCAGCAACTTCTTTGTGAAATATTTTGAAATTATTCAATTTCTTTATCAAAGTCAGGTCATTGTGAGGAGCAGATGAAGAGATGGAAACCAATGTTCCATGTAATTAAAAATTAAAAAAAATAAATCGTAGATTTTTTTCTTCACTTTTTGTTATCTGAAATTGATGTCGAAACAAGTAAATTTTAATAGAGTACAGTGCTTTTGCCATACATCATGCTTGGTGCATAGCGCCAGGAATACGGAAAGTTATTCCGCTTTGGCCTGGAGGAATTTCTCCTAAAAAAATATCGACAGTTGCAAAATTCTTTGTAATCGTCGCGAGGTTGTTTTGCTCCTTGCAGCATATTTACAGCAAATTCTACTGCTGGTGGTACAAGCGAACCATTAACTTTGAGATCTGCATTAGTTAAATGCCATGATTCAGAATTAAGTTTACTCCCCTGATCATGAAATCATTTAAACAATCTCTGGACCAGAATATGCTCCTAACATGTTTTGTAAACATGTGATAAAATCACTTCATGAACATAGTGTCGACAGGCTGTGTATAATAAAGATTTTCCAATTAATTTCTCCAGCAGGGTACAAGCACCTGAATGTATACCTGTGTTGCTTGAAGTAGTATTAAAACTGAGTGCCATAATTTTGACATATGAAATGTTCCAAGCTTTTAAAGCTTGTCCAATGATACAATACTACAGTGGTTGTTCTGAATTTCGACAAACTTATTTTATTTTTACAATTGAACTAGGATATTGTGGTAGAAATATATTTTTTTTTAAACGCTGCATGCATTAAGGACTGTTTTTTTTGTTTTAATGTGTCCTGTCTCCATTGTATTGTATCAGTCACAGGGAGATCGAACCCGTTGAGTCTCGGGTTGACAATCACACGACATACACAAAAAAATAACTTTTGATAAAATTCATATCAATGAATGTAATTTTAAGTTAATAAAGATTCACAGCTCTAAATATATTCATTAGTAAAATAATAACAATAGAATATTTCAATACATTTAGCTGATTGTGTGACCCCTGAAAGGTCATATTTTTATACAAGGGACACTTTGACAATTCTTCTTCCATCACCTTAGTTTCGAACTCACTTAAATTCTGTGGTGTAGCTCTACAATGAAATTCATTCAATCTGCAATATTCTATCAAGTCTTCGGCGCAGGCAAACAAACAGATCTGTAAGCTAGTGTTGATATTTTTCCGAATATCCACTGTTGGACTGGTGTTAAGTCCAGCCACCCATATTAAAAGTTGCTTTAGTAAAGTTTTCATTTGGTGATCAATTTCTTGCATATTTGGTACTAGTCCATATTGAGATGAAATCCTAAACATTTCTAAAACATGAAAACTTTCTTTAAACTTTCTAAAATCAGTTAATTCTGAATGATTCCATTTATTAAAAATGTTGAAACTAATTGTGTTCGCCAAATAACAATGAACAAATCGGGCTAGTTGATTCACAAACGATTCTATAGATGGAGAGACAGAGAAAGGAAATGCTATGTTAATAATAAATTTTGACAAACACCAAGCACTTTGTCTTTTATAACATTCACGTTCAAAGCAACCAGAATCTTCTAGAGACCAACCATTCTGCTCTATGGGACATTTGAATTGCCAAGGAGATGTTTTTGTTTCAAAGTCCAAAATAATATGTCCATTTTGCAAAGACACAATCACATCAAAAAGGAAATTGTTATTCAGTTGAACAATCGAATTCCAGTTGTTAAACGACAGTATATCAACTGACTTTTGTGTGTTGCATTCAGCGCAAAATCTGTTATTGTATATATACGGGATGTGTAGTACGAAAGACATAAACGCGGGACATTTTAAAATCGCTTCATCACTTGTACTCAAATTATAACATATACCTATAGCAGATGAAAAACACAATGGCGATTCCCCTCTTTCCGGTGACATGGTAGGATGTTGGTAGCTACCAATATATCCTGTAACTGCGTCAAACACCGTACGCCATAGAAGTGGTGTGGACTCATTTCCTTTATAACATTCGTAGACCGACATGTTGATAAAATTGATATTTGTGGACTGGTCAGTGACTGGCACTTCTGTTAAAATATAGTTAGTAAGATATTTAGAAAGTGTTGAATTAGGCTTTATTAATTCACTGAAATCAACTGTGTATTGTTTTTGTGTTTCACTGTTTACAAGTCTGAATTCTTTCACATTACTAGGACAGCTCGCTATGACTAACACACCAGAAACACATTGTACATAGGACTGCATTAGTCTTGTGTAGTATGGAGATATTGTCTGTTTTAAATGTGGACATTCTGTGTCAAAGTCTTCACAATAGTTGTTGTAGACTAAACAGGTCTGGTCACAGGAACAGGGCAGGGGAGAGAACTCACCGCATCTGTCTTTACACGAGTCACTGGCACCTTCTAAAAATACATGAATATAACATAAATTATTACAAAGAATGTAATGAAGCATATTGGTTTTCGCTGCACGGGCAGGATAGTGACTGTCAAAACAGCGACTGTCATAACAGCGACTTCAAATGAGCGACGTAATCATAATGGCAACAGTCATAACAGCGACTGTCAAAATGGCGACCGCATGATAATAGCGACTGTCATAATAGCGACTTTTCTGTCTACTTGAGAGTGAGATACACTCACTAATCACTGGTAGGACATAGTAAAGGGCTTAGAGACTGAAGACTATCCCCTTCGATGTTGTGATATAAAAGATGTCTAGCTATTAAGATTAGAACAATAATGTGGGTAGAAAACAATATAAATGTAAAACAAACACTCTAGAAGTAGACCGCGGGCGACGTCGGAGAGTCTTTTAAATAAATGAAAAAAAATTTAAACCATCTATATTCTATAACATGAAATGAACTCATTGACACATTTTTAAAAAATGTCATAGGGACTTTATTGTGGGGGCTGAATTTTTTTCTACTGTCCCAGTGTCCTGGGTGTAACAAACAACTAGGTGTAATACACAACTGGGTGTAACCAGGCACACCGAGAGGGGGGGCCGGGGGTCGTTGCCAGGGGGTCCTGCATCTGTAAGGGGGCCCGGCCGCCCCGACCATGTCAATTTTTTCACGACTCGTTGTTTATTAAGGGGCCCGCAATGATGTCCTGCCCTGGCGCCCTTGTTGGCTCTCGGCACCCTGGGTGTAATGCACTACTGGGTGTAACAAAAACTGGGCGTAACATACAACTGGGCGTAACACACAACTGGGTGTAACCCACTACTGGGCGTAACACGAAACTGGGCATAACACACAAAACTGGGCGTAACACACAACTGAGCGTAACAAACAACTGGGTGTAACACACAACTGGGTGTAACACACATCTGGGCGTAACACACATCTGGGCGTAACACACAACTGGGCGTAACACACAACTGGGCGTAACACACTACTGGGCGTAACACACAACTGGGCGTAACACACTACTGGGCATAACACACAACTAGGTGTAAGACACAACTGGGTGTAACACACTACTGGGCGTAACACACTACTGGGCGTAACACACAACCGGGCGTAACACACAACTGGGCGTAACACACTACTGGGTGTAACACACTATTGGGTGTAACACACAACTGGGCGTAACACACTACTGGGCGTAACACACAACTGGGCATAACACACAACTGGGCGTAACACACAACTGGGCGTAACACACTACTGGGTGTAACACACTACTGGGTGTAACACACTACTGGGTGTAACACACAACTGGGCGTAACACACTACTGGGTGTAACACACAACTGGGCGTAACACACTACTGGGCGTAACACACTACTGGGCGTAACACACAACTGGGCGTAACACACTACTGGGTGTAACACACAACTGGGCGTAACACGCAACTGGGCGTAACACACTACTGGGTGTAACACATTACTGGGCGTAACACACCACTTGGCGTAACACACCACTGGGCGTAACACGCAACTGGGTGTAACACACTACTGGGCGTAACACACAACTGGGCGTAACACACTACTGGGCATAACACACAACTTGGTGTAACACAACTGGGCGAAACACACTACTGGGCGTAACACGCAACTGGGCGTAACACACTACTGGGCATAACACACAACTGGGCGTAACACAAAACTGGGCGAAACACACCACTTGGCGTAACACACAACTGGGCGTAACACGCAACTGGGCGTAACACACTACTGGGCGTAACACACAACTGGGCGTAACACACTACTGGGCATAACACACAACTTGGTGTAACACAACTGGGCGTAACACACTACTGGGCGTAACACACAACTGGGCGTAACACACTACTGGGCATAACACACAACTTGGTGTAACACAACTGGGCGTAACACACTACTGGGCGTAACACACAACTGGGCGTAACACACTACTGGGCATAACACACAACTGGGCGTAACACAAAACTGGGCGTAACACACAACTGGGCGTAACACACAACTGGGTGTAACACACACATACACTTTTATCAATAAAACAAACTGCTACCAAACTTACTTTGAAACATTTTTTAGTAATATATTTAATTCATTTAATTCATCGAGAATAAAAGAAATGTAATTTGTAATTTCTTTAGACTTGAATTTTTACAATGATCAGTTGCAACGGTTTTTTGTATGTGTGTGTTTGTGTGTTTTCAGCTGTTGCCAGTTGTCTGATGAATAAGTCGCTGTTATGACAATCGCTGTTTTGATACAGTCGCTATCATGAGGTCGCTGTTGTGACAGTCGCTGTTGTGACAGTCGCTGTTTTGACAGTCGCTATTATGTCCCCGACCCGTTTTTACATACCCACTTGAACAAATGTAAATTTGTTTGAAGACTGGCAAATCAAGAATGAAATCATCCAATATATTTCTGTACAGATCATTGTTGTATTGTCTCAGTGCCAGCGAGTAAGGTATTTTTTTAATTAATTTCCCTCACTTTGTGAAATCTGACAATCTTTTATTCTGTTTAAAAGAAGAAAATAATTCAAACATAAAAATACAAACAAGAAGAAAAAACAATCCATAGTCTTAATATTATAATTAAAATAGCTTCGCATTCTTAAAGAAATACATTTACTGATATGAAATACATTTACTGATATGAATTACATTTACTGATATGAAAAACATTTACTGATATGAAATACATTTACTGATATGAAATACACTTTGAATGGAATAAAAATAGACACATTTACATTTTCCAATTGCACAGGCAGTTCGTTTTTTTTAAGCTTTCAAATCTATTTCTTTATTTATAAATCTAAACTCCTCTATTTATACATTTATGTCTTTTATCTTGAAAAAATCATTGTACTGGAAATAGGTAACGTGTATGAACGAAAGCATAGTTGGTGCACAATATTAAACAGTAGATGTACACTGCAAAACCTTTCCATAGAGTTATATCCCCTTAGGCTTGATCGGTAGGCTAGGTTATTTTTGGTTTTGGGAAGATCCGATTTTTTCATGATTGGATTTTAAACTGGAATACTGTTGTATTAATTTTTTTACTTTTGATTTAACGCAGAGCCCACACCGCTATTATTTATATAGATACTTAGACAAAATTATTGATAAAATTACTCTTTCGTGAATAAAATGGTTTGTGTATTTAGATTTAAAATCAACAAAAAATTCATTATAAATGGCTCTGTAGGCTCTGTATGGCTCTGTAGGCTCTGTACGGCTCTGTATGGCTCTTTAGGCTATGTACGGCTCAGTATGGCTCTGTAGGCTATGTATGGCTCTGTAGGCTCTTTAGGCTCTGTACGGCTCAGTATGGCTCTGTACGACTCAGTATGGTTCTGTATGGCTCTGTAGACACAATATGCCTCTGTAGGCTCTTATGGCTATGAATGGTTCTGTACGCCTCAGTATAGTTCTATATGGTTCAGTATGGCTGTGTAGGCTCTGTGCGGCTCTGTAGGTTATGTAAGGCTATGTACGGCTCATTAAAGAACATTAAGCCTCACTAAATAGTAAATTTCATACTCACCAAATCTACCAAACACTCCTAATAACAGCTGATAATGACACATATTACACACACATATATAAACATGTAATATGCTACTGGTAAAATGTAAATTTGTGACGGGTAAAGTGTAATATGTTCATCGGGTTGTTTCTACAAATAAAGTAGGTGGCGGGAGTTTGAATTCATCTCTTGACCCTGACGAGGCTCACATCTCTAACGGTGTCGTGTAAAAGCATTCGAAATCCAGCAAGTGTCACGTGACTATCCGACTTCTCAGGCCACGCCCGGTAACACTACTAGTCAGGGTCGACTTGTGTCAGTTGAAGCCTCGGGCGCAGAAGAAAATATTAGGCCCTTTATAAAAAAGGAGAGACATATCAAAGAGTTTACCATTGGGCTTTTCCGGGCCCCCTAGATAATCGGGGTCCCCCTGAGAAGCACGCCCGCTGCGCCCGTCTTTAAATCCGCCTCTGCTACAAGTACATAATAAAGCACAAGACAATTAATGTTATCAAATAATTTTTACCTCAATGATCTGCTAAACGATGTTCCCGCCAAAAATTCTTTTTTTTCGAACTATCACGCCTAAATGTTTTGGTGTAACATTGACTTGACTTCCGTTGATTAGAATACCGCACTTAATAACTTAAATGGAAATCATCTTCGTTCTTTCACTGATAGTTTTAAATAAGATTGCAAAAAAAAAAATGTTAATATTTTTTTATTTATCAATTTCGCTCATTATGGAATTTGCACATATTTAAAAAAAATCATTATTACTACACTTTTTCCATGTAGATTTATTTTTTAGAAATTAAAATAACATGAAATCTATCATGGAATATTCCTTGCTGCCTGGAAGAGAAAAGCTTTTTCCCAGATTCCACGGACTAGCGAAAAGTGGTGTGGAACGAGAAATCCTTCATTTTACATTACTGTGTATCATAGCTTCTTTACATACACAAATATACTTGAAAGAATTTAATTTAATAAAATGATTGTATTTTAGCTAAAAGATTTCCTAAAGTGACAAAAAGAAAATAATTCTATAAAAGCATAATTACAATGTAAAACTCAGTGAAATATCGTAATGATTACTTTAACTAATACTAGAACTAATTACAATGTAAACCTCAGTGAAATATCGTAATGATTACTTAAACAATTACCAGAACTAAGTACAATGTAATCACAATGAAGTATCGTAATAATTACTTTAACTAAAACCAGAACTCCAAGTTTTAAAAATCAAATGAAATGTTGATCAAAGCCACTAACATTTCATGTTTTTCAAAAACTAAATATTATATTCAAACATAATATTCTAAGATATTATGAATATACTGAAAGGTAAACAGTTTTTGCTAAATAAACTAAATAAATAAAACAGACAATGAATTATCCAAAATACCAAACCACCAACCATAAAAACCATAAACACAGAATGGCTTCATTCTACATCCATCCGGACACACTAATCACGTGACTATTGATCCTATTATTTTTTTTAAAAATAATTTTCGGACTGTGAATGGGGTGTGTGTGGGGGGGGGGGAGGGGGGCTTGGGATTTTGACATTAGACATACGTCACAACTCAATCCAAGACACCCCGCCCCGCCAGGGTTGGGTTTCATCATTTTGACAAATAACCTGATGTTAAAGTGTAGACAAGTAACATTCATCAAGAGTGCTTTTGTTTCAGCTGTTTTACTTTAAACTCCCCCCTCCCTCCCTAACCACTTAACTTTGATCATACTTAATGACATATTTAATGACGTATTTAATGACATTTTATTGACATATTTAATGACATACTTAATTACTATGTAATGACATATTTGGTGACGCATTTAATAACATATTCTACGACATATTTTATGACGTTAATGGCATATTAAGTGACAAATTTAATGACGTATTAAATGACGTATATAATGACGTACTTTATTGCGTATTTAATTACGTTTACAAAAATATACTTTTATTACTTGTTTTTTCTGTACCTCTGTACTCATGGGTCATATAAAATTTAGAGATAATGTTTTTCTAAACTGCCTGTATCAATCTACTTATATCGCAGTTAATGGTCTGCAACGTCACTTTGTCTATTTAATGAGACATGTACACATAGTAGGATTTAACGTATATAAGAAAAAAATGTACCGAAGAAACCCATGGTAGAGCTAGATACCCATGATTGAGCTAGAAATTGCTGTAAATAAACGAAAACAAAAATTGACTGGGATTTGTTGTCATTTACATTACATATTAAATACCGTTTACAGCAAATATAGATAACCGTTTACGGTAAACATAGAAAACCGTTTACAGCAAATATAGAAACAGTTTATCTTTGAAAATAAGTAGCTTTTGTGGACTGCAAAAATGTATTTAATCGAGCCACAGCAGATTGTAGTTAAATGCAATTCATTATTTATATTTTGAATTTTTTTTTTTCAAAGTTTTAAAAAATTTAACGAAAACAATTTTCTTATTGCACGATTTTTAAAGACTGCCGTGGTGGACGCTTTACAAAATTGAACTAGGACATAAAATGATTCAGTTATTTTTTGAAACCTGTTTCATTTGTCTCAAACCCACATGTTCTTTTTAGAAGGAATAATAATGGGGTTGATGAATAATTACCCCCACTCCCACGCACACACACTCTGCCAAGGATCCAACATTAAAAAAAAAAGGAATAAATTAATCATGTTTTGTAATTCTCAAAATCATGTAAATGAAATATTTGTCGGAAACAGCCAATTAATCAAGAGAACGTCCTGATTAAGCCAATGATTGAAATAATCATTTATTAACGAATATTTTGTTTTCACTATAAAAGTGGGACTATTATTACATTATTTTTTAACATCTGATGAAAGGGAAATCGAAAATCAAAATCAATTTCTCACTGACCGCGCTCGTTAGTGGAGTCATAGCTCCATACCCCTCCCCCTCAACCAAAAATAACAACAACATATATACAGACTACCTAAACCAACACTTATACAGACTATCTAAACCAACACATATACAGACTACCCAAACCAACACATATACAGACTACTTAAACCAACATATATACAGACTTAAACCAACACATATTCAGACTACCTTAATCAACACTTATACAGACTATCTAAACCAACACATATACAGACTACCTAAACCAACACTTATACAGACTACCTAAACCAACATATATACAGACTACCTAAACCAATATATGTGTATTCGTTTTAAGAAATGGTGTTTAAAAAATAGAAATAATATTGAAATGATAATTAAAATTTTCCGTTTTCTGTCTAGTTTGAATAAAAAGAAATGTCTGTAAGGTATGAAAAAACAAACAGTAATAACTTTGTAGGAAATTTTAATAAAAATTATTTTTTTTTTATGTCGTTTGATGAACATTTTTTCTTGTTTGCAATTTACAAAGTCTAACTGACATTTAAAAAAACAGTTTTATTGATTGTTAAAATTTGATGAATTATTTCACAGATTTACAAAAAAAAGTATCAGGCTTTGTACAGATTGCATATGGCTATTTGAAAATTCATCTACCGTTTTTATAAAATTGAAAGCCTACAGCCACAAGATCTATATTTAGCCTAGACAAAAAAAAGACGAGAAAAAATAGTTGACCTATTTGATTAAAAAATCTCTTTATCATTTTTTTTCCTAATATCCTGGCTACTGGTTCAGGGGAGAGTAGGTTTAGACTAGTTTAGAGCAATGCGGAGGAGTTCACATCAAATGATTAAACTGAAGTTCAAGGTAGATAACTCTATCAAACGATGTGAAGCTATTTTTATATCACTAATTATCCTTCTTGGGTTCATATAAACTAAATGAGTTATTCTCAAATTAAAACATTTAAATGTCTATTTAGCAAATGTAATTTTAATTCCTGGCTAATATTTAACTCTTTCATAGCAATAAAACACAGTCATATGTCACTCCCTTCCCACCCCCTAAATTACTACGAATGATATAAATATTAATGTATTGAAGACATTTTAAAAACATGCAAACTATTGTTGTTCATTAGTAACATTTAAAAATAGATGAAAAAAAAAGCCACTAAAATATATTTTTCTTTCGCTCCCATGTTGTCAGGAACTATCCCATACATGTTATGTTAATAATTGAAAAAAACACAAAAACAATTTCAACCAATATCTACATCTGTCTATACAATCCTATCTACACAAGTCTATACAAACATATCTACATCTGTCTATACAAACCTAACAACAACAAACTACCCATAAGACGGCGTTGTTCCCTGCACAGAATATATTTCACAAATCTTATTGTTGTTCCCTGCATAGTATTTATGTTACATATATTATGTTGTTTCCTGCACAGAATATCTGTAACAAATCTTATGTTGTTCCCTGCACAGTATTTATTTTACACATATTATGTTGTTCCCTGCACAATATATATGTTACATATATTATGTTGTTCCCTGCACAGTTTGTATTTTACATATATTATGTTGTTCCCGGCACAGAATATGTGTAACAAATCTTATGTTGTTCCATGTACAGAATATCTGTAATATAGATTAAGTGGTTCCCCGCACGTAATATATGTCACGTATATTATGTTGTTCCCTACTCAGAATACTTGTAACATACGTAATCTTGTTCCCTGCACATAATATATTAAAATAGATTAGGTTGTTCCCTGCACAGAATATGTAACATGTATTATGTTGTTCCCCGCACTAAATATGTAACATGTATTATGTTGTTCCCTGCACAGGATATGTAACATGTATTATGTTGTTCCCTGCACTGAAAATGTAACATGTATTATGTTGTTCCCTGCACAGAATATGTAACATGTATAATGTTGTTCCCTGCACAGTATAAATGTAACATATATCCTGTCGTTCCCTGCACAGTATAAATGTAATCATGTTGTTCCCTGCACAATATAAATGTAGTCCTGTCGTTCCCTGCACAGTATAAATGTAATCATGTTGTTCCCTGCGGTAGTAATGTTCCCTGTAGTAGTAATGTTCCCTGCGGTAGTAATGTTCCCTGCGGTAGTAATGTTCCCTGCGGTAGTAATGTTCCCTGCGGTAGTAATGTTCCCTGCGGTAGTAATTACAGTTTTCTTACGAAATTAATTATCCTCGACTTTAATTAACTGTTTTTTTTAACTTCGTAAATTACTTCTCGCCCTGGGTAAAATAAGCGCCAACATAATATCTTTAATGGCGTGAAGAAAATTAGTAGCGTAGTATTAATAGGCATACAAAAATATGTTCTAAGTATGTGGTGTACACATTATAGTTGAATTACTTGGATGATGATTATTATTTTGTTTAGTGAATTAAAAAAAAAAGCAAGGAGAATTTCAGGGAATGAATTTTTTGTTTTGTAACAATATGATCTGTTTACAGCTTATATAAGACCACATTATACCAAATACTTTATTAGAACTTCTGATTCATTTTAAAATTCACGACAGCAATTCAACAATGAACCCTATTCAAACACATTATATTGTAATATATCTTGTTTTTAATGTTCTTTATAACGACATTTTACTTGTTGCGGGGGAAATTACTAGACTAGTCTCAGAGCCAAACAACTTGACTCTACAAGGTAAAAGTAATACAGAGCCAAACAACTTGACTCTACCAGGTAGAAGTAATACAGAGCCAAACAACTTGATTCTACCAGGTAAAAGTAATACAGAGGTAAAAAGCAGGACTCTACCAGGTAAAAGTGTTACGTGTAAATACAGATGTGGAGTCCTGAGCTCATTACCTTGTTCATGTGATCACCGATGTCTAGTCCTGGGCAACTGTTGTGAAGACTTCACCTCCGTGTGTCCAGTTACGGTCAATATAACCATCACCAAGTACGCTCATCTTCTTCACTCAACAATTGATTGCGACTTTGACACGTTTTTGATTTCAAGTTGTCAGAGAAGAAAAACACCTGAGTACATTGCAGACCCTAAGGACGTATATATTTTTACAGAGAACGGTTATGAGCATCCAAACTTAAGTAAAAGTGATGACATTATTGAATACTTGTTGAGCTCTAGCCCTGTGACGGAGCTATCTACAGGTTTTTCATTCATTAATCATAGTGTGTATGATTGTTTCAAACAGAAACAATCCATCGCCTTGCAATGGGATCTAATGACGAGTTTCATAGAGTTCAACATGAATGACATGCGTGTGAATGCTTCGATTTTCATAGAGAAGTCATCAAGTCTCAAGTACAGACCTCCGCAAATGTTGAAAGGGACCAAATTAACGTCTTTGTGTATAAAAGAAGCTGTAGGCTATTGTAAACCTAATTCCACTGCGGAAGAGGTTGAAAAGTGTAAGTCCGGCGTATCCTATGTAAAGGTTATGGACACTGTTTACACTAACAAGTACTGCGCCGCGTGTAACGATGCCCGGATGGGCGCTATGCGTTTCTATGGAAACCTACAGGACAACATGTTTCATAATTACAATTTGCCGGTATTGGTGACGTTAAGTAAGAGACACCTGACACTCTCGTTCAGCGCAGATGAAATGAGCCTAGCGCCTGTAAACCCAGACTGGAGCAGCATTGAATGTAACATATACGAGAGTGGTGAAAGTGATAGCACCATACCTTGCCAAGTCACATCTTGTAGGAAATATTTCGTGAAACGATTTGACGGTTTGTGTAAGGAACTGGTAATCCTTCACATCGGATTCCGTCAGCTAGATTTCCGTTTCAAATTAGAAATAGAAATAAATAGATTAGGGAAGTACGTCTATTGCTATCTATCCCGAATAGTTAAACTGGACTTGTTAGAAAATTGGAAACATTCAACGGTCATCAGGCTGAACGATACGTATTTCGTTGTTCATATCTCGTTGTATGAATATGGTAGTCTCCACCAAGATGCAACAGTAGCCAAATACAGCGGACATATAGCGGAAATGGTCAAATCGCTCATATTACAAGTGAAACATCTAGAGATAAAATCATGTCGAAGACACTGGTTTCAGCGTAACCAACAGAGTTGCTCGGAAATGTGCATACATTTAATGGCTGAAAGAACTGTCAAACTAGATAGTGAAAATGCTGAAATAAAAAAGTCATTTATCTGTGTCAATATCAGCTCCGATGAAATAAATTCTACGTCTGGTATTGACGGATCTGAAAAAACAAAGTGTTTCCTTGAAGTCCCCTCAGTTGCACATTTTCTTTTCAACCAAATTATTCAAATTATTTCAACGATATCAGGGATTCTGATGACATTTTTTGCATTGTTACACATTCTACATTCACGTTGCTTATAAAAGTACACATTACTGGCTGCCATTGTAGTTGCACGTTGTACTGATGTAGGAAAACGGTCTGAGTGATTGATAACGTAGTTTCTATTACTCAATTATAATAAATCAATATTCGACATCATATAAATTTATCATTTAATTATTAGTAAACATGTAAGTATGCGTTTATGACGATTTTATTTCTTTAATGCTTTCATTGTTTAGGAATATTAAATTCATAAAATGATTTTTTTTTTAAATTTCAAAACACTGATTTACAAAACAAACATAAAATTGATAGCATTCACGTTTTAAAAGTTTGACTTTTGATTTCAAAGCTTGGATATGAACAGAACAAAATATAGAAACATTAACTGAAATACTACAATTCAACATGTTCATAAA
>JAGDYQ010000114.1:376168-539690 GCA_021962125.1 Bulinus truncatus | reverse complement strand
AAGATATAAACTTCGCCATTTGGTTCCTGCACATTTCCCAAGTGCTGGGGAACCACTTGATGTGACGGCAACATTGATGACATATATAGGCTCGCATACATCTCTTCCTTTTGAAATATGATTTTTGCATGAAACCACATAACAATCAGAATCTCCGATAAGTAAACTGTTTTGCTTTATAGGACATTCTAATTTTGATCAGGGAATAAACGTGTCTCGCATTTAAAGATTTATTTTCCCGCTTTCTAGAGACACAATAACATCAAGAATTAAATTGTGCATTGATTCTGAAAGCCAGACCGTATAAGTTAATGCAGTAACATTTATTTCACTGTTGCATTCAGCGCAGTATCTATTGTTGTAGAGATTTCCGCCATTATAAACAAAAGACAAAAACTTGGGACTTCCTTAAGATGGTTTCAAAAGCTTTGGGACTTTTGTTACTGCAAGTACCTACACTTGACAGGTGTCCGTTAGCACTTTAAACACAATGGTACTTCCCCTTTTTCTGGTGCTTGCCTGGGGTGTTTATAGGTAAAAACGCTTTTATTTTTTTCATTTTGTGCATTAAAATTAAATTCTGTATTCCACATGAAAGGCCTGGATGTGTTTTCTTTATGACAGTTGTAGACGGACATGTTGATAAAATTGATCCCCGTTGACTCGTCCGTTACTGGTGCTTCATTTATAATTGTATTGATTAAAAAAGTTGAAATCGTCAAATTTGGACCTAAAAACTCATCGGCCCCTTCACTGTAGTGGTGTTCTCTTGTCTCGCTCTTCAGAAGTCTGGATTCATTCACGTAACCGGGGCAGCTCGCTTTATGAATAACACATTAGAAACACATTGTAAATAAGACTGCATTAGTCTTGTGTAGTAAGAAAGGCATTGTCTGTATTAAATGTGGACATTCTGTGTCAAAGTCGTCACAACAGTTGTTGTAGACTAAACACTTCTGGTCATGGGAACACGGCAGGGAGAGAACTCACCACATCTGTCTTTGTATGTCTTTTAGCGCCGTCTAACAAAATAAATATCATTGAATTTTTATGTAAAATATACATATAGGCCTACAGTAAACATTATACTGACTATACGTATACTATAATCATCATACTGACTATACCTATACTATATTGTTTCTATTGATGTTAACAATAGTTAGCTTTGTGCCAATGAAAAAATAATAATGAAAAAAAATAAAAAGGTTTTCAGTATACGGAAGACATTTCTATTAAAAGACTAGCTGTACCCTGCAAAACATTTGCATAGAGTTATATCCCCTTAGGCTTGATCGGTAGGCTAAGGTTATTTTTTGGTTTCGGGCAGAACCGATTTGTTTCATAATTGTATTGTAAACTGGAATAGTGTTGTATTAATTCTTTACTTTAGGTTTAACGCAGAGCCCAAATCGCATTATATATATATATATATATATATATATATATATATATATATATATTATTTTTGCAGTACAAACTGTACGTTTTACATATTATTGATATGACATGGAGGTCGGTATAATCTTGACAGAAAATTAAAATATGATGAATAAGATTGCGTACCGCAAGCTTTTTTAACTCGCTAACTTTAGTGACAGCTACAAAAATATGTAGCATACTTCAGAAAAAAAAATGACAAGTATTTACACATACAAACACTTGCGTTCATGCGAAAATTACGCATGTATTGTAAATATAATGTGATGTTTAGTGAAAAATAGGCCATTGTACATTTGGCACATTATTTTAAAGGGGCCTTTAAACATTCCGCTTAACTAACTTCATAATGTTATAGCTGATCGCTTACATTTTTGTTAACACATAGTCTTAGGTCAAAAAGCCTGCAATGTAACAAGGAGGGATTCTGAGAATCTACATAAGTGATGAGGTTCCAGTCATGAGACAACGGGGAGACAATCTAGTTTCCGGTAATCGTGCAACAGATCCACTAATCTTTTTGTATTTGTTCACATTTTAAATAAGGTTTCTGAAATAGCATACTTTATTTTTTTTTCTCGAATCTTAAGAGAAAAGGATTCGCTTTTTCATACGGGTGACAGACTTAGTCATAATCTTCTGCGACTATTTATAAAAAAAAAAAATTAAAAAAATTAATATTCATTATTCCGCAGTTAAAATTATTTCGACGGGGTATATGTGTCATTTGGACGGGGATTTAGGTGGTCATATTGATAGGGTATAGTTATCATATTGATTGGGTATAGGTGTCATTTTGACGGGGTAGAGATGTCATTTTGACGGATTCTAGTTGTCCTATTGTAGCAGTTAAACACATACACTTGACATTCTAAAATATAATCTATTCATGCGCTCATTTATGTCAGTTCATTTATGCATGCATGTTAGGCTTATCAATAACTGTCTTCAAGATCGGCGGTTCTCAAACAGGTGCTACCTGCAACCCAAGTGGTACGTGAAAAGTTTTGAAGGGGTATGCGTTGACATAATTTACGTTTAAAACAACCAAAAGTTTAAAAGGTCAACAGTTTACCGCGTGACTCATTACCAAACCACGTGTCCATGTGCCCTAATTAGAAACTTAAGCACATTATGAAAATACTAGCTGCACCCTGCAAAAAAACCTTTGAATAGAGGTATATCCCCTTAGACTTGATCGTTAAGCTAGGTTATTTTTGGTTTTCGTGCAGATCCGATTTTTCATGATTATGAAATTTTAAACTGGAATACTGTTGTTATTAATTCTTTACTTTCGATTTAACGCAGAACCCAAATGACTATTATTTATATAGAAGTACATGCATTCGCGAACTTATTTGTTAGGGGCACCCACGGACAAACTTTCGCACACTTTGGGGTACTGTCGCGAAACAAATTGAGAATATTTTAATGTGAGCAGAATAAATCCTTTAATTATCAAATGAAAGAGTAAAAAAGAAATAACATAGAGAAAAAAATATATTAAAATATCTGAAATGTGTATACTTATATTTGAATGAAGATGTGCGTAGATAACACGTCACTCATCAGTAAATCATTTAACAGACAACGTGTCAATAATCGATATGGAAAGTTATTTTTGTGTGTCTGTGTTTCCGTCTGTCCTTCACCGTAAATGTTGTAAATTTGGAGGCAATTTTAAAATGGTGTCATTCCCCCCCCCCGCCCCTCCCCCCCCCCCAAAACTCAGGCGACGTCAAACTCATTGTTATCGGGGTTGAAGCAGATGTGTACATCAATAAGTTATGTCGTATTACAGTACATTCAACAAATGCTTTCTACACACTCTAGCTGTTCTTCACATCACAATGCTATAATGTATTATTTTACTTTTCGTAGTACATCCATCTATCCGTCCGTTCAGCAATCCATTTTCCCCATCCATCTACCACTCTCTTTATATATATATATATATATATATATATATATATATATATATATATATATATATATATATATTATTAACACATACATATACATACCTTTAAGTTCAACATTAACTTTACTTGAAGACAACCTAAAAAAATAATGAGATCATCCAACATATTCTTGTACATATCATTGTGATAATTGACTCTGTGGCATATCCTCAAGTCTTTCATTAAAAAAAAAAAAAAAAACAGTACTAAGAACAAAAAAAAATAAATAACATACATTAAAAATATACGTTAAATAATATACTTTTATAAATTATGAAGTAACAAGTGAGTTTAAATATCTTTGCATCCCTCAAGGCGTATATTTATTTCTGTTATATAAAAATATACCAAGTAAATAGAATAGACCCTTCTCTTATCTTGTCACCCTCATTTAAACAGGTTTTTTCTATACTCTAGACTCTAGACTAGAGTCTAGTAAAACATGTTGGAGTCTCAATGCTTGTTCATTTAACTAGATCTGGTATTGTTGATATTATACCGTTACTAGCTGTATCCTGCAAAAACCTTTGCATAGAGTTATATCCCCTTAGGCTTGTTCGGTAGTCTAGGTTATTTTTAGTTTTGGGCAGATGATTTCATGATTGTAATTCAAACTGGAATACTGTTGTATTAATTCTTTACTTTCGATTTAACGCAGAACTCAAATCGCTATTATTTTATTAGATGATTACCAGAATCTCCATACATTCAATATTTAGAAATTTAACACAGTGAGCAAAATTCTGTTGATGGCTTAAACGCTGGCATTTCGTCATAAATATCATTACACTGTTATAAAGCCGACGATATTATATTTTAATGACTAATAAAAAACCGATAACACGTGTTTTGGCTGCAAAATCTCTAGCTAACAACAACAATTTCATTATCTTACATAGGACTATAAATGTTCATCAACATCGGCCTTGATGGGGGGGAGGGGCATTCTAGTCGACTACTCTAAGCCCCGCGCCTGTGGGGGACCCCGCGTTTGAAAGTGTTTCTGCAGTGACCTGGCTGTAACAAAACTAAAAAAAAATATTTACAGGCCCTGCAAAATAAAACTCGCCCCCAGGTCCGACAAAATACATTATTTTTTTTAGTTAACTATAAAAAATAACACAATTCTATATTCAAATTATTTAATAATTAACAAAATATAACGTCTTATTAAAATTCACAAATAATAACAATAAAAAATTCTTCAGTACTCCTTTTTTTGTTGTATTTCTCTGTTTTCAATTTGAACACATCCACACAATCTTCACTTCTTATGTCAACAATTTTTTTTTTGAAACTGACAAAAATCGTGGATGAAACGTTCAAGTCAGCGCACTAACAACATTAGCGAAGTTAAAAAAAAAAATTACATTTCAATGTTAAACATGTTTTACAAATAACACCTGTAGGAAAATAATTTATTTTAAAGAAACCTGAAAATTAGTTTCTAGAATAAATTAGTTTATAGAAATAATTAGTTACTAGAATAAATTAGTTTATAGAAATAATTAGTTTATAGAAATAATTAGTTACTAGAATACTTAAAAGAAAATGTAAAAAAAAAAAAAAATAAAAAAAATAATAACTTCGTCCACTACTAAATCTTAAATATTTCTTGATGAAAAAAAGCGTGAGTGATTTCAAGTTAAGTCTCCAGTCCCTTCGTCCACCCAGCCCTAAAAATGGGTAGGTATTGGAGGCAGGGGGTGACATTTAAAGTCGTTAAGATATTATGCTAGCTACAAAATTATGAAAAAAAAAGAAAAAAAAATTAGCGGTTTAAAACAGTGGGGCATTTTTTTTACTCTTTATGTCTCTATTGTTTTTTTTTTTAATCTTAAAATAGACAAGGCATCCCAATTTTTATGATTTGTATGCGACTTATGAATTATTAAAAATTTATGTTTACATAAATTATCTAAATTAGCAATATTTATTTGTAAGTGTTCAAACAATTGTGTCTGTTTTTTTTTTTCACTAAAAAAATAATGGCTGTTGGTCTATTCCGTAATGAATAACAAAAAAATAGACTTATGAATATTTCACTTTAATTCCATGAGAGATTTACCACCTTACCTCAATTACTATATTCTTGGTTATGAGACTGACTTCAGGGAGTTTCAATTACTTCATTTACACCGCGCTTGTAACCATGGATACCAGTGACAATTGAACTTCTCGGTCAATGACATGAACAGGAGTGCACATACATACACATGTGGACCTCTCAAGAAACAGACCTACTTTTGTCAACATCCAAGGAAACAGACATACAAATGACAACATGCAAGGAAACAGACATACAAATGAAAACATGCAAGGAAACAGACATACAAATGTCAACATCCAAGAAACAGACCTACTTTTTTCAACATCCAAGGGAAACAGACCTACTCATGTCAACATCCAAGGAAACAGACCTACTTTTGTCAACATCCAAGGAAAAAGACCTACTCATGTCAACATGCAAGGAAACAGACCTACTTTTGTCAACATCCAAGGAAACAGACCTACTCATGTCAACATGCAAGGAAACAGACCTACTCATGTCAACATCCAGGGAAACAGACCTACTCATGTCAACATGCAAGGAAACAGACATACAAATGACAATATCATAGGAAACAGGCATACATGTGTCCCATTCCCAGAAAACAGAGATAAAACAATCCTTGTGGACATCTGTAAAAACAGATCAATTCATCTTTTAGCTTTGATAAAAGTTGTTTTTTTCAATTTGACTATTAATGACCTAAAGTTCCACCTATTTCAGGAACATTAATATGTGCAAGAATGGATAAAGGATAAAATTTATGAAAATTAGAAATCGTTATAATATGCGACAAGTCAATACAAAGTATGTGACTTTAAAGAAACATTGCAGCAACAAACTGAACGAATTGTAATTCCATCAAAAGCTTGCAATGGAACAAGTAGCGATTCTGAGATAATTTTGTACATAAGGATCCAGTCTTAGACAACGGGGAAAAGTATGAACAATCTAGTTGGTGGACATTGTACAACAGATCAATCCTTCTTTGAATCTTTATACAGGGAATCAAAATGTTTTAATGTATTTACTTACGTACTGTGTGTGTCTGTGTGTGTGTGACACCCCTGTAGGATGAGATGAAATCTCTCAGATCCTATTGCATAAATCACTAATGGGACGGGTTTTTATGGTGCCCTTCTTTCATTTCCACCAGAGCCGATAATGCAGAGGCAATGGAGGCACTACTAGGGAGATATAGGCAGGGACTTCAGCCATGATCTAAAAAATTTTCTTGGTCCTCATCGGAGATCGAACCAGGTACCTTCAGGTCTACAGTCGTGCGCTTTACCACATGACCATCCGTCCCCATACTTACGTACGGTACATGTCGCCATTCATGTGGCGGCAGTGTGATAGGAAATTCATAAGTTAAAACAAATGCCGTCTCTGGCTGACGGAAAAACTCATGTAAAAATATTCGAGTTTTTGAAATTGAAACGATCGAGAAATGAATTAAGATCTTGTGTATTAGTGAAGAAAGTTACATGCCTTTCCCCCACCCACCCCCTTATCTGCAAAAAAAAATTAATTGAATAATTGAGCTTTTGTAGGGCTACAACAATATATTCATCAATTTACTCGATAATATTGTATGATTAAACTTCATACAATACCAATTAGGAATTCTAATGATTAAAATTTCAGTAGCAGAGTATTTTGTTGTACGCAAGTAATGTCAGCTTTCACCGAAAGCAACATTGCACAAGAAAAATGTTTATTTATTTATTTTTCGGAAATTCATTCATTCATTCTATTTATATTACTTTATTTTGTTTTATTGTATATCAATTATATGATATTATTTTATATTACTTTATTTTGTTTTATTTTATATCAATTATATCATATTATTTTATATTACTTTATTTTATTTTATTGTATATCAATTATATGATATTATTTTATATTACTTTATTTTGTTTTATTTTATATCAATTATATCATATTATTTTATATTACTTTATTTTGTTTTATTGTATATCAATTATATGATATTATTTTATATTACTTTATTTTGTTTTATTGTATATCAATTATATCATATTATTTTATATTACTTTATTTTGTTTTATTGTATATCAATTATATCATATTATTTTATATTACTTTATTTTGCTTTATTTTATATCAATTATATCATATTATATTATTATATTATATTATTTATAAAGGCAAAAAATAATCCGACTTTAAAATTCAATCGATTTCATACGGTTAGTTTCGTATTCCGATATATCACGACAATGAACACCCCCCCCCCCCCCCCCAATGTCACCAACTCTTCAGCTAGTAACCGCCCATCCCACCTATTTACGTCTCTATATCCCACGTCTACAGTAGAGTTCTTTACCACACGACCATCTGCCCCCGTACTCAATATGTGTAGAATAATTGATTTCATCTTTTAACTTTTGTTCTTGTTGTTTTAAAAGCTACAATCTGTGTTGATAGACAATTGCTAATGTTGACATCTTTTAAAGTCTTTGTCTTGCGGAGTTTAACTAATGTCATGTAAAATTACACTTTAAGTAATGGTTTGTAACTGTATCCAGTCTAAAAATACAGTGGAAGATGATGGATTCCAATGAGCAGAGTAAATGTTATTGAGCTACAATGTGTATATGTGGCAGCAAGAGATGTTCCATATCGGTCAGCACAGTCACCGGATCCAATGTCATGAGATAGATGAATTCTAATGTATTTCTCATACATTTTAATTTATTTCTCATACATTTTAATACATTTCTCATGAATTTTAATGTATTTCTTATGAATTTAAATGTATTTCTCATAAATTTTAATGTATTTCTCATGAATTTTAATGTATTTCTCATGAATTTTAATGTATTTCTCATGCCCCATATTCTCTCGATCTTTATAATTGGACAGTTTTTCTACGTGTTTGGTGGGCGTGTTAAGAGACCGCCATATCAATAAACTGTCAGATTACGTATATTTTTTTTAAGGATACTATCTTGTCGATTCGCATTGATTTTACGAACAGTACGGATCTATTTTCTGAAGTTGTAACATATTACTTTATATTCAACGAATGTTCTATATACATTAATCAATTTTAACATGTTACTTTATATCCAACTAATATTCTATACATTAATCAATTTTAATATGTTACTTTGTATTCAACTAATGTTCTATACATTAATCAATTTTAACATGTTACAATGTATTGTTCAACGAATGTTCTATACATTAATCAGTTTTAACATGTTACTTTGTATTCGACTAATGTTCTATACATTAATCAATTTTAACATGTTACTTTGTATTCAACTAATGTTCTATACATTAATCAATTTTAACATGTTACAATGTATTCAACTAATGTTCTATACATTAATCAATTTTAACATGTTACTTTGTATTCAACTAATGTTCTATACATTAATCAATTTTAACATATTACTTTGTATTCAACTAATGTTCTATACATTAATCAATTTTAACATATTACTTTGTATTCAACTAATGTTCTATACATTAATCAATTTTAACATATTACAATGTATTCATCACGATCTGTAAAAAAAAAAAAAAAAAGAAACACTCGGTCACTACAGACTTCTACAGTGTACACTTTGTAGGCAGAAATAGGCAAGTCTAATAAAAAACAACAACTTTACTTTGCACTAGATCAAGAAAAACCTACAGACATAATCTTTTCATTCAACATATGATATCTTTTTATATATGCTCTGATACATCTTACTGAATTACTCCATCCATGACCTTCCCCACCCTTGGGTCACTCAACTGCAACATACTGCTCAGTTTTCTCAACCCGTGGTGTGTGTTGAAAAAGAAAATTAATGTATTTAGTCTATTTTTTTCTATGGCAATTAAGCGATCTTAGGAGAGGTAACACAAATTCATGCCAAAATATATATATTTTTTTAAACGCCACCATTGCCAGCATGGTGGGGCGTAGTGTGCCTACCACACCAACATTGTTGGCGGCGCTGATGCACGTCTGCCATGCCTACAGAGCGGCGGGATGAGTGTGTCCGCTATCATCTGCAGGGATGGCAGAAAAGAGGGTTTTAATCCTTGCCCAAACTGGCCAGACCAGCAGGGTGTGTGTACTGCCGATCGGCCAGAATGGCAAGGAAGAGGTTTTTCCTGCTACTCCGACAGAGGGGAGGGTGTAGTGTGCCTGTACCCACAGCCGGAAATGGCAGGCTGCGCAGGTGTAGCTTGAGTGGGACGGAGTGGAAGAGGTGTTGTGTGCCGACCACAACCGTCACCACCATCAGCTGTGAATACTGCGGTCTCGGATAGTCCTCATTGACCACAGTACCACCACCCTCGCAAGTAATGGGTTTTCCTGACTAGAGAACCCCATGATCCATCCCCCGTGGATCATGGTATGTCTCTCAGACCAGGAAGGAGAGATCACAAAATATCATGCCAAAAATATTTTGTGATACTCTCCAGAAACAAATTTATGAGACCATGAATTAATCAAATAGTGATGTGCCTGTACCCATGGCCGGAAATGGCAGGCTGCGCAGGTGTGCTTGAGTGGGACGGAGTGGAAGGGTGTTGTGTGCCGACCACAACCGTCACCACCATCAGCTGTGAATACTGCGGTCTCGGATAGATCCTCATTGACCACAGTACCACCACCCTCGCAAGTAATGGGTTTTTTCCTGACTAGAGAACCCCCATGATCCATCCCCCGTGGATCATGGTATGTCTCTCAGACCAGGAAGGAGAGATCACAAAATATCATGCCAAAATATTTTGTGATACTCTCCGAAACAAATTTATGAGACCATGAATTAATCAAATAGTGATGTGCCTGTACCCACAGCCGGAAATGGCAGGCTGCGCAGGTGTGCTTGAGTGGGACGGAGTGGAAGGGTGTTGTGTGCCGACCACAACCGTCACCACCATCAGCTGTGAATACTGCGGTCTCGGATAGTCCTCATTGACCACAGTACCACCACCCTCGCAAGTAATGGGTTTTTTTCCTGACTAGAGAACCCCCATGATCCATCCCCCGTGGATCATGGTATGTCTCTCAGACCAGGAAGGAGAGATCACAAAATATCATGCCAAAATGTTTTGTGATACTCTCAGAAACAAATTTATGAGACCATGAATTAATCAAATAGTGATGGCCATTTAGTTCGACACAATTTAGAAAAAAAGTTACTATACATTTTACTGTAAAGTTAATATAAATAAATAAATAAATATATATATATATATATATATATATATATATATATATATATATATATATATATGTGTGTGTGTGTGTATGGTGTGCATTTGTGTAGGCTAGATAGAGATGACACCATCGTAGGAGAGACAAAACCTTATTTAAATGACGACAATAAACACCACCAGCGTACATGATTGTCTCCCTTCTAGGTAGTTTTATTTTTTTAACCCAACGTTCAAATGTTGTCGCCTGCCATTTAGCCTGTTTATGAGAATGGTGATGTAAACTGAGTTCTTACATTATTATAGAAATTATAGGCAGGGACGTCGTAATATTTGGAGCTCCTAAGTCCATATCGGGGCCCTGTAGTATCAGATAGATAGGAGTTATTTCTGGAAGGAGGCCCTTTGACCTGAATCGTTGATATCAATAGGTGACCCCTAGGGCTCCCAATACTAGAGGTTCCTTAAAAAATATAAAATCCTATCAAATATATTACTAAAGTTCGCCACCCCCTCCTCCTCAATAGTCGTTCGTCTAGTCTCCGTGACCATAATGTTTCCTTTTCTCATGTTGACTGCAATGCTGTAAGACTTATTATCCCATGTTGACTGCAATGCTGTAAGACTTAAAAAAGGTAACGGGGGGGGGGGGTTAAACTTTGTGAAATGGAAAAAAAAATCTTTTAATTTTTAATGCATTTTTAAAAGATATTTCTCTAAATTTGAATGGAGACGGACAATGTGCATTTTTGTGTTTGTTTTGGTGTTTGTCGAAATTGATACCACCATAGTAAATGGGGTAAACGTTCGGGGGGGGGGGGGGATTGCAAATCTATTTTTCTTCCGCTTGTGTTGTACGGTGGATGAAAGTACAGGTGTCTTTTATTTTTACAACTGAACTTGGATATTGTAGTAGAATTTTTATTTCACAACTGAACTTGGATATTGTAGTAGAATTTTTATTAAACGCGGTCTGTATTGTGGACTCTTTCTCTTTTTAAGTCACCTGTCCAGTGTATTATATTTATCACAGGAACCAGAGAACCTCAGGTTGACAATTACACAATCTACACAAATAATAACTTTTGGTAAAATTCCTTTCATTTTAATTTAATAAAGATTCACAACTCTAATATATTCATTAGTAAAATAATAATATTAGAATATTCCAATACATTTAGCTGACTGTGTGACCCCTGAAAGGCCATATGTTCATCACCTTAGTTTCGAACTCACTTAAATTCTGTGGTGTAGCCCTACAATGAAATTCATTCAGTCTGCATTATTCTATTATTCTATCAAGTCTTCGGAGGGGACGGATGGTCGTGCGGTAACGCGCCCGACTGTCGACCTGAAGGTACCTGGTTCGATCTCCGGTGAGGACCAAGGAAATTTTTTAGGTCTTGGCTCAAGTTCCCGATATATCTCCCGTGGTTATATCTCCCGTGGTGCCTCCATGGCCATTGCACTATCAGCTATGGTGGGGATGAAAGAAGGGCACCATAAAACCGTCCCATTAGTGTTTTATAGGATCTAAGGGATTTCATCTCATCCTTACAGGGACTTTACACATCAAGTCTTCTGGGCAAGCGAACAAACAGATCTGTAAGCCAGTGTTGACAGTGTTTGACCGGTGTTAACAAATCGGGCCAGTTGATTCACAAACATAAATCATTTCGTCTTTCATAACAACCGGGATCTTCGGTTCTGCTCTATGGGACATTTGAATTGCCTAGGATATGTGTTTGAGTCAAATTCCAAAACAATATGTTCATTTTGCAAAGACACAATCACATTAAAAAAGAAATTGTTATGTATCTGTTTATTCAGCACATGCATTAGTATCACTACAAGCACCTATGGCAGATGAAAAACACAATGGCGATTTGCCTTTATCCGGTGACATGGTAGGATGTTGAAAGATCCCGAAAGATCCTTTTTTTCTAGCAAACACCGTACGCCATAGAAGCGGCGTGGATGCATTTTATTTATGACATTCGTAGATGGACATGTTGATAAAATTGATATCTGTGGAATGGTCAGTGACTTGCGCTTTAGTAAATATTGTATGTGTAACACTATATTTTTGTTATATAATGTTATGTACTTGTTGATGTAATGCTTCTCCAAGGTAACACTGTGTGTTCCTCACTGCTGCTTCAGATAACTATACTGGTTTTATGTAGCTGCCGATATTATAACTGGTTTGTAAACTTAAGTAGCGTTCAGTCTCAATGCACTCTCAAACAACACACCAATCAATGAGGCAAAGTTCCACGATTCAATTATATTTATTAGATAATAAGAAAACATATGTAATCTGAACTTGTTGCAGCAGTATTCACAAAAATGCTTCGTACACAATATAACACGTAGTTTCCAGGTTCCCCGAAAGGAGTTATCTGGCAATACTTTGACACTTAGTATCTTGAGTTCCCGAAATTATTCAGAGATACTTCAATAAAATAGACTTTGACTGTGTACTGTAAAACGCAATAACTTGATAGCTTGTGCCTCTACTATTTCTCCACTAACTTCTCCTCTAACTATCTCTACAACTGGTGTCCTGATGTCTCTATCGTCAGTCTGTCGAACTGTCGGTCTGTATCTCGTAGGTCTGTCGAAATTTCAGTTACCTCACATATTTATGTAATTGTGAATTATCACGTGCCCCAAACGCCCAGAACTTTCTAACTCATCTACATATTAATGACTCTTAATCCAGCCTAGGGATTGGTGCGGCTAAAAAACTCACTCTGGTCTAGTATTCCTTTGTCTGCCTAATTACATCTATCGTCACCTATCTCTGGGGTCATAGACCTGTGATGACAACCAACTTTACCCTAAACAAAGATCAACCGCTGGAATTCTAGTTATCAAAACATATGACTGTATCATGGACCCATGAGTTTGGACAGTGGTTCTAAAATTGTATAGACCTATCTAAAGCTATTGTTACAGTATGGTTAGTAAGATATTTAAAAAGTATTGAATTAAGCTTTATTAATTCGCTAAAATCAACTGTGTATTGTTTTTGTGTTTCACTCTTCACAAGTCTGGATTCAGTCACATTACTAGGACAGCTTGCTATGACTAGCACACCAGAAACACATTGTACATAAAACTGCATAAGTCTCGCGTAGCAAGGAGACATTGTCTGTTTAAAATGTGGACATTCTGTGTCAAAGTCTTCACAACAGTTGTTGTAGACTAAACACTTCTGGTCACAGGAACACGGCAGGGGAGAGAACTCACCACATCTGTCTTTACACGAGTCACTGGCACCTTCTAAAAAATTCGTGAATAAAAACATAAATTATTATAATGAATGTAATGAAGCATATTGGTTGTATTATAATACATAAACTTTATACATTTATAATGTAATCTAAAAGATATATTGACCATAGATATGATTAAAAATGTGGTGTTCTAACACATGGTAGAACTGCTAAGTAGCAATATAAAACTGTATTATTGCAAGATATAACACATGGTAGAACTGCTAAGTAGCAATATAAAACTGCAATATTGCAAGATATAACACATGGTAGAACTACATAGTAGCAGGATACATCTTCAATATAGCAAGTTTATAACACATGGTAGAACTACAGTGTAAGCAATTTTCAACTTGTAACTTTGCTGTTCTAACGTGTTACCTAAAAGTTTAAACGTGCAGCTTTGCAGTACTAACTTGCTACACAGCATTTCTACCATGTGTTCCCAGCTTGTTATATTGCAGTTTTGTTTTGCTTCATATATATTCAAGTGTTAATTAAGAGTTTAAACTATTTTATTTGCAGTTTTATCATGTGTTATAACTTGTTATCTTGGAGTTTTAGCTTGCTACTTTGCGTCTATACCATGTTTTTTAACTTGTTGTTTTGTCGTGGTAGTGTTTTACGTTGAAGATCCTGGCGTGACATGTTACTAGGAAAATGTTATTTGCTGCTTTGCATGTCAAGGTCTATTTGTGTAGTTCTATCTGGGTTATTGCAGTTCTAACGTGTTAATTTAAACTTTTAACCCTAACCTGAATGTCTGAATGTCTGAATCTTAAGTAACTGATGTTCTCAACAATAACTAGAATTCAACTTATTTTCTCTAGTAGCTCCATGTAACCAAATAAAATCCTCTTTGCCTGGATCTAAATGTAAACGTTAGGAATCAGTTCTTGCTATCTTTAATAATAAATAGATATTTTGTGCTGAATGATTTAATGTTGATTGACCACACGGGGGGTGATTAATATGAAAACAATTCCAAATTTATTTATTTTTTAAAAGCCTATCCTTAAGTTGAAAAGGCAATCTGATAAAAAGACAATCTGATAAAAAGGCAATCTGATAAAAGACCTTCTGATAAAAAGGCAATCTGTTAAAAAGGCAATCTGATAAAAAGGCAATCTGACAAAAAGGAAAAAAAAATGACAAAAAGGCAATCTGACAAAAAGACAATCTGACAAAAAGGCAATCTGACAAAAAGGCAATCTGACAAAAAGGCAATCTGACAAAAAGGCAATCTGACAAAAAGACAATCTGACAAAAAGGCTATCTGACAAAAAGGCAATCTGACAAAAAGGCAATCTGACAAAAAGGAAAAAAAAATGACAAAAAGGCAATCTGACAAAAAGGCAATCTGACAAAAAGGCAATCTAACAAAAAGGCAATCTGACAAAAAGACAATCTGACAAAAAGGCAATCTGACAAAAAGACAATCTGACAAAAAGGCAATCTGACAAAAAGGCAATCTGACAAAAAGGCAATCTGACAAAAAGGAAAAAAAAATGACAAAAAGGCAATCTGACAAAAAGGCAATCTGACAAAAAGGCAATCTGACAAAAAGGCAATCTAACAAAAGGCAATCTGACAAAAAGACAATCTGACAAAAAGGCAATCTGACAAAAAGACAATCTGACAAAAAGGCAATCTGACAAAAAGGCAATCTGACAAAAAGGAAAAAAAAATGACAAAAAGGCAATCTGACAAAAAGGCAATCTGACAAAAAGGCAATCTAACAAAAAGGCAATCTGACAAAAAGACAATCTGACAAAAAGGCAATCTGACAAAAAGACAATCTGACAAAAAGGCAATCTGACAAAAAGGCAATCTGACAAAAAGGCAATCTGACAAAAAGGAAAAAAAAATGACAAAAAGGCAATCTGACAAAAAGGCAATCTGACAAAAAGGCAATCTGACAAAAAGGCAATCTAACAAAAGGCAATCTGACAAAAAGACAATCTGACAAAAAGGCAATCTGACAAAAAGACAATCTGACAAAAAGGCAATCTGACAAAAAGACTATCTTATTAAAAAATAAATAAATAAATAATTAGACTACATGAACATATTTTTACATACCCACTTGATGAAATGTAAATTTGTTTGAAGACAGGCAAACCAAGAATGAAATCATGCAACATATTTCCGTACAGATCATTGTTGTATTGCCTCAGTGGTGGCGAGGGAGGTATTTCTATTTTCTAATTTCCCTCACTTTTTGAAACATGACAATCTTTAATTCTTTCCAAAAAAGAAAATAGTTTAAACATAAAAATACAAACAAGAAAAAAAAACAACCCACAGTATAAATAATATAATCAAAATAGCTACTCATTCTTAAAGAAATACATTGACTGATAGGAAATACATTTATTATGAAATACATTTACTGATATGAAATACATTTACTGATAGGAAATACATTTACTGATATGAAATACATTTACTGATAGGAAATACATTTATTATGAAATACATTTACTGATATGAAATACATTTACTGATATGAAATACATTTACTGATATGAAATACATTTACTGATATGAAATACATTTACTGATATGAAATACATTTACTGATATGAAATACATTTACTGATATGAAATACATTTACTGATATGAAATACATTTACTGATAGGAAATACATTTACTGATATGAAATACATTTACTGATATGAAATACATTTACTGATATGAAATACATTTACTGATAGGAAATACATTTACTGATAGGAAATACATTTACTGATAGGAAATACATTTACTGTTATGAAATACATTTACTTTTATGAAATACATATACTGATATTTACTGATATGAAATACATTTACTGATATGAAATACATGTGCTGATATGAAATTAATTTAAAATGGAATAACAATAGAAAAATTTAGATTTTCTAATTGGGCAGGCAGTTTATTTTTTTCAGCTTTCAAATCAATCTCTTTATTTATTGTTTTAATTTCCAAAAATAAAAAAACAACCAAAAACAAACTTAAATTGAATGTTGACAGAGCCACCAATATTTCTTGTTTTTTTTTTTATAGATTTGTTGTTGTTGTTGTTCTTTTTGTTTTGTTTGTTTTTCAGAAACTTAATATATTATACTCAAACATAATATTCTACGATATTATAAATATAATGAAAGGTAAACATTTTTTGCTCAAGTAATTTTGTTTATGTGGGACGGATGGCCGAGTGGTGTAGATACTCGACTGTTGACCTGAGAGTCCTGGGTTCGATCCTCGGTGAGGCCCATGGAAATTTTTCCAGGTGAAATTTGGTACAAAGTCGTCCCACAAGTTCACCCAGCTTTTAATGGGTACCTGACTTAAGTTGGGGAAGTAAAGGCGGCTGGGCGTTGTGCTAACCACACAATCCCTTCATCTGCCCCGATGGCCCGTTAGGGTTAAGGGAACAAAAAATGTTGTTTATAAAATAAAAATCTAGACATCAGCTGTGGTATTGCAGTCTTAGTGTTAATGACATCTGTTTGTGGCATGTCAGTTTTCGTCTAGAATTAGCGCCACATCTTGCGAAAGCAGTTGGACATTTAAAAGATGTGTCCTACAATGAAAAGTAAACCTCAGTGAAATATCGTAATGATTACTTTAACTAATGCTAGAACTAATTACAATGTAAACTTCAGTGAAATATCGCAATTATTACTTAAACAAATACCAGAACTAAGTAAAATGTAAACCTAAGTGAAATATCATAAAAATTACTGTAACTAAAACCAGAACTCCAAGTTTTAAAAATCAAATGGACTGTTAATCAAAGCCACTAACATTTCATTTTTTTTTTTGTGTTTTGTTTTTGTTATTCTTTTTGTTATGTTTGTTTTTCAGAAACTTAATATATTATATTCAAACATAATATTCTACGATATTATAAAAATATTGAAAGGTAAACAGTTTTTTCTAAAGTAATTTTGTTTTATATTAAAATCTAGACATTAGATGCAGTATTGTAGTCTGAGTGTTGATGACAGCTGAGTATCTATTGTCGGTCAAAGGATACAATAAAAGTTGCTTGTGACATGTCCATTTTCATCTGGGTTTAGCGCCACATCTTGCGACAGCACTTTGACATTTAAACACTTTGACATTTAAAAAAAAGATCTTTTCTTACAATGAAAAGTATTATCCAAGTCGCTGAAAAGTGAACGATGTTTGAACAAAGAGAAAATAGGTCGTCATACTCACAGACAGAGAGATTGACATAAAGACAGGCAGAAACAAATACAGCAAATGTAAGCAGATATTTTATGGAAAGATCGTTATTTGATGGAAAATGACTTGTCATTCAATACTAAGTAATGATAAAGTTGGGATTTAAATAGTAATTAAACAAATTGACTAAAAGAAAAAGTAAAATGTTGGAGAAAATAGTAAGAAAAATACAAAAGTAAAAATGAAATACATTCAATGAAGTTTGATAGAATGTTAAAATATTGAGCCCAATCTCGTTAACGTTATTTTTTCGTTAGTTTATTTAAAAAATGAATTGAAGGTGTCCAAACAGATCATACATCAATTCCATATATTTGGATAGCTGGGTAGTAGCACTATAATAAATGTTTCATATAATGTATCTTTCCAGTAATCTTTAATTTAAGAAAATTACTGGGTAATATTATCCACCATATGTTGTTAGTATTTCTCTTGTTCAACGCAAAAGTGAACTCCATAAATCATTGTCTTATGACTATATGAGTCGGTGATTTGTAGACCTGGACCACCGAATCAGAACTTGCAGGTCTGGACCACCGAATTAGAACTTGCATTCCCCTCTAGACGAAATTTAATCTCTTAGCACAAGTGAGAAAATTCATTGTATCTGTCTTTCAACATTGGTGACTGCCACTCCGATTCCCAAGTGAGATCTTCTGTGTTCGTTTGACATGTACTTTGTTAGTCTGGGACAATTATAATGCACGTGTTGAACTGTTTCCTCAACCCACCTTACAACGCGTACACTCTAAACTCATTCACCAACATGGCATCCAAAACGCCACAATGAATAGCTGTTCGTCAGAATTGCCACCGATGATCACCATTAGATGGACGTTAAAAATATCTGGTCTCAGTGTCGTCATTAGAACCCCATGGTCCTGCACGTTCGCCCCATCAGAGATCAAAGAAAAGTGGTTGCGGTCCATGTGGAAACGTCAAAGGGCCGCGTGGCGTACCGTTGATCTGTTAGGCTGCTGCAGGGTTTAATTAAGGTCATTAGAACTGACTAAGCCCTAACTTTACAGGGCAACGTGCAATGAAGTAAGTTTAGCTGCAGACAAAACTAAAGTAGAATGAAACTTGATCATGGGTTGGGGGCGGGTAAATACTGCCTACGCCTGGGTAGTGGATAGGTCATTACCTGGGTGGCGGATAGGTCATTACCTGGGTGGCGGATAGGTCATTATCTGGGTGGCGGATAGGTCATCATCTGGGTGGCGGATAGGTCATTATCTGGGTGGTGGATAGGTCATTACCTGGGTGGCGGATAGGTCATTACCTGGGTGGCGGATAGGTCATTACCTGGGTGGCGGATAGGTCATTATCTGGGTGGCGGATAGGTCATTATCTGGGTGGCTGATAGGTCAGGTGTGGTCGCCGGAATGCCTACGAACGGCTTTGAATAAAACACACGCATACATTAAGTCCCCTGATGTTGACTCCCATGTTTATCTCCCTCTAGAACCACGTGGTACAAACAAACCCATCAATTTATTCAAACGACATGCTCTGATTTTTGTATAACTGTGTGACGCTTTGGTATACAGGCAAACCTACACGATGTACTGGTTCAAGCATTCAATGGCTACATGATGAATTTACAAAGTGAAAATTGTAAAATATCTTACTGTATCGTCAGTGAATGTAGCAAAAATAAATAAATAAATAAATAAATAAATATATATATATAATTGGGATAAATGTTTGCTTTTATAGATGCAAGTGTTTGGAAATAATTATCTGTCAAAGTGGGTTCGTTGAAACTAAGTAAAAAATAAACACGCTTCATAATGCCAGGCTGAAAAAAATATTTGTTAAAAACATTATCCATTTTAATAAATTTTAAACCAGGTTCACGTAACAATTTTGGTGCGTTGGAATACAAAAAAAGTCACTGTGCCTTATATTGAACATTGCTATTTGTGAAGCAGTCTAAGGAATAAATGCACCGTAAAAAAAAATAAAAAAACAAAACAAAACAACTAAAACAACAAAACAAACACTTGACAATCAATCAAAAGAAAACAACAGACAATGGACAATGAAGCAAACAAAACAGACAATGGATAACTAAAGAAATAAAACAGACAATGAATTATCCAAAATACCAAACCGCCAAACATAAAAACCATAAACACAGACAGGCTTCATTCTACATCCGGACACACTGATCACGTGATTATTGATCCTAATTTTTAGTCCAACATTTTTCTTTAATAATTTTCGGACTGTGTGGAACTAGCTGGGAATGGGGTGGTGGTGGGGGGGGGGGCTTGGGGTTTTTGACATTAGACATACGTCACAACTCAATCCTATACACCTCGGCCCCTGATGTTAAAGCTGTAGACAAGTCATATTCATCAAGAGTGCTTTTGTTTCAGCTGTTTTACTTTAACCTCTCCCTCTCCCTCCCCCCCCAACCACTTAACTTTGATCATACTTAATGACATATTTAATGACGTTTTTAATGACATTTTATTGACATATTTAATGACACACTTAATGACGTATTTAATGACATATTTAATGACGCACTTAATAAAATATTTTATTACATATTTTATGACGTTAATGACATATAAAATGACAAATTTAAAGACGTATTAAATGACGTGTATAATGACGTACTTAACTGCGTATTTAATGACGTTTACAAAAATATACTTCTATTACTTGTTTTTCTATACCTCTGTAATGGGTCATATAAAATTTAGAGATAATGTTTCTAAACTGTCTGTATCGGTCTACTTATATCACAGTTAATGGTCTGATACGTCACTTTGTCTATTTAATGAGACATGTACACATAGTAGGATTTAACGTATATAAGAAAAAAATAAAATGTACCGAAGAACTCCATGGTAGAGCTAGAAACCCATAGTAGAGCTAGAAAGCCATGGCAGAACTAGAAAGCCATGGCAGAGCTAGAAACGCATAGTAGAGCTAGAAAGCCATGGTAGAGCTAGAAAGCCATGGCAGAGCTAGAAATCCATGGTAGAGCTAGAAAGCCATGGTAGAGCTAGAAACCCATAGTAGAGCTAGAAAGCCATGGCAGATCTAGAAAGCCATGGCAGAGCTAGAAAGCCATGGTAGAGCTAGATATTATTGTAAATAAATGAAAACAAAAATTAACTGGGATTTGTTGTCATTTACATTACATATTAAATACCGTTTACAGCAAATATAGAAAACAGTTTACGGTAAATATAGAAAACCGTTTACAGCAAATATAGAAACAGTTTTTTCTTTGAAAATAAGTAGCTTTTGTGGACTGCAAAAAATGTATTTAATCGAGCCACATCAGATTGTAGTTAAATGCAATTCATTATTTATATTTTGAATTTTTTTTTTTCAAAGTTTTAAAAAAAATTAGCGAAAACAATTTCCTTATTGCACGATTTTTAAAGACTGCCGAGGTGGACGCTTTAAAAAATTGCACTAGGACACAAAACGATACAGTTATTTTTTGAAACATGTTTCATTGGTCTCAAACCCACAAGTTCTTTTTAGAAGGAATAATAATGGGGTTGATAATAATTACTCCCTCCTCCCCCCCAAAATCATGTAAATGAAATATTTGTCTGAAACAGCCAATTAATCAAGAAAACGCTCTGATTAAGCCAATGATTGAAATAATCATTTATTAACGAATATTTTGTTTTCACTATAAAATTGGGACTATTATTACATTATTTTTTAACATCTGATGAAAGGGAAATCGAAAATCAAAATCAATATCTCACTGACCGCGCTCGTTAATGGAGTCATAGCTCCAATACCCCTCCCCCTCAACTAAAAATAACAACAACATATATACAGACTACCTAAACCAAAATATATACAGACTACCTAAAACAACACATTTACAGACTACCTAAACCAACACATATACAGACTACCTAAACCAACTTACATACAGACTACCTAAACCAACATACCTACAGACTACATAAACCAACATATATACAGACTACCTAAAAAAACACATATACATACTACCTAAACCAAAACATATACAGACTACCTAAACCAACACATATACAGAATACAGACTACCTAAACCAATATATATAAAGCCTACAGACTACCTAAACCAACACATATAAAGACTACAGACTACCTAAACCAACAACTATACAGACTACATACTACCTAAACCAACACATACACAGACTACCTCAACCAACAAATATACAGACTACCTAAACCAACACATATACAGACTACCTAAACCAACACATATACAGACTACCTAAACCAACACATATACAGACTACCTAAACCAACACATATACAGACTACCTAAACCAACACATATACATACTACCTAAACCAACATACATACAGACTACCTAACCAACATACATACAGACTACCTAAACCAACAAATATACAGACTACCTAAACCAACATACATACAGACTACCTAAACCAACATATATACAGACTACCTAAACCAACATATATACAGACTACCTAAACCAACACATATACAGACTACAGACTACCTAAACCAACACATATGCAGACTACAGACTACCTAAACCAACACATATACAGACTACAGACTACCTAAACCAACATATATACAGACTACCTAAACCAACAACTATACAGACTACAGACTACCTTAACCAACACATATACAGACTACCTAAACCAACATATATACAGATTTTCTAAACCAATATATGTATATTCGTTTTAAGAAATGGTATTTGAAAAATATAAATAATATTGAAATGATAATTAAAATTTTCCGTTTACAGTCTAGTTTGAATAAAAAGAAATGTCTGTAAGGTATGAAAAAACAAACAGTCACAAATTTGTAGGAAATTTTAATAAAAATTAATTTTTATGTCGTTTGATGAACATTTTTTTTTGTTTGCAATTTACAAAGTCTAACTGACATTTAAAAAACAGTGTTAGTGATTGTTAAAATCTGATGAATTATTTCACAGATTTACAAAAAAAGTATCAGGTTTTGTACAGATGGCATATGGCTATTTGAAAATTCATCTACCGTTTTTATAAAATTAAAAGCCTACAGCCACAAGATCTATATTTAGCCTAGACCAAAAAAAAAAAGACGAGAAAAAAATAGTTCACCTATTTGATTAAAAAATCTCTTTATTCACAGCAAATGATTTAAACTGAAGTTTTAGGTAGATATCTCTATCAAACGATGTGAAGCACTTTTTATATCACTAATTATCTTTCTTGGGTTCATATATTCAAAATGAGTTATTCTCAAATTAAAACCTTTAAATGTCTGTTTAGCAAATGTAATTTTAATTCCTGGCTAATATTTAACTCTTTCACAGCAATAAAACACAGTCATGTGTCGCTCCCTCCCCACCCCCTAAATTACTACGAATGATATATATATTAATGTATTGAAGGCATTTTAAAAACAAGCAAGCTACTGTTGTTCATAAGTAAAATTTAAAAATAGATAAAAAAAAAGCTACTAAAAATATTTTTCTTTCGCTACCATGTTGTCAGGACCTTTCACATACATGTGATGTTAATAATTGAAAAAAAAAACACAAAAACATTTTCAACCAATACCTACACCTGTCTATACAAACATATCTACACCTGTCTATACAAACATATCTACATCTGTCTATAGAAACATATCTGCATCTGTCTATACAATCCTATCTAACCTGTCTATACAAACATATCTACATATGTCTATACAATCCTATCTACATCTGTCTATACAGACATATCTACATCTGTCTATACAAACATATCTACATATGTCTATACAATCCTATCTACATCTGTCTATATAAGACATATCTACATCTGTCTATACAAACATATCTACATATGTCTATACAATCCTATCTACATCTGTCTATACAAACATATCTACATCTGTCTATACAATCCTATCTACATCTGTCTATACAATCCTATATGCATCTGTCTGTACAAACATCTACATCTGTCTATACAAACATATCTACATATGTCTATACAAACCTAATAACAACAAACTACCCAGAAGACGGCGTTGTTCCCTGCACAGAATATATTTCACAAATCTTATTGTTGTTCCCTGCACAGTATTTATGTTACATATATTATGTTGTTCCCTGCACAGAATATGTGTAACAAATCTTATGTAGTTCCCTGCACAGTATTTATTTTACACATATTATGTTGTTCCCTGCACAGTATATATGTAACATATACTATGTTGTTCCCTGCACAGTATTTATTTTACATATATTATGTTGTTCCCTGCACAGAATATGTGTAACAAATATTATGTTGTTCCATGTACAGAATATCTGTAACATAGATTAAGTGGTTCCCCGCACATAATATATGTCACGTATATTATGTTGTTCCCTACTCAGAATACTTGTAACATACATAATGTTGTTCCCTGCACATAATATATTAAAATAAATTAGGCTGTTTCCTGCATAGTATATATGTAATATATATTATGTTGTTACCTGCACAGAATATGTAACATGTACTATGTTGTTCCCTGCACAGAATATGTAACATGTATTATTATGTTCCCTGCCCATAATATGTAACATGTATTATGTTGTTCCCTGCACAGAATATGTAACATGTATAATGTTGTTCCCTGCACAGTATAAATGTAACATGTATTATGTTGTTCCCTGCACAGAATATGTAACATGTATAATGTTGTTCCCTGCACAGTATAAATGTAACACATATCCTGTCGTTCCCTGCACAGTATAAATGTAAGCATGTTGTTCCCTGCGGTAGTAATCTTCCCTGCGGTAGTAATATTCCCTGCGGTAGTAATGTTCCCTGCGGTAGTAATCTTCCCTGCGGTAGTAATGTTCCCTGCGGTAGTAATGTTCCCTGTGGTAGTAATGTTCCCTGCGGTAGTAATGTTCCCTGCTGTAGTAATCTTCCCTGCGGTAGTAATCTTCCCTGCGGTAGTAATATTCCCTGCGGTAGTAATGTTCCCTGCGGTAGTAATGTTCCCTGAGGTAGTAATGTTCCATGCGGTAGTAATGTTCCCTGTGGTAATAATGTTCCCTGCGGTAGTAATGTTCCCTGCGGTAATAATGTTCCCTGCGGTAGTAATGTTCCCTGCGGTAGTAATCTTCCCTGCGGTAGTAATATTCCCTGCGGTAGTAATGTTCCCTGCGGTAGTAATGTTCCCTGCGGTAGTATTGTTCCCCGCGGTAGTATTGTTCCCTGCGGTAGTAATTACAGTTTTTCTAATTATCCTCGACTTTAATAAACTGTTTTTTTTTAACTTCGTAAATTACTTCTCGCCCTGGGTAAAGTAAGCGCCAACATAATATCTTTAATGACGTGAAGAAAATTAGTAGCGTAGTATTAATAGGCATACAAAAATATGTTCTAAGTATGTGGTGTACGCATTTTAGTTGAATTACTTGGATGGTGATTATTATTTTGTTTATTGAGTTTAAAAAAAAAAGCAAGGAGAATTTCAGGGAATGAATTTTTTCTTCTGTAACAATATGATCTGTTTACAGCTTATATAAGACCACTTTATACCAAATACTTTATTAGAACTTCTGATTCATTTTAAAATTCACGACAGCAATTCAACAATGAATCCTATTCAAACACATTTTATTGTAATATATCTTGTTTTTAATGCTATTTATCACGACATTTTACTTGTTGCAGGGGAAATGAATAGACTAGTCTCAGAGCCAAACAACTTGACTCTATCAAGTAAAAGTGATACAGAGCCAAACAACTTGATTCTACCAATTAAAAGTAATACAGAGCACAACAACTTGACTCTATCAAGTAAAAGTGATACAGAGCTAAACAACTTGATTCCACCAGGTCAAAGTAATACAGAGCTAAACAACTTGACTCTATCAAGTAAAAGTGATACAGAGCCAAACAACTTGATTCTACCAGGTAAAAGTAATACAGAGCCAAACAACTTGACTCTACCAGGTAAAAGTGATACAGATCTAAACAACTTGACTCTACCAGGTAAAAGTGATACAGAGCCAAACAACTTGATTCTACCAGGTAAATGTAATACAGAGCCAAACAACTTGACTCTATCAAGTAAAAGTAATACAGAGCTAAACAGCAGGACTCTATCAGGTAAAAGTGATACAGAGCCAAACAACTTGATTCTACCAGGTAAAAGTGATACAGAGGTAAACAGCAGGACTCTACCAGGTAAAAGTGTTACCTGTAAATACAGATGTGGAGTCCTGAGCTCATTTCCTTGTTCATGTGATCACCGATGTCTAGTCCTGGGAAACTGTTGTGAAGACTTCACATCCGTGTGTCCAGTTACGGTCAATATAACCATCACCAAGTACGCGTATCTTCTTCACTCAACAATTGATTGCGACTTTGACACGTTTTTGATTTCAAGTTGTCAGAGAAGAAAAACACCTGAGTACATTGCAGACCCTAAGGACGTATATATATTTACAGAGAACGGTTATGAGCATCAAAACTTAAGTAAAAGTGTTGACATTATTGAATACTTGTTGAGCTCTAGCCCTGTGACGGAGCTATCCACAGGTTTTTCATTCATTAATCATAGTGTGTATGATTGTTTCAAACAGAAACAATCCATCGCCGTGCCATAGGATCTAATGACATGCGTGTGAATGCTTCAATTTTCATAGAGAAGTCATCAAGTCTCAAGTACAGACCTCCGCTAATGTTGAAAGGGACCAAGTTAACGTCTTTGTGTATAAAAGAAGCAGTAGGCTATTGTAAACCTAATTCCACTGCGGAAGAGGTTGAAAAGTGTAAGTCCGGCGTATCCTATGTAAAGGTTATGGACACTGTTTACACTAACAAGTACTGCGCCGCGTGTAACGATGCCCGGATGGGCGCTATGCGTTTCTATGGAAACCTACAGGACAACATGTTTCACAATTACAATTTGCCGGTATTGGTGACGTTAAGTAAGAGACACCTGACATTCTCGTTCAGCGCAGATGAAATGAGCCTAGCGCCGGTAAACCCAGATTGGAGCAGCATTGAATGTAACATATACGAGAGTGGTGAAAGTGATAGCACCATACCTTGCCAAGTCACATCTTGTAGGAAATATTTCGTGAAACGATTTGACGGTTTGTGTAAGGAATTGGTAATCCTTCACATCGGATTCCGTCAGCTAGATTTCCGTTTGAAATTAGAAATAGAAATAAATAGATTAGGGAAGTACGTCTATTGCTATCTATCTCGAATAGTTAAACTGGACTTGTCAGAAAATTGGAAACATTCAACGGTCATCAGGCTGAACGATACGTATTTCGTTGTTCATATCTCTTTGTATGAATATGGTAGTCTCCACCAAGATGCAACATTAGCCAAATACAGCGAACATATAGCGGAAATGGTCAAATCGCTCATATTACAAATGAAACATTTTGAGAAAAAATCATTTCGAAGATACTGGTTTCAGCGTAACCAACAGAGTTGCTCGGAAATGTGCATATATTTAATGGCTGAAAGAGCTGTCAAACTAGATAGTGAAAATGCTGAAATAAAAAAGTCATTTATCTGTGTCAATATCAGCTCCGATGAAATAAATTCTACGTCTGGTATTGACGGATCTGAAAAAACAAAGTGTTTCCTTGAAGTCCCCTCAGTTGCACATTTTCTTTTCAACCAAATTATTCAAATTATTTCAACGATATCCGGGATTCTGATGACAGTCTTTGCATTGTTACACATTCTACATTCACATTGCTTATGACAGTCTTTGCATTGTTACACATTCTACATTCACGTTGCTTATGACAGTCTTTGCATTGTTACACATTCTACATTCACGTTGCTTATGACAGTGTTTGCATTGTTACACATTCTACAATCACATTGCTTATGACAGTCTTTGCATTGTTACACATTCTACAATCACGTTGCTTATGACAGTCTTTGCATTGTTACACATTCTACATTCACGTTGCTTATGACAGTGTTTGCATTGTTACACATTCTACAATCACATTGCTTATGACAGTCTTTGCATTGTTACACATTCTACAATCACGTTGCTTATGACAGTCTTTGCATTGTTACACATTCTACATTCACGTTGCTTATGACAGTGTTTGCATTGTTACACATTCTACAATCACATTGCTTATGACAGTCTTTGCATTGTTACATTCTACAATCACGTTGCTTATGACAGTCTTTGCATTGTTACATTCTACATTCACGTTGCTTATGACAGTGTTTGCATTGTTACACATTCTACAATCACATTGCTTATGACAATCTTTGCATTGTTACACATTCCACATTCACGTTGCTTATAAAAGTACACATTACTAGCTGCCATTGTAGTTGCACGTTGTATTGATGTAGGAAAATGGTCTGAGTGATTGATAATGTAGTTTCTATTACTCAATTATAATAAATCAATATTCGACATCATATAAATTTATCATTTAATTATTAGTAAACAGGTAAGTATGAATTTATGACGATTTTATTTCTTTAATGCTTTCATTGTTTAGGAATATTAAACTAATAAAATGATTTTTTTTTAATTTTAAAACACTGATTTACAAAACAAACATAAAATTGATAGCATTCACGTTTTAAAAGTTTGACTTTTGATTTCAAAGCTTGGATATGAACAGAACAAAATATAGAAACATTAACTGAAATACTACAATTCAACATGTTCATAAAATAATATTGGTCAGTTTAATAACATTTATTTCACTATGTTTTAGAATGTAAATCCTGTATACAAAAAAAAACAAACAATTTAACTACAGGCCTATAAAATCTCAATATTTTAAGAATATCCTTGAAAGGAAAATACTTGTATCCGGTGGCTGATTTATACAATTTGTAGTTTTTTGACCTGGTAACTGAACGTTAACATGTAAACTGTTGATTAACAAATTAGTGCATATATTCACATATGATATTATAGCCTGTGTACTTGCTATCAGCTGTCTCCCTTTTCACAGCAGATATCAGCCGGCATGTGTTCAGCATAAGTGCAGTGTTATTTTTAAATAAAAGTTCATTTCAAAATAAACTATACTCCCTCCCCTTTAGTTAATGGTCTAACGCCCCACCCCGTCCTCGACAGGTAATTTGGCCTAGGGCTCCAAAACCTATGCTCCCCCCCCCCGACACCATGACCTAAATAGTGCTCTATATTTCACATTTCACTATATTTTAAATGCAGTGCGCTATTTTTAATTGTATAAAACTGTAGTTAAACTACAATACCTTCTTCGATTTCTCATTTAATTGAGGCCACTCAACGAACGGTCAAACCGAGCTAACGGGTGAAACAGCCATAACTATTATAGACGTTAAATAGATTAGTATTTACATCAATACACAATTTAATAATTCAATGTATTTTGAATTAAGTCTGTAACAGCACAGTAATAGTCAAATACTTCAGTAAACTTAACTGAAAGTTCGATTTTCTTGCGGCTAAACTGACAGCAAATTTGCATTTGAGCATTGGTTCTTCTGTGTCTGTTGACCCGTTTCCAATATAATTAGCTACAGAAGAATACCTTTCCCCAGTTAGTAGATTTGTAAATAAGGTGTTTCTTGAAGAGGTCGTATTTATATAAGAGAAGATGAGATGTCTAGAAACATGACCCTGTAACACAGCAATGAAGGCATTCATATTTTTTCCTTCATGTTCATCCGGTTGATTTTCAATAGAGTACAGAAGAATTTCTAAAACATAAAAAATCGTGCGATTAGGATAAAATTCACCCTTTATAGTTGCATTCAATGTCTGTGTTAAGAATATATTTTGAAACTGGGCTAAATGACAACGTATAAACTGTTCCACCTGGCTTCTAAAAATTTTAAGTGAAGGAAATAGACGGGAAGGTGTGGCAAACTGAATGGCATGTACCTCCTTGCACAAGCCGTCTTGTCCTTTGACGTAGATTTCCTGGCATGAAAGTATACCGCAATCGGCACGTAAACTTTTCTCATCGACTGGGCATTCCAAGCTAAGCCAATCAAATACTGCACTTTTTTTCAACCCGTCTTGTAAAATTATAATCTTATCCTTCTCAAGTTTCAGTAGCAATGAAAAATTAAATGTCACTCTTGTGTATGCTCGATATAGTTCTAAGTCAAATAGGTCCCACCTCATGACCTTGTTGCACTCTGCGCAGTACTTGTTGTTGTATATCTGTGTGCCGTTGATAACAAGGGATAGAAATGTTGGACATTTTAAAAGCGATTCGGGGCTGACGTTATTCCCACTACACGTACCTATACTTGAATCAATACAAAAGCCTTTTGGTCCGGGCATTTTATGGGGAATTTCATATCTTACATGGAATGTGGTAGTATCAATATCTTTTTGCATCGTGTCATTCAATACATAGAACTTTGTCTCCCATACAACTGGGTTCGATGTGTTCCCTTTATGGCACTCGTAGATGGACATGTTGATGTAATAAATGTTTGTGGACTGGTCAGTAACGGGCACTTCCGTGATTAATTTGTTGACGTAATTTGAAGTCATCGTCTTGTTCGGGCTTATAACGTCATTGAAATCCATCATGTGGGCTCCTTTGGTGACGCCCCTGACAAATCTGGACCCATCAGCACCGTTAGGACAGCTCGCGATGACCAGCACGTTATCTACGCACTGCACGTACGACTGCATTAGACCCCTGTAGTAAGGAGGCATTGTCTGTATTAAATGTGGACATTCTGTGTCAAAGTCTTCACAACAGTTGTTGTAGACTAAACACTTCTGGTTACATGAACACGGCGCCGGAGAGATTACACCACATCTGTCTTTACAGGCGTCTATATCACAGCCTGAAAAAAAAATATTTTTGGGGATATCACGTTAGGGCACAATACCTTATTAGCGCCCCCCCCCATATCATTTGGCGTCCCTATATGAGTATGATGCCCCCCCCTTTGGCCACCCCTCGCCACGCCACTGGTTAGGTTTATAAACAAATTGAAAAAAAATGAACAAATTGAACCAATTGAACAAAGTGAACAAATTGAACAAACTGAACTAGTTTAACCCTACACATTTTCATATTTCTGTAATGAAATCATCTTGGGGGACGATAAGGTTTGTGAAACAACATATTTATTCTTTTTTCTTTTTTTTGTTTTTGTTTTTCAAACATACATGTGCACAATTCTATTTTAGCTTATTAAAAATGGTTGATCAAATTTTGTAGAGGTAAAGTAATGAATTCTAATTTAAGATTACTTATGATTATAATAGCATTGGGTCTATATTAAAGGAATTGAAATAGTTAAAGAAGTGATTTGACTCCCCTGCACTAAACTAGACCTATCATTTCCTCTTTCACTGTCATCATGCAAAATCTTTATCCATATAAAATAAATAAAAGCGGTATGGACTCTGCGTTAAATCGAGAGTAAAGAATTAATACAACAGTATTCCAGTTTAAAATACAATCATGAAAAAATCGGATCTGCTCGAAACCAAAAATTAACCTAGCCTAACGATCAAGCCTAAGGGGATATAACTCTATGCAAAGGTTTTGCAGGGTACAGCAAGTCACAAATAATAAACTTCTTTTTTTTTTTACTTTCTCCAATTCCTTTACAATCAGGAAAGTTGTAAAATATTCAGAAGGTACTTCTTAAGGGCCAGCGGTGCAAATGAAGTGTAGAATTCACCTGTTTCTGTAGCTACAGCATCTAATGGGAATGTGTGGTTAGCACAGCCCCCCAAGGTTTGAACCCAGGATTCTCAGGTTGATGGTCGAGCGTCTACACAAGGGGAAAAAAATTACGTGCCAACATCAAAGATCAATTTACTGTTATTTTTATTTTCTGACTATTGGAACTCCGAGTCTCAGTGGCGTAGCGAGGGGTGGGCAAGGAGAGGAGGGGATCACAAAGGGGCTCAAAATGGTATACTCTACATATAATATTATATGTTTTTTTAATGGGCCGGAGGGGGGGGTTAAAATATACTGTTTCCCAGGCGCGAGTTAAGCTCGCTACGCCTAGTGTTGTTTTAGTCCCAGGTCCTATTTTAGTTTCAGTTTTTATTTCGTTTTTTTTCCTGTAATAATTTTAGTTTTCGTCTAGTTTTAGTTTTAGGCCCAATTTTAGTTTTCGTTTTAGTTTTCGTCGACTAAAACTAAAACACCAGAGTTTTAGTTTTTGTCTTATTCATTTTATTTTCACTTTTAGTTTTAGTCTTGTAAACACCAATAACAAATAACATCATTGTTCATGACCAATTGTTGAAAAACATTGAAGCATAATAATAGTAGTCACAGAGCTCAGTGTACTAAGACTGAGTCCATTCACTCCATGGTCACATATAAGTCACACTGTCACATTAGCATTAAAATTGTGCTTTGACAATGTATTCTATTGTTTTTACATTTTTTTTAAACTTGAGAAACTAACACTCATTATATTTTAAATAAAAACATTTTGTTGTTCTAAAAAGTATCGGTATCGATTTCGGCAATACATTTTTACTTGAGTATTTGTATTGGTATTGGCGATACTATATTCATGAAGTATTGGTATCGGTATTGACGATACAATTTTAGAGTGTTGTTAACAACCCTGCTTATATTATCGCCCAGTTGATGCGCATGCGCGATCATCAAAGAAATTAGATATATCCTAGGTCATAATAATTTCTTAGAATGGATGGTTCGCCTGCAGGCCGCAGTACCGGAAAAGAACGATAAATGGGGATTTTAGTTTTTATTTCGTTGAGGAGTTTTAGTTTCATTTTTTATTCAGTCTTTTGTCTACCAGATTTAGTTTTCGTCTAGTTTTAGTCTTGCTGCTAATTTTAGTTTTAGTTTTAGTTCTCGTTGACGAAAAGTCAACATTTTCGTTAACGAAGGTTTTAGTTTTAGTTTTCGTCGACGAAAACAACACTAGCTACGCCACTGCCGGGTCGGTAACATAAATTGAACTGTGCTATTCGGAACTTATACGATCATGCTGTTAAAACGGTCATGCTGTTAAAGCAAAACTCTGCTATTCGGAACTTATACGGTCATGCTGTTAAAGCAAAACTCTGCTATTCGGAACTTATACAGTCATGCTGTTCAAGCAAAACTCTGCAATGCGGAACTTATACGGTCATGCTTTTCAAGCAAAACTCTGCTATTCGGAACTTATACGGTCATGCTGTTAAAGCAAAGCTCTGCTATTCGGAACTTATACGGTCATGCTGTTAAGCAAAACTCTACTTTTCGGAACTTATACGGTCAGCATAATGACAAAAAAAAAAAAACTATCACAAAAAATTTCTGCATCTTTATAGTAAATAATAATAATAATAAAAAATTTTATACTCACTCTTGTTATTTTTGAATGCATTTGGACATAGCTCTGGGCTTATGAATGAAGCTATGAAATATAGAAAAAAAAAAGAAGAAAAAATAAAATTACTGTTTTTGTCGGCTTCGTGTAGATTTCTTGGAACTAAAATCTAGCCCAAAACCGAACCTTGATTGCGTAGCCTTTCTTAACTATTGGAGTAAGGGGGGGGGGGGTAGACTTGACATGTGTTTCGGTAACCTTGGTAACTGATCGCACTGGGTTCTTTTTATAGTTGATTAAAACTAGGCAGGCCCGTAGCGTGCGGAGGGGGGAGGGGCCAGGGGCGCCGCCCTCCACCCTCCCTGCGTTTTGTCTGCCCCCCCTGCTTATTTATTCTACGTAGTAAATTGTATTACTGCCACCCCATGCTATTGCCTGGCCCCTGCTGTAGAATGCCTGGCCCCTCCTGTAGAATTTTCACGCTACGGGGCAGAAACTAGGAAATAATGCATGAAAGGGGAGGACGCTTTTGAAGTGGGTGTGTTTAGATGGTCGCCTAGTTTGTTGAACCCTAAGAGAGGCTCTGGTCAAATGTACGCAGTTCATTTATTTTTTTCACAGAGAGTTAAAGTATGTGTGCAAAGCAGAAACGTGCTTACATTTTAGAGGTGTGCCTGAAAACGTGCTTACGTTTTAGAGGTGTGCCTTAGAAACGTGCTTACATTTTAGAGGTCTCCCTTAGAAACGTGCTTACATTTTAGGGGTGTGCCTTAAAACGTGCTTACATTTTAGAGGTGTGCCTTAGAAACGTGCTTACATTTTAGGGGTGTGCCTTAAAACGTGCTTAGATTTTAGAGATTTGCCTTAGAAACGTGCTTACATTTTAGAGGTGTGCCTGAAAACGTGCTTACGTTTTAGAGGTGTGCCTTAGAAACGTGCTTACATTTTAGAGGTCTTTCTTAGAAACGTGCTTACATTTTAGGGGTGTGCGTTAAAACGTGCTTACATTTTAGAGGTGTGCCTTAGAAACGTGCTTACATTTTAGGGGTATGACTTAAAACGTGCTTACATTTTAGAGTTGTGCCTTAAAACGTGCTTACATTTTAGGGGTATGCCTTAAATCGTGCTTACATTTCAGAGCTGCCTTAGTAAAGATAACTTTGGAGCACCTAGGTAAAAGGAAAGTTGTGGGTCCTAGGCTACATCATGCAAAAGCTGTAGATGTTGCCTTTGGCAATTAATGAGCCCTTTAAAATCTTCCATAACATTTGCCTATCTGGTTTCCCTCCTATTCAGCTGTTTAGTCCCATGCATGCAAGCTACCATTTCAATTGACGGAAATGCTCAAAATGCAAAAAAATATGAGCAGTTAGCAGGAACACTCATGATTTTGTGGCCCATTCAGGGCTGTCTTATGATCATCATGGGCCCCCATGATTTATTCATATAATAGTCCATAAAGGGGCCCTATCTAAAGGGTATTTACAGGGTGGCTGGGCTCAGATGGCTTTGGATTAAGAGTTCAATTCCCATTGTGTGAACCAGCGTGGTTCCATTGCACTCTCACTTACTGAAGTTTCGTGGTGGGGTGGGGGTGATGGTCGAAAGTGGTTATTCTTTTTTTTTAATCCAGTAGATAAGCCTCTTTTTTTTTCAAGAATTTATTAAAAAAAATTCAAAGAGTAATGGCGGTGGACCCATCTACAGGGCTCGATTTACCGCCGGGGATAACCCCGGCACTGAGACCTGTCACCCCCCGGGCTCTGCTTTAGCTAATATATCCCTGCCAGGGGATGAATGAAGCCATAGACATTTATCCTGGGCTTTGCAGAATTATTTTGTTTATCCTCGGCACTGGTTATTATACACTGCACATGTAGGTTGTTCGGCCTTTAACACAGCGGACACTGTGCTTACAGTTACAAGCTCAAAGGATTACGGTGTACTAAATAAGTCTTCACATTGATTGGTAGCAATAAATAAATATATCATTCTAGTAATGATTAATTATATAGATATTTATAAAATATAATGATTTTGATATATTTTTTTTTACTATTTATTTATTTTTTTTGAAGATTTTTTTTTGAATCATTTACATAACGTAGCAAAAAGTAAGAAAAAATGTAGCTATAAAATAACATAGCTATAAAATATTGTTGCTATAAAATAATGCGGCTATAAAATAATGTAGCTATAAATTAATGTAGCTATAAAATAATGTAGCTGTAAAATAACATAGCTATAAAATAATGTAGCTATAAAATAATTAAGCTATAAAATAATGTAGCTGTAAAATAACATAGCTATAAAATAATGTAGCAATAAAATAATGTAGCTATAAAAAGTATTTACCTGAAGACTTGGAGAAAAATATCAAAATCAGCCAAACTGTTCTCAAACAGATCATCGCAGTGTATAAAGGCATAAATCTATCAATCAATAAATCAATAGATACATTAATTCATCTATCATCAATCCATCTACTATCTATCTATCTATCTATTTATCTATCTATCTATCTATCTATCTACCTATCTATCTATCTATCTATCTATCTATCTATCTATCTAAATTCCCTATCATAATTCTATCAAATCTATATATCTATCCATCTATCGAAGCTATCTATCTGACCAGCTTATTTATCCATCCATCCGTCCCTCTATCTAATCTATCTATCTATCTATCTATCTATCTATCTATCTATCTATTCACCTATAAATATTTACTTCGATAAATAGAGAGATATTACCTCTTTTTATGAAATATTTAAAAAATAAATAAATGGTCTTTCAAGTTGTCTGTTGAGTTTTAAAACTATATATATATATATTTAATGAATAATTAACTCTCATAGTTTTCAACTGAAAGCAATCAGCGAATTCATGCCAAATTTCACCTTGGCATCGCGATACCTCCTGAAGATAATTAAAAAAAATAATTTGTAGAGACATTATTCGAAACATTGGGAGAAACCAAAATAAATATCAATTTTCAGTAAATTAAAAAAAATATTTGTAATTTGATTTTAATGACAGTGCATCATAATATATATATATATATATATATATATATATATATATATATATATATATATATATATATATATATATATATATATACATTTAAACGAGATAGACGTCATTAGTGGGATGTTAAGTTAACACGAAATAAGATACTATACTTTTTCAAGTAAAGTTTAACTTTGTGTTTTTGACCTCAGTGGTAGAAAAAAAAGGAAACAATTTGTATAGACTATATTATATTTTAACAAGATTGTTAACTTTTTTAAATGAGAGGAAAATAAAAAATAACACATGGAATATTATTTTACTAAAAATCCGACCTTTCAATTCAATACCCATATGTTGTTACAAAATAATTAGAGGCATCTAAATAGTAAATTATTAATGTTATTAATGTTTAGGCCCAGTCTTTGGGTACTTATTGCCAAATGCTATTTTTACAAAAAAAAAAAAAGTTCCTGAACGCCGCCGTGTCATGAAGAAATAACACTGAAAATAGTGCAGTAAACAAAAGTCTACGGAATAAAAGGTGCCGGAACGCCGTCGTGTCATAAAGAAATAACAATGAAAATAGTGCAGGAAACAAAAGTTTACGGAATTAAGGTGCCGGAACGCCGTTCCGATGTTCCGCCAGAAAAAAGGCACTGACTATAGCTATATTTCACAATTAATGCATTAAATGAAAATTGATGTCATAAAAATCAGGTTAAATGTATGCACAAGAGCACACACATTTTTGTGCAGATTGGCTGTCAGCAAAGAGACACACAACCTAACATGCCGGACATGAACGTACCTGGAACTTTTTAAAATATTTATATTCGTCATTTCAATTATGCTGTTTAAATGTGTTTTACCCATATTGTCTGGGGTGGCTGGGTTAATTCACAAGGTCTTGCAGACATCAATGAGTAGGGGATTGTCTGTCCCGTCTAGTCCTTTGGCCTCGCGGAAATCAATGAGTTTAGGGATTTTCTGTCCCGTCTAGTTCTTGGTCTTGCGGAAATCAATGAGTTTAGGGATTTTCTGTCCCGTCTAGTCCTTGGCCTCGCGGAAATGAATGAGTTTAGGGATTTTCTGTCCCGTCTAGTTCTTGGTCTTGCGGAAATGAATGAGTTTAGGGATTTTCTGTCCCGTCTAGTCATTGGCCTCGCGGAAATGAATGAGTTTAGGGATTTTCTGTCCCGTCTAGTCATTGGCCTCGCGGAAATGAATGAGTTTAGGGATTTTCTGTCCTGTCTAGTCTTTGATATTTTTATTTTCTTCAAGGACTCACCCACGCATTTCTTCGAGGGGGTGTGAAGTCCCTGTAAGGATGAGATGAAATCTCTTAGATCCTATAAACCACTGATGGGACGGTTTTTGTATGGTGCCCTTCTTTCATCCCCACCATAGTCGATAGTGCAATGACCATGGAGGCACCACGGGAGATATAGCGGGGACTTAAGCCATGACCTCAAAGATCCATTGGTCCTCACCGGAGGACGAACCAAGGACACTCGGGTCGACAGTCGAGCGCTTTACCACACGACCATCCGTCAGGGTAGCATGCTTTGATTCATTTGGTAAAGTTCACCATGGCATGAAGCATGACCAAAGCATTTCACATTTCACTTTTTTTTTTTCAAACACCATATCCTGGAATATGTCTGTTGCCCCATCCCACCCCACTCATGTATCTGATTTCTATTTATCTCATTGGTTAGGATCTATTTTCACATCTACGTTGGAAGTTCGGATATGTTTTCTCAAGAATGGACTCTCAAAAGCCTGGATTCAGCCCGATTTTCCCCAAGACAAATAAAAAAGACCAGAACGGGAGATAAACACAAAGTTTATTTCTTGAACATGCTGGAAGCCTTTTATTTTCTATGTAGTGTTTTACAGCAGTGCTTGTCAAAGTGGTGTACAGTGCAAAACCTTTGCATAGAGTTATATCCCCTTATGCTCGATCGGTAGGCTAGGTTATTTTTGGTTTCGGGCAGATCCGATTTTTAGAGCATTTTTTTTATCTGTCTGTCTGTCCGTCCGTCATCACCCTAGATCTCAATAACCATAAGTCCTAGACCCATGATGTATATATCATTTTGTAGGTCTTGGCCTGCCAAGAAATGACGTTTTTCCATTTCGCGATCTGACCTCTCAGGGCCGTAAAAGGGGCCTTAGTACCGTTTTTTACTATATAAGCTATATTAATAAAGGAGCACTATATCTCAGCAACTATAAGTCCTAGACCCATGATGTATATATCATTTTGTAGGTCTTGGCATGCCATGTGTACATCAAAAGTTTATTTTGCGATAGGACCTCTGAGGGCCCCGTTTTGTCTGTCTGTCTGTCCGTCCGTCCGTCATCACCCTAGATCTCAACAACCATAAGTCCTAGACCCATGATGTATATATCATTTTGTAGGTCTTGGCCTGCCAAGAAATGACTTTTTTCCATTTCGCGATCTGACCTCTCAGGGCCGTAAAAGGGGCCTTAGTACCGTTTTTTACTATATAAGCTATATTAATAAAGGAGCGTTATATCTCAGCAACTTTAAGTCCTAGACCCATGATGTATATATCATTTTGTAGGTCTTGGCCTGCCATGTGTACATCAAAAGTTCATTTTGCGATATGACCTCTGAGGGCCCCATTTTGTCTGTCTGTCTGTCCGTCCGTCCGTCATCACCCTAGATCTCATAAACCATAAGTCCTAGACCCATGATGTATATATCATTTTGTAGGTCTTGGCCTGCCATGTGTCCATCAAACGTTTATTTTGCGATAGGACCTCTGAGGGCCGGGCTTCAGGGCTCCTAAGGGGCTAATAACCCGTTCATTTGGTAGTTAGATTTAAGAGAAAATAATTTTGTTTTCAAATATAAAGAAACGTCCTTTTAATATTGTTACGATCGCACCCCCTCTCATCACAGCTCCCCTACCCCCATATTATGTTCCCCTCATCGCCACACCTGTGGTCAGCGTAGCACAGTTTAAAGTGACCGAGATCAAAGCCCTACTGGACTCGGGTAAAACCTCCGGGTCAGGCTTTGATGTCCGTAACGCCCCGCCCCTATTCTTCTCCCGAAATCAAAGCACCACTGGACTCTGGTCAAACTTCCGAGTCAGGCTTTGATGTGCGTAACGCCCCGCTCCCGATCTCCCCCCTATCCCCCACCCACCAGATCGGGGACCAGAAGTTTTAAGTTAGTTTTAGGTCAGTGTGTTGTATTAGAGTGAGATTGGAGTTTAGACAGAGATGTAGTTTTATAGATGGAGTGTTGTATTAGAGTTTGTATGAGATAGTCGTGCAGTCACGAGTAGTTGTTAATAAAGTGTACTATTTTATATTTCCAATCAATAAGTGTTGACTTATCTGTGTGTTTCACTGTGTTTTATTGATTATCTACAAAGGAGCCCGTAACAAATATCTTTTTTCAGATATATGCATTACACAATTGAATTTATAAACATTTCCAAAATTTACAAATATTTAATGAAAGATAACAAACGTACTGATACATAACATGAAAATGCGCTAACACGTCCTGTGTCCAGAATGGAACAGGCTTATTTGCTTGTTTTTTTTTACCATGATTGTATTTTAAACTGGAATACTGTTGTATTAATTCTTTACTTTCGATTTAACGCACACTGGAAATGAGTATTATTATATATGATATCTAAGCATCTGGTGATATATCAACATTAATCAATGAGAAGGTCACATATATCTGATTATCCAAGAGTATGTCTATATGGATTACAGAGTAGATTCCATATATCTGATTATCCAAGAGTATGTCTATATGGATTACATAGTAGATTCCATATATCTGATTATCCAAGAGTATGTCTATATGGATTACAGAGTAGATTCCATGTATCTGAACACCAGCTGAAATATCTACTTTAATCACAACGAATGTCCCATCTGCAAGTCTAAAAAAAAAAACAACCTTGATGGGTATGTTTCGATTTGTCCTAACCCAGTAAAAATTTTAAAAGTTAATTGGGGCGGGTATAGAAATAAAAACAAATTGTTTGAATCATTGTAGTACCAGATGATTTAAAGTATTGTAAGAAATGTTTTGATTGAATTTACCTCTTGGAAAGCTTACAATTTTAACAGGTACACTGATTGTGAGTTGTTTTTCAGAGTTTGTTTTTGTCTTTAGAACACGGGTTGGGTGGGGTGGGGGTGGGGGGCTAGGAAATGTCTTAACAGTGAAGCATAGCGTAGTGACCACTTATTGCCTAAATGGCCCAAAAAAAACTTTACCTATGCGCAATAAATATATCTTTTCCTAAAAGCCCCAACAATATGTGTACCTAGTGTGGAGAAATGGTATAGCCCGAGTTTCAGGACGTGTGGAAAATGGTATAGCCCGAGTTTCATGACGTGTGGAGAAATGGTATAGCCCGACTTTCATGACGTGTGGAGAAATGGTATAGCCCGACTTTCATGACGTGTGGAGAAATGGTATAGCCCGAGTTTCATGACGTGTGGAGAAATGGTATAGCCCGAGTTTCATGACGCAGTTGGGTAGGGGCTTCGCTCACCACAGCAGCTATGGCGTTTTATTCTTGGTTCTATTGGTATGCGTTATTTTGGGTAGAATTGATGTTAACTATAACAGACAGAAGGGAGCACGTGCTTTACTTTGACAGGTGTGCCACAGCCCCGTTGCGTGAAAATTCTACAGCAGGGGCCAGACATTCTACAGCAGGGGCCAGGCATTCTACAGCAGTGGCCAGGCAATAGCAGAGGGGGGCAGGTAATACATTTTACTAAGTAGAGCAAATAAGCATAGGGAGCCAGACAAAACGCACGGGGGGCCGGCCCCCTGTCCCCCCCCCGCACGCTACGGGCCTGGTGTGCCATCATTCCAGCATTGGGCAGAGCAGATTGTGGATGCTTGTTATAGCTTGTAAATGTCAGCTCACGTTCATGTAGCAGCTATATGAAAGGTGTGAAATGTAATGAACTGACAGGCTGTATTCTGATCACCCCCGTATTAAACAGACAAAAAAAATGTTGTTTTTTTTTAATTGTCATAAAATTGCTGATTTCGTATCAGTAATAAAATAATATTTAACTCTTTGAAATTATCAAAATACATTATAAGACAAATACATTTATTTGGATTTCAATTAGCACATAAGAATAATGTTGTGAAAACACGGGTTCATTTTTTATAGAAGAAACAAAAATCTACAAGTTTTCGTTAAATTCCTATCGACATTGAAATTTAGTGAACGAAATTCAGCGGTCTTCTATCGATATTAGTACAATTATACTAAAAGCCAAATACATGTATAGTGTTACATTTTTTTGAGACTGCGAGCTCATAAATTGGCCATAGGGGCACTTGGACAAATGTTCGTTTAGAGCCCTTGCTTCATACTCATTTAAACTGTGGGTGACAACTCGTTCACAGTGAAATTCATTTTGTCTACAGTATTTGGCCGATATTTCTGCGCAGGTGACGAAACACATATGTACGCTATTGTTGACATTGGTCGGAATGTCTATCTTTCGTTCGCTAATCAATTTAGTCATCAATGATTGTAGTAGCCCGAATAAGTACATATCGTCAACCAATAATGTCTCTATTTGTTCTTGATATACATTCAGATACATTTCTAACACAGAAAATGTTCCTTCATAATCATGAACTTGTTTTACTAATGAATGTTTCCATTTTTTAACCACGCCCAGATCTGAAATCTCGGTCACATAACAATTTATTAACTGTGCCAGTTGGTTTATAAATTTTTAATTGATGGAGAAATAGTCGAAGTTACGGCAATTTTGATCACATATATTTTTTGGCTTAAGGTGAAGTTTTTGCTCGAAAGCTTGTTACACCCATCATTCTTGATTTGAGAATTATTCTTGATGCTCTGCTTTATGGGACATGTTACTTTTTGCCAGGGATAGATACGCCGTGTGCATAGAATTGTCATGATTTCGTTTTCTAGAGATACAATCATGTTGAATTTAAAATTTTTTACTCGGTTTAATGCATCATGTATTGGTAATGCAGAAAAGTTTTTTCGCCCGTTACACTCAGCACAATATTTGTTATTGTATATATTTTTTTTCTCATAAACAAAAGACAAATACGTGGGGCATTTTGATATAGCCTCAGAACTGGAGCTATTGTCACCACATGTACCTATACTTCTTGATCCATGAGAAAAATCTAAACACGATGGCATTTCATACTCTCTTTTGTTACTAGTTCCGTATTTCATTTCAAATGATACTTTACCAGTGGTATATGATTTGTGTTTGTCAAACATTGTATTCCAAAGTAGAGGTGTAGATCCATTTCCTTTATGACAGTCGTAGACCGACATATTGATGAAATTGATGTCCGTGGACAGGTCAGTTACAGGTGCATCATTTATTAAAGTATGGATAAAATGATTAGTGATCGTCAAATTCGGATTTAAAAATTCATCAACCTGACGTTCGTAATGTTCTAGGGAGTCGATCTTTACAAGTCTGAATCCCTTTATTTCACTGCTGCAGCTCGCGATGACCAGGACATCAGAGACACACTGTACGTACGACTGCATTAGGTTTATGTAGTAATAAGGCATTGTCTGTTTTAAATGTGGACATTCCGTGTCAAAGTCTTCACAACAGTTGGTGTAAACTAAACACTTCTGGTCACAGGAACACGGCAGGGGAGAGAACTCACCGCATCTGTCTTTACATGAATAACTCGCACCGTCTAGAAAAAAAACAAAACATTTTAGAAATCTTAAAAATAAAACCAAATTTATTATCATTAAATGATATAAATAAAAAAAAATAGCTTAATTAGTTTTTGTAATGAAATTTTCATAATTTAGACCATTTTTTACGACATGCACTACCAAATACAATTTAGTGAAACAGTATAAGCCAGCTTAAACAAAAATAAATTGATTAAAATCGGTGCTCCCTAGGTTAATTTAAACAGAAAAGCAATCCAGGAGGAGATAAATCGATTGACAGCACTTAAATAAGTTACATGTAAAAACTGGATAGTGGCTTTTTAAGACCTAAGGGTTCGTTCATTTGTGAACAATTTTAGAGTTATTATATATATATATATATATATATATATATATATATACATATAGAAACTCACATTTGTAAATATTTAATGCAACAAAAAACGTGTGTTAAAATACATATTAACGTTTTAAATAACAGAATCTTGTTTCAAGTTTCATAGGCATCTAAAAACTTCATTTACTCATCTCTGAAAATAGCTTCAGTGCCCATATACACAGCAGTGGCCCATATACACAGCAGTGGCCCATGTACACAGCAACTAAATGATCGCTTACCTCCATTCAAATGTTATGTCTAGTTTTCTAAAGGTTATTGGATTCAGTAGATGTTAGCTTTGCGTAACTTCGGATGAGAATTTAAAAATGCCCGTGATAATTTGCAGTATATTCCCCGTTGATCACTAAATTCCTTAATTTATTCCCCATTGACCACTATATTTATTAATTTATTCCCCGTTGACCACTATATTTATTAATTTATTCCCCATTGACCACTATATTTATTAATTTATTCCACGTTGACCACTATATTTATTAATTTATTCCCCATTGACCACTATATTTATTAATTTACCCCGTCGACCACTATATTTATTAATTTATTCCCCATTGACCACTATATTTATTAATTTATTCCCCATTGACCACTATATTTATTAATTTATTCCCCGTTGACCACGTAATTTATCATTGTAATTCCCGTCTAGCCAATTAATAAATGCGTATTTTTATGCGAGTTTATACGATTGATTGTAATCATTTTCTTCTTCGACCACCGGTTGCTGATCGCTGGCTGTAAAGTAACCTCAGTGATACTAAAGACAGACATAAAGCAAAAGTGATGCAGTTCTTAACAAGTTGAGATCATCTTGAACTGTGAATAGATGACCCCCTTTAATAAACGTTTCAACCAAGAAATGACGTCACATTTTATGTATCTATATAATTCATTGGCGATACAAATACTTTTAAAAGGTACTTTGAAATATATACACCTAGCATACATTAATTATAAATGATGATTGAAATGTATATGTTATAGGCAAAGTGTGAAATGCCGGCATTCTATAGAATGCCTAGGCATTGTATAGAATGCCTGGTGATTTTAGGCAAAGTATAAAATTTTTAAATTGTGCATACTTTTCCTAGGCATCTAGGCATTGTATAGAATGACTAGTGTCGTTTTGGCAAAGTATAAAATTTCTAAATTGTGCATACTTTTCCTAGGCATTCTATACAATGCCTAGGCATTGTATAAAATGACTAGTGTCGTTTAGGCAAAATATCAGAAAAGAACAACAAAAGCCTTTATTGATAAAAACGTATTTTAATATGGAATGAATGCAAAATAAAGCATATGATGTTCATACCGTAAAAAACAACGACAGCAGATTGAAGTATTTGCTTCAGCAGGTAAGACTGGATTCACACTTAGAATTGTACTGTACTTAATTTTCTTCTTTCTGACAAAACACTTCATATTTTGGTATTTTGATCTGTCATGTTCATATTTCACGAATTAGTGAAGAATTGATAAATAATGAAAAGATGTTGTTTCTGGTGAAAACAAGCAGAACACAACTGGAATGAGCTACTTGTTGCAGCAGGGAAGACTAGAATGGCATTTTGAATTGCATTTAATTTTCTTTTTCACACAAAGACACCTCATAGTTTGGCATTTCGTCTTGCATTTACATCTGACAAATCCTTGGCCGCTTCCTGTAGACTTGAGAAGTAGCAGCAGATCGGAGAGCTATTTCAAGGTCAGGAACGTCTTCCGCTTTTATTAAATCTTTTGGACATACGGTGAATTCTGATCTGGCATATAGCTGCTTCAAGATTCCATGTGCAGTTCCAAGGCGGTAAAAGCCATCTTCTGTCATGCTCATAACAACTGCCAACAGATTTCGTGAGTCTCCCCGCCCTTTGTCAACATCGGGAATCGGAACTCGCACAGTGGCTCCCAAAAGCGCAGGAGGAAATTTTTTGTCCGAATCCCTTTTCATTCATTTTCGCCTGCATTTCAAGGTTCCATTTCGATCCCATTTTATTTTTTATAGCTTTCTCAATATTGAAACAAACAGTGCACACAATGCTAACACCATAACCTTCTACTTCGTTGTCGTCATCGTCTTTAGGGGAATGCCCACAGATAACATGAACATTTCGGCTACACTTTCGACATGTATGAGCACCGCTGGTTTCCTTTAAGCAAACGCAACAGGCAGTGGAAGAGGAAGGGTCTTCGGTAACCATGGAATGGGAAGTCTCTTCAATAACCACGGAATGGGAGGTCTCTTCAATAACCATGGCTGTACCACTGCATTGGTTACTATCATCATGGTTTGCATCCTCATGCATGCCTTCTGCAGAAAGGGCTGTCTCTTGCATTCCCTCATCTCTGTCTATCTGCTGTTGTGTTGTTTGTATGCTCTGAATTCATTTTTCGAGGTCTTCCTCTGTTTCCACATCTTGTAAAACATCGTCAGGAAGGGACGACGTTGTGAGGCCTACTTTAGCTTCGCAGCCAAAGAGTGCTTCGTATGGTGATCTTTTAATCCCAAAATGAAAAGCTCTGTTCTTCATGAGTTGGACGAACCGTAAACCCTCACTCCAGCGGCCAGTTTTTCCATCTTGCATCCAAGCACACAACATATTTTCGATGTCCTGGTTAGCTCTTTCGACGCTCCCCTGGCTTTGTGAGTGGCGCGGCTTACCATGAACGATCTTCAAGGTGGGCCAGTACTCCTTTAAGCTGCTTACCACACTGTTTGCAAATTCGCTGCCGTTATCGGACTGTAGAATTGTTGGAGCACCAAGCAACGTAAATATGTCTACGAGCTGGTATGCAACTTCTTCTGCCCTCTTTGTCTTCAGGGCCCTGAGAACCACGAACTTGGTGAGATGATCTTGATACACCATTATAAACTTGTATTCCCCATCAGGATGGGATTGAAAGTCGATGAGATCGACCTGACAACGGGAGTTGAATTCTGAAAAAACCATTGGCTTGACTACAATGCCTTTTTTGACGCTTTTTTGTTTTTTCTGGCAAGGTTCACAAAGGTTAACATACAGTTCAATATCATGACGTGTAATGTTCTTGTATTTGGGAGATAGTTCTTTCAACATTCTGTCCCGTCCTCCATGACCAATAGCCAAATGGGCATTATGAAGTACGTCAAATAACTCGGCGTCCGCGACGTAAAACTGAATGTCACTCACACCTTTAACAGGGTAGATCAACTGTCCTGGCACTACATTCACTTCCGACATGATTACACAGTAATCGGCACTAAAACTATTCTCGTAACTCCCGTCGCTAACTAATGTCCGAATCCAGTCGTATTTATACTCCTAAAGTCCCCACCTTAATTTCCCTAATTACGTCACAGTCTCCTTCATAATAGTTCTCACCAAAGGAGCGCCCCCTGGTCGTCATGGTACCTAAACTGTCCGTCGTCGCCTCCTGGTCTACTTCAAGAAACGTCACTCCTTTGCTGTTTACTACTCTATTGTTTTCTGACCACCTTGTCCTAAGTCGTCTGTCACCTTGTCAACCATTATTTGCATTACTCCTACTTCTGATATATCTTCTTATCTTACAACGTCAAAGGGGATTGTCTGTCTCTAAATCTACTCTAGTTCCTAACAAGGCCAGTTACATACTTTGCCGAACGGGTACTCGGCATTCTATAGAATGCCTAGGCAATGTATGAAATAGCAATTCATTTCATACTTTGCCTGAAAAATTTAGGCATTCTATACATTGATTTTACACTTTGCCTATAACATATACACCTAGTATACATTAATTATAAATGATGATTTGAAAAAAAAAAGATTACTTTGAGTATGGTAAATCGATTTTAACTAAAGATCGAGTATAGACTAATTGGGAAATCCAAGACAACTTTAAAAAAATAGAAAATCACTTATGCAACAATTATAACAAATCTTTACCAAGAGCAGGCTGACAAGATGACAATTTAATAAAAATTGAAACCAGCAGAAATATTCCTTTGCCTGCCATTGTTGTGTATTGCCTAAGTGAGTTGGATATTTCTTCTTTTAATATTGTTGACTTCTAAACCTTTTTTATTACACCCTGTAAAACAATATAAAAAATATAAACAAACATATATATGTTTATATAAACGTTCATAAACGTAATGAATTAAGGGGGTGGGGTGAGGTCCAATGTAGATGAGGAAGGTAAGAGAAAGGATAGATTTTTGGGAGATAGTGTATGTATTTATTTTATGTTCGCGTTATTTAATAAGTGAACTATCCATAACAAACATCATTATTAGTGATGGGACGATGAATCGAAACCGAGAATAGAAAGAATCGATACTTTTTTTGCTGGAATTGAAATCACATCAAAGGATTTTTCTTCAATTTAATTTTCGATTCCAAAATCGATTCCTGAAGTCATTTAAATCCGCGTGACGATGGTACATGTGTCGAGTCACCTGTGCGCTAACATCATTGCGTTCCCTAGTTTAGTGTGACATCATTACATTCCCTAGTTTAGTATAGCATCATTACATTCCCTAGTTTAATAAGGCATCGTTGCATTCCCAATTTAGTATGATATCATTACAATCCCTAGTTTTATTATGACATCATTACATTCCCTAGTTTAGTATGACATCGTTACATCCCATAATTTAGTACGAGATCATGATATTCCCTTGTTTAGTATGACATCGTTACATTCCGTAGTTTAGTAAAACATTGATACATTCTAGATAAACATATTATGAAATAACATGACATCAATGAACAACATGACATCAATTATTTGTGCACACAAAATTTTCATTGTGACAACTACTGAAATCGAAATTTATGCAATGTGTGATGTCACCAGTGCACATAATAATGCACAAATTCATTACAGTCTCAAGTTTTGTTTCTTATAAATACATTTATGGATATAGATATTATCACATGAAATGTCATCATTTCACTGCATGACTCAAAACCTTACAAAATTGCGTAGGCAGACGACATTAGTACTTATTTAGAGATGCGTCTTGCTTTGAGCAGATGAAATCACCAAGGCGCTTGGTGATCAGCAATATCATTTATTAAGTACATACCAAACATATTTTATTTTTTTACCTGATATCATTCAAATACCGGATGGTATCCACTTCACGTACTTTAATTATTGTATTAATAAAACAGGAGCGTGCGGTATTAAAATGTCGCGTTGCGAAGTTATCTTGTATGGTCTGTGTCAGGACTACTCAGGACACTGTAAATAGGTCAGGGCCTTGGTAAACCTAAGTTCAAGCGCTGGGACACTTAAACGTAATTCGAAATGAGACGGGTGGACAGAAAAGGGGAAAGAACCCATTAACTTTAACATTTTAGATGGGGGATTTTAGAAGGGATTCCCTGTGATAGCGCACCACATGGATTTGGTGTTGAACGTGGGTTGGTAAATATTGTGACGCACGGACGGTTGATTAGAAAATATAAGAGAGATTGTTTTCATAGCCCTTAGTATTGTTAGTATTATATATATATATATATATATATATATATATATATATATATATATTGTGACTTGTGTTATATTAAATAAGGTAACGATCAGTATCATATTTGAGTGAAACTGACTTCCAGTGTTTTTATATTGAAAGTGTTTGTGAGATTCAGTCACCGTGTATTGTGAGGGCAATAACAGCAGCACTATCACCGTCCCTGACAGTCTGATGTAATGCATTGCTGCATTGAAGTCATATCATGTCATATCATGTATGTCATTGAATGTTTTGATGTCATACTAACCTATGAGATGTCATTACGTTAGCACATCAGAAGTCGCACATGCGACATGATTCTTTTGACCCATACGGATAACCCCAAGAATTTAAATGATATCACGTGACCAAAACAACACATGTGTAGATGCAAACGAATGGTTATGTTGAACACCATACACCGTGCAACATTGAACACCAGACACACGGAATGTTAAACACCAGACACCGTGGGATGTTGAACACCAGACACACGGAATGTTGAACACCAGACACACGGAATGTTGAACACCAGACACACGGAATTTTGAACACCAGACACACGGAATGTTGAACACCAGACACACGGAATGTTGAACACCAGACACCGTGCAATATTGAACACCAGATACCATGGGATTTTGAAGGCCAGACACATGGGATGTTGAACACCAGATACCATGGGATTTTGAAGGCCAGACACATGGGATGTTGAACACCAGATACCATGGGATTTTGAAGGCCAGACACTTGTGGTCAAGCTCATTGGTCCTCTCTCATCTCTTGAATCTCTCACGTGTGGCTCGCCGTGCCACACCCTGGGCAATGATCTCAGCTGACCGGCTAAACCGCGTGAGGGAGTGGTGCTGACATGGCACCACTTGGCGTATGAACTTCCAAATTGAAGTCACCGGCCAGGGCGGACGAGATCAAATGTGAACCCAACGGCTACGTGTCCGTGATCAAGGCGGGCCACCGATAAGGAGGAAACCGGCTGTGGTCAGGCTTGGAGAAGGTTGGGCGCCGCCAAGCATTTCCTGCCCCAGATACACCATGACTGAAAACCTACTAGTTTTAAGTCAACAACGGTGCCCCAACGACCCATCCACGGGTTAAGGGATAGAAGAAGAAGACACTTGTGATGTTGAACTCCTGACACTTGGGATATTGATCACCAGACACCGTAGGATGTTGCTTCATCAAAATAGGACACACTTTTAATAGTACTACAGTCATGTGACAAAGCTACCTAATACTTTTTGATGTCATATTGTGCACTGATATAATCTCTTGTCTTAATATGCATAACATTAGATGTTTTGATGTCATACCAAACTACATCCTACAATTCACCCTTACGACAACAAATGACGTCATATGGATCCCATCATGCATGTACATTATGTCACGTGACAAAATAACACACGTTCGATATGCTAGTTAACGGTAATCCTGACAACCAAACACCGTGAGGATGTCGTTATGACATCACTTCATGTCTATAATTGTGTTTACGTCATACTTAATAATAATTGATCCGAACCTTCAAAACCTTAACAATAAATGTGTACCACATTTCATAACGTTCAGAAATAATATCTGAGTGCACGTATGCGTACATTAACTTCTATTCAATGCACATTCACTGACTAAAAGTAATACACAGAACATCATTTAAGTTTCAACCATATCCTGGTGATCATTACATACGTTTGAATTAAGACTAAGCCGTCAAGGCAATATTATTCTTGAGAGAGATTTACAAACTTACCTCATTTAAAAAAAAAAAATCTCTATGTGTTGTGAACTAGGCTCCTGGTGGCAATGATTAGTTTGATGGCTCTACTCACACCTCACTGGAGCCTGGCCGGCGGGGGGAAAAGTATCGCGTTACCCGCATCTCATCAAACAGGACAAAGCAAACACGCAGCTGTCAAAATAATTAGACATTATTAATAAATGTTATATTTCTTTACACTATTCCAGTATCCCTTACATTTTATGTTTAAATAAAAATGCATCCAGGGTTACTATTGAAGCTTCTTTTACAGAGGCCTATTTTTCATATGTGGATGTTACTTTTTATACATACATACACACACACATACATATATATCTAATAATATAATATTGATTTGGGCTCTGCGTTAAATCGAAAGTAAAGAATAAATACAACAGTATTCCAGTTAAAAATACAACCATGAAAAAATCGGATCTGCCCGAAACCAAAAAAAATAACCTAGTCTACCGATCAAGCCTAAGGGGATATAACTCTATGCAAAGGTTTTGCAGGGTACAGCTAGTATATTATAATCTTACATCGGTGCTAACATCATAGACGACATTCATCGCTTTCCATTTTTTTATGTCATTACATGTAAGCCCTACCCACAGCGATCGCAATGAAGAAGATTTAGGAAGGTTGTGGCATTATGAAAATCCAAACCTAACATATCCATACACAGAGGATTTAGAGATAAGGGCTCGACCATTTATTACGTTGGCGAATTTTTAGCCCTTTATAGAATCCACACCCTTCTTCCCCAAGTAACATTATGTCAATATTTCAACACCCATTCCTGAAAATACAAACTTTATAGAACGAGACCCCCCTCCCTTTCCCAAATATAATGTAAAATGACAAACTTCAAACTCCGCCTATCATTGTTATCATTAAAATATAATTCGACTCACATAGCACAATCAACGAGTCTCCTCCCCTATATAAAATCAACGAGTCTCCTCCCCTGTATAAAATCAACGAGTCTCCTCCCCTGTATGAAATAAAATCAACGAGTCTCCTCCCTTATATAAAATCAACGAGTCTCCTCCCCTGTATAATGAGTTTTAAAAAACAAACAAACTTGTACCCATCTCCAACCCTCAAATATTTTATAACAGTATGTGCAGAGGCGCAACTAGACCAAACTTTCAGGGGGGGGGGGGGGCAAAAAAAATCACTTGTATTAAAAAATTACATTATTTTTATATTTGTATTTTATTTTAAACAAATTTTGGTCTAATCTTTTAATTTTTTTTTATTTCGGAGGGGGCAAATGTCCCCAATGCCCGCCCCCCCCTAGTTGCGCCACTATGTGTGACCTTTCAATGCACAATGCATTTACTGCAGCTACTTTTGATGACCATCTTTACTGTTAGTGTGACCTTTCAATGTTACATGTACAGCTGACACTACTTATTTTTGTCATTGTAATGATATTGCTTAAAAAAAAATTAAACAGTTAAAAACCAACTTCAATTATGTAGAAGTTCTGTAAAAAAAAATTATAGTTCCGTATGCAAGTAACTCATAATACTTTACTTACAAATCTAGTACTATGATTTGCAGCTGATATGTTTTCCTGTTCCCCATTTATAGGTTAGTCGTTGTCATCACATTCACCTCTGCAGTTCGATACCTACAAATTATCACTTAATCAAAGAAAAAAAAGTTTTTTTTTTTTTTTTTTTTAAATTTCAACGACAGGACCTTTTCATGTACAAATGAGATAAAACACAAAGTGTTGTTTTGATTTTGTAGAACAGTGCAGTGGCGCAACCAACAAAAAAATGCTGGGGGTGTTCACATATAGAAAAAAATGCTGGGGGGGGGGGGCTCACGTATAGAAAAAATACAGTTTATATAGTAAAATATGTATGATGATTTGGTCGGGGGGGGGCTCCCCCCCCCTGCCCCCCCCCTGGTTGCGCCAGTAGAACAGTGTGATATATAAGACAAAAAATTACAGGTATAGATTTAAAACCAATCAAGGGCCACTTTGGTTGTTTTTTTGTTTTTTTTTTATTTTTTGATTGAAGGGCCGGGACCAAAAGCAGATTAACTGAGAGTCTATTAATACTTTATATCAACTAATACAATTTAAATGTAAACAGTCCCACCGACAGACATTTCGGGCACTTGGGAAGGGCTGTCACGGGTCCCCCCCCCCGTGCTGATAATAATATTTTCAAAAGTTGATTGGCCAGCTCAGTCCGGGCCTCTAAAACTCGCCGGGCCCCTTGGCATTTGCCATCCTGCCCCCTTCCCTCGGCGGCACTGGTTGTAAACGTTATCGATGTAAATGAACGGTGGGTATTGTACTGCGGATCAGATCAAACCGCTTAACGGTCAATTCTTGACCCGCGGGCCGTAGATTGCCTGCCCATATCTGGTCTAGAGGCTGAAAATTTGTCTTCAGGGTCACTATTTCGGCGCCGTCTATAGCTCGGTGCCATGTGTGGCCGCACTACCCTTCCTACACCACTGACTATCCAGAATTGTAATCAATATTTTTTTGCAATAAATGAATGATAAATAGTTTTAGCAATAATGAAAAATATATGAAAAAAACTTGAACAGAATTATAGTAAAAATAAAGGATTTTTTTTTTTACTATAAATCAAAAAGAAATTTGCATCACATTTATCAAGGGATATAACCGTGTTTAAATGTGAAGAACGACACTAATAAATGGGCTACTTCCCTTGCGTTTGTAATACAAATACAGTGGGTATTCGGTTAACGAACTTAATCCGTTCCAAAATTATGTTCGCTATCCGATTCGTTCGTTAACCGATCATCGATTTACCATATATGTTAATGGAAATTCGATTAATTCGTTCTGGAGATCCTAAAAATTAAATTAAAAAAAATTATCATGCACAAGAATAATTTCATAGTAAGTTTATTTATTACAAATATGATACATACATATAGTCTTGCTTATTAATCAGTTCTTTTTCTTTTATTTGGGCGTTAAAGAACATGTCCAATGTCGGTTGTTTTTCTCTCTCCTTCAGGACTTTCAGGAAATGATGGATAGCAATGTCGTAGTGGAGATCAGCAACCCTATTGACATCAGCTTGTTTTAAATTTTGCAAACCAGCCAGTGGTAGCCTTGAATTCTAGATTTTCGGAGGACGAGCCTGGAGTTTGTTCTTTCAATTTCTCAAAAAATTTGTCCAGCCTTCTCTCGAATGATGGCCATTCTAGTTACATCTCTTTTCACCTCCCGTTCATTTATCCAAACTAAAAGCAAACTCTCGATTTTATCATGAATGACACTTTTTTTTGCTTCTCAGATGTAATTTTCGTTACTCCTTTAGCGGCTTGAGTCTTCTTGATGAATGATATCTCTTTTTAGCTAGGTTTGTGCCTACAGTAGACCTGTTCAAGCCGTACTGCCTGGTAACGTCAGTCATTATTTGTCCACTCTCTACTTTAGTTATAATCTCTTGCTTGGTTTTTATGGTGAGCACAGTTCTTGACACTCCACTCTTTTTAGGTCCCATAATATTGTCAAATTTTCAGGGGCTTTTATAAGGCGTTTAGAGAAGCACATACGAAAATCACAAGGACATAAACCAACTACACATGAATGGTACGCTATTGACGATGTGTCGTCGCACACTACCCTAAGCGTCGTATGGTGCTGCCTCACTGCTACGTAGTATGAATGATGACATGTCAGCGCACGCGCACATCCATTTTCAGGACAAATTGAGGACTGATGTCGGGTGTTCAGAGAGCCGAGACGTTTTCATTAGAATTAGTTTTTGTTCGTTATCCGAATTTTGTTCGTTGTCCGAACACAAAAATCTTTCCTGAAAGTGTTCGTTGTCCGATTTGTTCGCTGTCCGAACAGTTCGTTAACCGAATACCCACTGTATGTGTTTTAGCTGAGATATTCTCACATCAATTGTTGGAAATTGGGTACGGAAAGGTTCCAGTTGACATTAGGACGAATTTCATTTGCTTCATAACTTTTGCTATTATAAACATGAGAAGATTAAAATTTATTGCAAAATTTAAAAAATATATGTTTTAGATTAGTTTAAAAAATCTGTTATCCTGACTTGTTGGCGTCAAAATATTTTTTACAGCTTCCCTCCCCCAAGTCAACAACTGTCAAACTTTTTCAGACCCCCTTCCCCCATAATTTAATGACGTTATTTATGGACGAGCCGTAAGTATCTCATTATAGTGACGTCAACTGACTGCAAGAGGCAGACAGTATCAAAAAGAACAAATTGCAGTAATATTTGAAGCATTTTAAGGCAGAACATGGCTATAAACGCTTCGTTTAGTAAAGTAAAGAAACTTAAGTTGCCCAACCCATCAAGGAAGATTAAAATGTTTTTGTAGCCTTGACATAAAAAGATGTTATGTGGCTAGCACAACGCTGTAAAGCTTCCTATAACTGTTTATATATTTATGCAAGAAGAAATTTAAGCCACACTCGTCTAGCCCAAGATTATTGCATTTAAAATGGGGTAAAAGGTAGCTACTTTATTCAGTATGCCAGAAACTAACCGGAACATTCAGTGAATTAATTAGAAGTATGGCCAGGGCCACGTCATTTAATGATACAATGAGGGCAGGGCTCGATTTACCGCCGGGGATGCCGGGGATGAAACCATAGACATTTACCCCCGGCACTGGTTTTTTCTTAAATCGAGCACGGACTGAAGGCGTACACAACAGGCATCGCAGCAATAGAGGGTAGGGGTGGGGGGAGCACTAGCAACAGAAGAAAATACATTTTAAAACAAAATGTGAGCATATTTTGAAAAAACACAAACAAATTTATCGGGCGGCAGTTTGAAGTCGTGCTTCGTGTCAAAAAAAAAAAAATAAACCTCGTACCAATGACTATAACCCACAACCATTCTAACTGAAACAAACATTTGTCATCTACTGCCTACAGCGTGTCATTTGTTTTGTTTGTTTTAAAAATATGAAGTAAAAGAATGTATTACAAGTTGAGCCTGGACTAAAAATGTTTTACAAAAATGCTAGCTGCATTTATCAAAATACATTAAGATATTGTTGTGTATTGGTTTGTGAGTTGCGCAGCAATGAATTTCTGTGTGCGAGTTTTTCCCAAGTGTCATTTGGTGCGTGTTGGCAGTTGCAGGCCCGTAGCGTGCGGGGAGGGGGATGGGCCCCCCTCCGTTTTGTCTGCCCCCCTGCTTATGTGTTCTACTTAGTAAAATGTATTACCTGCCCCCCCCCTGCTGTAGAATGCCTTGACCATATATATATATATATATATATATATATATATATATATATATATATATATATATATATATATAACAAAAATTAAATTAGACAAACGGAATTCAAATGATTATTTATTTTGATACTTATCTTTGTGTAGGTCACAGAGACAAACATTTGATCTGATCAGCTGATAGCTAGCTGTGGTATAATGATGGAAGGAGGGAGAAGAGAAATACTGTAAAGGAGGGTGAGGGTGGAGGGAAGGGCTGAAGGAATTGAATGGCCGAAGAAATAAACAAAGGCACACACACACACACACACACACACACACACACACATACACACACATAATTCATCACACATTAATGTTAATCCATATATTAAAAAAAATACTGTACATACATATCATGTTTCAAAAGTGCGGCTTAGTTTGATATTCTTTTGGTTTTTATTTTACTTTTGTGTATACGACATCTTTATTGATTAGCTTACATTAGCTGGCCGGAATAAAGATTCACCCAATTATTCTCTATATTCACAACACAATCACCACTTCTTACATCTTGTTTACTGATGTTCATTTATTGTAAACAAACATCTTTGTAAAACAATTGATATCAGCTTTTAGAACTGATAAAACCTTTTAAATGTAAATTATTATTTTTTAAATCAATGTGCCTATGAAGACAATAGCTATCTTTAAAATATTTCGTCATTTAATTATTTACCAACATAAGATATTAGTACACTTGACTTAATAGTGTGGCGCAGGTGTAGCAATCAGGATTTTATCAAAGTGTCAAGAGGATACAAATTTGAAATGAAATATTAGCTAGTGCTTACGAGTTGTATTGAATTGCTAGTTAAATTTTCATTTTTTTAATAATTGTCCATGAACAATTTTTTTAGAGCATTTTCGAAAAAAAATGCTCTATTGTCCCCGTTTTGCCTGTCTGTCTGTCTGTCTGTCATCACCCTAGATCTCAACAACCATAAGTCCTAGACCCATGATGTATATATCATTTTGTAGGTCTTGGCCTTCCAAAAATAGTTTTTTTCCATTTTGCGATCTGACCTCTCAGGGCCGTAAAAGGGGCCTTATAAAGTACCGTTTTTTACTATATGTTGAATTAGTTTATCTATTTGTGTAGATAAATGACTACTATTTACATTACAAGAGATAACATAAAAAAGGGTTAAGTTGCAATACCTATGACATACAATGACTAAAACAGGGGGTCTCAAACTGCAGAATGTCTGAAATCTTGTTGCAACCGCAGCTCTGGTTACCTTGAATATCCAGACAACCTAACAAATTTCTACACAGCAGAAATGGATGCTAGTGAAAACAATTTAGCCAGCCTTTGGCAGGGAAACATGCCATGCAGCAATAACAACCGGAGAGAGTACAACGATTGTTGCGGATACCCTAATGAAGTCCCTTCACCTAATGAAGTCCCCGCACATAATGAAGGCCCAGCACCTAATGAAGTCCCAGCATCAAATGAAGGCACAGCACCTAATGAAGGCCCAGCACCTAACGAGGCCAGCGACCCCACTTGCTGCGCCTGCTCTGGTGGCCAGTCCCAAGAGCTGGTCCAGAGGAACAAGCACCCCGATCGATCCAAATTCTACGCCAGCATCCCTGACGCCAAAATATGCAGGGAGATCAGACGGCTAAACGCATGCACCTGCGATAAAACCTACCGACGAGCAACCCACAAAACGACGGGTCACTCGTTATCAACGATAGTGTTTGGCCGGGAACTCCGCTTACCTTGTGACCTTCTGTTCGGGCTTCCCAGAGACGCTCCCTCCATGGAAACAGATAATGCCAATGGATTTAACGACGTCGTATACAGAATACAGAGAAGTGCTCATGCAAAGATGAAAGTGGTTCACGTGGACAGACTGTACAGATACTGTTGTGAAAACTGACTTGTTCGGGACGGACAGATTTAAGAGCGGGGCATTGTTACGACCCCCCCTCCCGGTGCGCACCGTACAGTCTAGACATGAACGCGATGACGCAGTAGAGACAGTGACGTAGAAGCCGGCAAGAAAATGGACATGTTGCCGTTGTTGTTGTTTATTTAATTTTATAGATATTAGTAAATACTCTTGGAACCCACTCCAGCCTGTGTGTTGTTTTGATTCCATAAACAGAATTTAAAGAGTTGTAACAATATTTTTAAACTTGTTAACATTTTATTATGAATAATTACGCTATATATATTCAATGAACACAGAACCATTGTGCAGCATTTTCTATAAATCTGACTACGGCCGGCAACACTCAACGCGCTTCGTGCCTGGTCACACTACCCAGATAAACGTAATCAATGAGTCACAGTCATACTTTTCTTTAACAGCGGAAAAGGAGGGGGAGGGGAAGATATGTTCCATCAAAATAAAGTTCCCAACGCTACAGCGCTAAATGGGGTAATAATGTCGTATAAATAAACGGAGATACATGCAGAAGGATAGAAGAAATGCATTTATATATATATATATATATATGTATATATATATATATATATATATATATATATATATATATATATTATGGTTAGAACGAGACAATACTAGAACTAAGCCTTCTATTTTTTTAATTTTATATTAAACTAAAAATATAAATGAATTTTGTAATAAGTTTACATGGTACAGAGAGTATAAAGTATGATAAAAAAATGTAGTAAACTAAATACATTTGACTGTCAACATCACAATAACAATAAAACCAGTAAACAAGTAATTATAGACATATTTCTGACACATGGATATCTGTGCGTTTATATTGTTACCTAAGGGGCACTTTGAGATTATTTCGTTTATTGCCCTTGTTTTGGTCTCACTTAAATTGTGTGCATTAACTGCACAGCGAAATCCTTTCTGTTTACAGTATTCAATGTAATAGTCAGCGCACACAAAGAAACAAATGGGCACGCTGTTGTTGACAGCGGCAAGATGGGTAAATGTTTGTCGATTAATGTGCCTATTCACCCATATCAACAGTAAACCAGATAAAGCCGTTAGTGAGTCATCCACGCCTTTTTCAATATGGTCTTGAGATAAGTGCATCGACATTTCTAGGACATTAAAATTTGTGTCGAAATCTCTGAAATTCGTCAGTTCTGAATGGTTCCATTTATTTAGCACGTCAATGTTCAAAAATTTGGTCAGATAACAATTTATAAACAGTCTCAGTTTGTACATAAATGTTTCCATTGATGGATCAATAGCGGAAGGTACAGCGACTTGGATCACAAATATCGGCTGGCACAGGAGATCAGATCCTTTAAAAATAAGCTGCTTGCATGAAACTACATTACAATCGGCGTCTTCGATAAGTAAGATGTTCTGATCTCTTGGGCATTCAATTCTCTGCCATGGAAATGTTTCAGTATCGCATACGAAAGTTATAGTCTCACTTTGCACCCTGACAGCCACGTCAAGAAATTGAGCTTTCGATTGTATTTGCTCTGCTATCCAGTCGACGTGGATCACAGCTGCAACGGTTTCTTCTCTTTTGCATTCTGCGCAATACTTATTGTTGTATATATTTACTCCTTGAAAAACAAACGATAAAAACATGGGGCACCTGGAAGATGCTTCTGCTCTGGTAATGCTGTCATTACAAGAACTTATAGTAGATGTGAAGCACAATGGCATTTCGCCTTTTTGTGGTGCTCCACTTGGATGTGTATATTTAAAAATATTGTGGAATTTATTTCCGGTCTCTGATAAATCAAAATTTGTTCCCCATATGACAGGTGTTGAAGTATTTTCCATGTGGCAGTCGAAGATGGACATATTGATAAAATTGATTCCCGTCGTCTGGTCAGTTACGGGTGCCCCATTGACAATTTTGTTGATTAAATATTTAGATATTTTATAGTCGGGACTCACAAAATCAGCGTCATCTAAGAAGGTTTCTTGTGTCTCGCTATGTAGATATCTTGATTTAGTTACTTCACAAGGACAGCTTGCAACAACCAACACATCAGAAACACATTGTACGTGCGACTTAATCAGTTGTGTGTAGTAAGGAGACATTGTCTGTATTAAATGTGGACATTCCGTGTCAAAGTCTTCACAACAGATGTTGTAGACTAAACACTTCTGGTCACAGGAACACGGCAGGGGAGAGAACTCACCACACCTGTCTTTACATGTGTCTTTAGCGCCATCTAGAAAAAAAGAAAATAATTGATGGTTATGCGAACCATAAATTATTGTCCATGTATGCACATTTACAACTGTTTGGGGAATTCCATATTTAATTAACAGAAGTTGATAAAAAATAATTTACACCTTTTTTTATCTTTATAACAGGTCTTTAAAAACATGATCGATGATTCAATACATTTTGATTTTAAATAAATCAGTTTAATAGATGAAGGCTATTCTGCAGGTATTTCATAAATAAGTCTCACATATTAAAATACATAAGTATAAACATCAAGCTATTATCAAATGATACTTTGCTTTCAGCTAAATTTCTAAAGCAGTGCTGTGATGTAAATTATAATGACTTACTACTAGATTAAATTAACTAATTATGATCTGAATCTTTGGGTCCTATTATGTATGGTTATAGTACTTTTATTTCTATTTTAACGACTTTATAGAAATTGCGAAATAAATTTTAAAACAAAATGAGTAGAAAAGATAATGGCTAGATACATCTAAATAAAGCTAGAAAAAACTGCTAAATAATAGCTAAATAATAGCTAAATATAGTTAAATAATAGCTAAATAATAGCTAAATAAAAGCTAAATAAAAGCTAAATATAGCTAAATAAAAGCTAAATAATAGCTAAATAATAGCTAAATAAAAGCTAAATAAAAGCTAAATAAAAGCTAAATATAGCTAAATAAAAGCTAAATAAAAGCTAAATATAGCTAAATAAAAGCTAAATATAGCTAAATAAAAGCTAAATAATAGCTAAATAATAGCTAAATGAAAGCTAAATAAAAGCTAAATATAGCTAAATAAAAGCTAAATATAGCTAAATAAAAGCTAAATATAGCTAAATAAAAGCTAAATAAAAGCTAAATAAAAGCTAAATATAGCTAAATATAGCTAAATAAAAGCTAAATAATAGCTAGATAATAACCTAGAAGATAGCTAGATATAAACAGTTTTTCTGAAAAAAAAACAAAACAAGAGAATCGAAGAAAATCTTTTTCTCTGTGTATTGCCATACCCGAAAGCTGAACAGTTACTTTACTTGAAGACAGCCTACACAATAATGAAATCATCCAACATATTCTTGTAAAGATCATTGTTGGATTTGCTTTGTAAGATATTTCTTCGTTAAGTTTGCCTCACTTTACCTCACTTCGTTGCCTTCGAACATCTGGTAATCTAAATGCAAATAACACAAAAAAAGCTCATGAAAAGCTTGTGATTTTTATTGTAAATAAAATAACCCTTGTAGGATAAAGTGCTAATATATATATATATATATATAAAGAGTGAAACACAACACATGAAGCTGAGAGATGAATCCAACCTGAATAATTGTAAGGTTTTCAAACAAAGGATTACGGTTAGAGTTAATTGCTCGTTTGTCGGTGTAAAATTTTAGCAATAAACTTTCAGTTAAAAAACCAACTATGTGGAAAGAAAATAAAAAAAAAATACATAAAAATTATAAGAAGGAGTGGCATTCCGTAGATATTTGGGTGGACAATAAAAGCCACTTTCTCCTGCCACCATTGGTGTACAAGAGTAGCAAATAACGAATTAAAAGAATATATGAGGACTAGTGCCTTACCTGTTGAAGAAACAGAAGTAGCAATAATAATAATAATAAACCAGCTGCAGACATGGGTCTATAGCAGACAGAAGAAAATTGAACGTCATTTCCATTTTAGAAGAATAATACTCACCACCACCACTACCACCCATATTCATAATCACAAATTTCATTATGAGTAGAACTGGCAGAATCTCATACAATGATGTCACACAACGGTGTCATACAATGGTGTCATACAACGGTGTCATACAATGGTGTCACACAATGGTGTCATACAATGGTGTCATACAATGGTGTCATACAATGGTGTCATACAATGGTGTCATACAATGGTGTCATGGGGTAAATTACTATTCTTTAATGGCCACCACGATTTTTTTTTACGACATGGTAATTTCTATGCTTTTTTGTATGATTAAAGGAACTACTGTTTCTTGTAATCAAAGTGTTTTTCTAAAGTTAATTTATATATCAACATGTTATCGTACACCTCGTTTATATTTATTTTGACAGATGTCCGCTTTAGTTCATTAACTGTGACAAGTTGAATACCCTTTTTTACCTTTTACCTGGTCAAAAACATATTTCAATGCAGTTTATCACTGTCAATCAGAATGCGTTATCCGGGAGAATAACCCTAAGGTCCTTATTCAATCGGACACACATTTCTTAAATTTGATTAAATTATGAATCCATATATCAACTTCATCAGGACAAAAAAGGAAGACCTGACAATAAGTCATAATGAGTAGAACAAAAGTATTTCAGCCTATTACATCGGTCTAGACAATCGTGTCCAACAAATACAATAACAAATCATGAAAAAGATTCAACAATAACAGTTATTTAGAGCCAGTTTCAAGCCGGACTAGTGTAAACAATCTTGAGTGAGGCTAATCTGTGTAGAAAACACTTCTTGTATAAGTAAATATATATTGATATAAATAACTGTAATGAGCTTTACCTTTTTTTTCAATAGCTGTGACAGATTCGATAACTGCGACAGAATGTACGCAATACTTCACTGTGAAGATTTAAAGACATTAACTCGCAAACGTTAGACTGGAGAATAACGACTGCGTCAGATCTATGGCGCATCGATTACTTTGCTAGCCCTCTGAGCATGTCATTGTGAAACCCATTGTGAAATGGAAGTGTTCATGTTCTTCCATTACAGCAACGATAATAAAATACCTTATTGAAATTAAAGTCGTTTTTTTATATTGGCTCCGGGGCAAAGTAGGAAGGGGGAGGTGGCAGAATGGTAATGTTGCATTAAACTTTGAATTGTGGTTATATGATGATAGCACGTTGTAGAGGTTTAAAAATGGAGATGTCATAATGGCACATAGAAAAGATTTACAAATGGAGAAGTCATGATGGCACATAGAAACAGGTTTACATAAGGAGATGTCATGATGGCACATAGAAAAGGTTTACAAATGGAGATGTCATGATGGCACATAGAAAAGGTTTACAAATGGATATGTCATTGTGGCACGTAGTAAAGGTTTACAAACGGCGATGTCATGATGGCACATAGAAAAGGTTTACATAAGGAGATGTCATGATGGCACATAGAAAAGATTTACAAATGGATATGTCATTGTGGCACGTAGTAAAGGTTTACAAACGGCGATGTCATGATGGCACATAGAAAAGATTTACAAATGGATATGTCATTGTGGCACGTAGTAAAGGTTTACAAACGGCGATGTCATGATGGGACATAGAAAGGTTTACAAATGGAAATTTCATGATGGCACATAGTAAAGGTTTACAAAAGGTGGTGTGCTGTTGGAATCTTTGTACACAGAACGATGTCCAGCCGACTTGAGGAACAATATTCGTAATGAAATTCCTAGAACTGTCTCCGAAGAGTTGCTTCGCGTTTACGACATGTTACGGCGCGCACAAAATTGCATTGACTTACAAGGAGATCATTTCCAACACCTTCTGTAAACAGTGCATACCGGGGCATTTCAGCAGGGAGCCGGGCCACTTTTTCGAGGGTCACCCTGTATAAAGTATTCGACCAGTAGCGTTAATATGTAGATCTTACAATAAGATTTTTAAGTAAGATTATTGTGGAATACAATTAAGGCAAACCATACACTAGACACCTGACCAGATTAATGTATTAACCAAAGTAAAATTAATGTGGGATAACGTTAAGGGAAACCATACAGTAGTCTATTGACCAGATAAATTTATTAACTTAAGTGAAATTATTGTGGAATAAAGTTAACGGAAATCATAGGTAGTCTACTGACCAGATAAATGTATTAACTAAAGTGAGATTATTGTGGAATAAAGTTAACGGAAACCATACAGTAGTCTACTGACCAGATAAATCTATCAACTAAAGTCAGATTATTGTGAAATACCGGTAAGGCAGTAGACTTCCGACCAGATTGGTTTTGTGGACGAACCCAATAAATGACTGGGAGTCTAGTCAGGCCGTTACTATTTACATACCCAGGGGCCATTCACATATTACGCAAAGCTTCAGAGTGGGTGGGGGTCGTCCGGTTTGTGTAATATGACCCGTTAAGAAAAATGTGCTGGTTTTAAGTTGTGTTATATAATAAACATTATTTTTTGTAAATTAAATTGTAAAAATTGCATAGATTCTAAAATGATCGTCGAACAGGGTGGATGAAACATATTTGTATTAAATAGAAGACCCTGTATTTCGATATATAATGCTCTTGTATAGAGGAGGCAAGATCATTTTTCTATCAGATTTTTTTGGGTTACGTAATATGTGAATAGTGCCTTACGTTTTGCCACGCCCTTAACATATATAATAAAAAAAATATATATTATTTTGCAACGAAAATTAAATACTTTATCTTGTTTTCGAAAACAAATATATGATATTATAAGTGTATGTGGCTCGCGGGAATTTTTAATGAAAGGTGGGTTTGTATGAAATATAGCGAGTTGGGGTTGAATTGTCTGGAAGAAGTTGTGTTTTCATCAACCAAACCAGTACAACACACACACACGCACACAACACACACACACACACATACACATAAAATAAACACCTCACATAAATGAAAACATATAAAATTCCGCTTTTTATTAAAAAAAAATTAAATATAATTTACACTGGTCTCCATACAATCTGCTTTAAACTAACGACAATGCCACCACCATATTTGAAAAGGGAGAAAGAAGTAGTCGAGGAAAAAAAACAAGGTTTCTACGTCTGACATATTTAAAAAAATAAAAACAACATTTTAAAAATTACTCTTTCTATGTGTCGTCCATAGAATTTCGGTTTTATGAATAAAAAATGATGCAGAGAAGGAATTTCATCTTTTTGAATAGGTTGCATAGTTTTTTTTTTTAAACCATTCTTTGTGTAAATAGACAATGACTTTTTGTCTTTTCTTCCTAAGAGTTTTTGTTTTAGTGAAGTTGAAACAAATGTCTTATTGATTGTCATTACCATGCCATGTGATATTTCATTTTAAGTGGTTGTTTAAAAGTGTATTTCATTTGATATTTAGTTGAAGGGACTCAAATGAAATGATTGGACATTTTTAAAATAGGTCAGCTATAGACTTTTATTTTAATCTCTAATTTAAAATGGTTGATGCATTTCAATGCGCTGAACGGCGGAATAAAAATTAATCAGAATGCGCATCTCTTGATCATTTTACAGAATGCGCATCACTTGATCATTTTACAAAATGCGCATCACTTGACCATTTTACAGAATGCGTATTACTTGACCATTTTACAAAATGCGCATCATTTGACCATTTTACAGAGTGCGCACCACTTGATCATTGTATGGAATCCGCATCACTTGATCATTTTACAGAATGCACTTCACTTGATGATTTTACAGAATGCACATCACTTAATCATTTTACAGAATGCCCAACACTTGATCATTTTACAGAATGAGCACCACTTGATCATTTTACAGAATGCGCATCACTTGATCATTTTACAGAATGCGCATCACTTGATCATTTTACAGAATGCGCATCACTTGATCATTGTATGGAATCCGCATCACTTGATCATTTTACAGAATACACTTCACTTGATGATTTTACAGAATGCACATCACTTGATCATTTTACAGAATGCCCAACACTTGATCATTTTACAGGATGAGTACCACTTGATCATTTTACAGAATGCGCATCACTTGATCATTTTACAGAATGTGCACCACTTGATCATTTTACAGAATGCGCATCACTTGATCATTTTACAGAATGCGCATCACTTGATCATTTTACAGAATGCGCATCACTTGATTATTTTACAGAATGCGTATCACTTGATCATTTTCTCCGAAATCCGCCATATTTGTTATATTGAGCTCATTATAATTTATCATGATAAGTTGTTGGATTATTAAATATTGATCATTATCTGAATTACTTAATGGGGAAAGTCCCTGACTGTAATTAAATTGTTTTATTAAGGCCGGTCATACATTTTTATTAGGGACACGACCGATAATCGGATTGGTATCGGTATCGGACCGATATTGACACTATCGGTTAATATCGGATCGGCCGATTTTTGTAGGGAGCGACCGATAGTCAAACCGATATTGGCACTATGGGTTAACTATCGGACCGGCCGTTTTTTGGCTGCCGATACATTCTTTTTTTGTCACAACAAAGTTGCAGAAAAAAAACATCAGTAAATAACCCAATTCTATAACCAGATCAGACAAAGATTTTTTAAAAAAGGAAAAAAAAAACCCGTACACAGAAATTGTCACGTCTACATAAATTGCATCAGCGATATGACCTTGAAACAATAGGATTGATATTTCTTAATTCTAATGTATGACCTAGAATGATACGATTAATGAACATCTGTGTGTATTCTTTTAGATAAATGCTTGTTTCAGGTTTCATTAATTATTTCGGTTTTCGTCGAATTTTATGTATTTCGATCAGTGGCGCCGAGAGCCAACACGGGCCCCAGGGCAGGACATCATTGCGGACCCCTTAATAAACAATAAGTCGTGAAAAAATTGACATGGTCAGGGCGGCCGGGCCCCCTTACAGATGCGGGCCCCCTGGCAATGACCCCCCCGCCCCCCCCCCTCTCGGCGTGCCTGATTTCGATGTCATTTTTTGTACTCAACTTCTCTGAGAAGAGTTTTTTTTAATTAAGACAACATCAACAGCTTGCTCCAACGGACTCATCGTCTGCCGTGCGAAGGAGGAATATATGATATGTTTCTTTCTTTTTTACTGTTATTTTTTTTTAAATTTATTTCACATTAATTTTCATCAATTTAAACATTGCTCTCTACATAGGGTATATATATTAGCTTTAAAATTTTCGCTTTTAAATGAATTATGGAATATCTACAGATAATTTTGATTTTGCAAAAAAATTCATAATTGTTTCAGGTTTAGACATGCGGTTTTAGTCAGTCAAAATAATAATATTCATTGAATTTTCAGTTAATTTTCTATATTTTTTTATTTATTGAGCTAACAATCTGTTTCGATTTGATTTTTATTGTTAACAAATTTAACACAAAAAAAAACAAGCAATTAAGCCTGTTCCATTCTGGACACAGGACGTGTTAGCGCATTTTCGTGTTATGTATCAGTACGTTTGTTAGCTTTCAGTAAATATTTGTAAATTTTGTAAATGTTTATAAATTCAATTGTGTAATGCATATATCTGTAAAAAAAAAATTATAAAGACGTTTCTTTATATTTGAAAAAAAATTATTGTCTCTTAAATCTAACTACATTGGTTTGTGGTTACTGAAATAGGACTCATAATTGAAAACATTCGAAATTATAGTCATTTAATCGTCCGAAAACTCCGTCAATTGTTGCATAGCTCTGATACTTTCAATTAAACTCAGAACACAAGCTTACTATTTCATTTGATGAATTTCTTAATAAATCTTGGGGAAACTACGTGCTGCAGCATTTCGCACCAAATGAATGGGTTATTGAACGTACAAGGTGTATATATAATATATAAGCCCCTTAGGAGCCCTGAAGCCCGACCCTCATAGGTCCTATCGCGAAATGAACTTTTGATGTACACATGGCAGGCCAAGACCTACAAAATGTTATATACATCATGGGTCTAGGACTTATAGTTGCTGAGATATAGGCGCTCCTTTATTAATATAGCTTATATAGTAAAAAACGGTACTAAGCCCCCTTTTACGGCCCTGAGAGGTCAGATCGCGAAATGGAGAAAAGTCATTTCTTGGCAGGCTAAGACCTACAAAATGATATATACATCCTGGGTCTAGGACTTATGGTTGTTTAGATCTAGGGTGATGACAGACAGACAAAACGGGGACAATAGAGCATTTTTTTTTCGAAAATGCTCTAAAAACAACAACGTTACAACAGATAATAATTGAAAAAAAAAACCAGTAAAAAAACCCAGAGAAATAAATGAACAAACAATGTTTATTTCATTGGGTCAGAATACATTAAAAGAGTATTATTAAAGGATCTGCTACTAATGACTAGAATGTAATTAAATATCATACGTTTTACTTAAACATTAATACACAAACACACACACACACACACACACACAGACATATATATATATATATTTCATTGTATTGTTTCTGTGTCTCACTTTTAACAAATCTGGATCCTTGTATTTCACTGGGGCAGCTCACGATGACCAGGACATTAGAAACACACTGTACGTACGACTGCATTAGTCCTGTGTAGACTGCTTCAAGATCTACTTGTTTAGGATTAGTTCTAGCTAACACCTTCAGAGGTAAAGATTTTGCAAGAACTCTGCTTGTTTGACACTGATATTTACATCAAAGCTTGGATCTCATGTTCTGTGAGTCGTGATGCTCCGTTTAACGATCTATTGTTATTCAAGCAGATCTCACGAAATTCTTTCATATATAAAACGGTGTCTGATGCTGCAAAAAAGAAATTTTTAAAAACCATATTTGGTATATTAGTACAGCGGTGCTTTTTCTTGCGTTGTTTTCTGAAAAAGTTTCTGCAGATGAAAACTGCAGTATTGCTAAAGCGATGCTGAAGACTGGCGATGACTGGACGGATCGAGTGTTTAAAGTGAAGAACTGCACTAAATGCATCACTTTGTAGGTACCTCATCACTATCTGCATTGCGTTCAGTCGGTATTGATACCAGCTTCAATAAAGTTGATCCAGTATCATGGGATCAATTGACGTCATTTGCTGAAGCTAAGTGTATTGTTGATGCCTTTAAGGTCGTCAATGATGCAGCCGAGCGGTCAGTTGCACTGATGTCATCATTTAATAAGTCAATCACTAAAACGGAATCTGAAATGCAGAGATTTTCGCAAGTTGTAGAAGATCACAGACAGAGAGTGCCAAATTTGAAGTTATATAAGAAGCGTTGAACTTAAGGTCATTAGTAAAGTGTATTGTTTTTGTTTATAATACAATGTATACATGAATAAACAAGCAGTAACTGTTGCATATCATTATATTTTAAGTTATTTAACATTTTAACATGTCTAATTCGCTGTAATTAATGTTGAATGATGATTTTAAGATATTGTTTAATTTAATGTTTATGTTATTAGAATTTATGTCATTAAAGAAGATACTTTAAACTTCAGTCTCGATGAGCGACCTCTAAATGTAATTCAATTTCAATAAAATTTTGCATGAAAGTATAGGAATATAAAAGAAAAAAAATTAACAACAATGCAATACTAAATTGCAAAAAAAAAATGTTAATAACCCTTAATAGTTTTAGTTGTACTAAATAAATAATACGTTTTTTTTAAACCGGAAGTTGATGTTGTCATGAGATACTTTTGTCCCCTGTCGGAATTAAACTAGTAGAGAACATCACTTTGGACAACCCTAGTCTAGTTTTTTTTTTCTTCTCTGTATACCTGTATACCTGTTTTTTTTCTCTGTATACCTTTATACCTGTTTTTTTTTCTTGTATACCTTTATACCTGTTTTTTTCTCTGTATACCTTTATACCTGTTTTTTCTCTGTATACCTTTATACCTGTTTTTTTTCTCTGTATACCTGTTTTTTTCTGTGTATACCTGTATACCTGTTTTTAGAGCATTTTCTAAAAAAAATGCTCTATTGTCCCCGTTTTGTTTTTCTCTGTATACATGTATACCTGTTTTTTTTTTTCTGTGTATATCTGTATACCTGTTTTTTCTCTGTATACCTGTATACCTGTTTTTTTTCTCTGTATACCTGTACACCTGTTTTTGTTCTGTTTATACCTCCTGTGTAAAGCAAACAAACAAAGTACCGCATCAAGCCAATTTTCAAATGGGGTGTGGCCGAATGTCGGGTAGGCCGGATACATTTAATTTCTCACTCTATGCCCCCCCTCCCACATACCAACAGAAATGTTATATTTCTTTTACAGATTTCATTATATTACAAAATAGATTTATTCTACTTAGGCCATTTGAAAATGAAAGTGAGTTGTCTGCTGGGGGGGGGGGGGGAAGAGTGTGTGGGGGAGGGGGGGAATGGCTTTACACTAATAATAATCTGTCTATGTCAGCTACTTATGATAATAATGAATACACTGTAGCCTACATTAACATCATATTTCTATAATATATTTACGTTTCTATTGTTGTTTTTATTTGTCTTCGTCTTGATACAATCCGAACTTCATGGGTAGAAATATGAAACTTGAAAGGCAGAAATAAAAAAAGAACATTACATTTTATTCTAAATTTAAAAGAAAAGAAAAGAAAAAGAAAAGAAAATCTGCTCTTTGTTTATGTCTATTGAATCTCAGTTTCATTAACTATACTTTCAAAAAGGAAGAATCCATTTCAGCTTTTAGAAAAATATAAAAACATTCGTAATGATAGACAATGGCTATTTATTAATATCTTTAAAGACTTATGTCCAGTACATTTTTTAAACAATATTTGAATATCCATTGCCATTGTTAATTGTTGTTACATTTGAAGTAAACGTGTGAAATAGTGTTCTTTTCGATAAAAAACTTGAGGAGAGGGAAGGTGGGGGGGGGGGGGCAATGATGATAGATGGATGGGAGGGAGGCATATATTATTATTATTCACTTTATTCATTTGAAAAAAAGTCAACATCGTGATTAAAGTAAAAGAGATGTTTATTCCATAGTCCATATTTAACAAGAAAACACGTGATAATAATGGCATTACCTTTACATGAATAGTGTGTGTGTGTGTGTGAAATTCAAAAGTGTTTACAAGCAACTTACACCAGTGGCGTCACTATGGTTGGTGTCAACCGATGCTGCCCGTACCGTCAGTACCGATTTGGGGGCCCGGGGGTGGCCTCTTGGGGGGGGGGCTGCATTTTGACATTCGACACCATGAATTGAGATAATGTACTTAATATTTAATGTAAAAAAATTGTGTCCCTCCCTCAAGCTGGGGCTTGGGGAAGACTTTCAAATTTGGACCCCCCCTCCCCTACCCTACCCTTGGTACGCCTCTGCCCCCTAGTGACGGCACTGGCTTGCAGTACCTGATTTAATTTATTAGTGCTTTATATCGGATCGATGCCTCGTCAACTGTAAACTATTTAATCGGCGTACACATTTTATTTTTATTGGGTCTGCTATGATCCACAGTTATACACTGCCTCTTCGTGTGGATATCTAAAGCCGCATCTATTACTGATCTTTGCAAACAAAATCTATAAGGCATTTTCACGAATCTAAAAGTAAATTTATAGGTCAGTGAGAAAGCGTAATTCCTTTAAAAATGCGAAGAATACTTATGGGATTCGTCTGAGTAAGTATTCGCAGAATAACTGTTCATAATTTTGAGTGATTGGGGTAGGGTCCCCCATTAACCCGTTTTCCCAGTTATGACAGCCATGTTCTCTCCCTTTGGTGGCTTTTCATCCTAATATGCACATAGTAAAAATATTTCTTAACATCGGACTTTTTTTTTAATCTTTGGTCCAATACTTGCATAAAGTATCTCCCTTCGTTTAAAAATAAACCATGGCCGATAATAATACAAGTTAGTTTACCCCCCCCCTTACACACACACACACACACACACACACAATTCTATTACAGTGTGCATGTATGACCTATTTACAATGTACTGTGTACCTTAGCCTGGAATAACGAGTAACGTGTTTTTAAAAAAAAAAAATAACGTTACCACCCCCCTGTGTATCAACACTTTAAACAAATATGTGTGAACCGAGTGTTTAGAAATAAAACATTCACAAAGAAATGAATCACCGATCGGCGGAATCAACTGTGGGCCACAGTTTCAATTCGTGATTGTTTTATCAAACTACGTGTGCTCGTTAAATCTATTGTGATTGTTGATATATAAAGTGATACGGCATATATTGTGATTGTTGATATATAAAGTGAGGTGGCATATATTGTGATTGTTGATATTATATAAAGTGATGTGGCATATATTGTGATTGTTGATATTATATAAAGTGATGTGGCATATATTGTGATTGTTGATATTATATAAAGTGATGTGGCATATATCGTCATTGCTTATATATAAATTATTACTTCAGTTTTGTTTATTAAATCACGCTTGAATTACACTGAAGCTGGCTTATACTTTTTTAGACCGCAAATTTCAATCACTAGTCTAGCAATTCAACATGGAGGTGAGCACTGCAGTCATCTGTGTTCTCTTTGCTGTGACGCTCCTGCTTTTGGGCCTACACCTGCTGACCTCCAACCACAACATATTCAGACAGATGGGGGTTGAATCACCCCCTACCTCAATCCTGGGACACTTCCATCTGGGAATCAAACATGGGGTGTTCGGTGCCCAGGTTCAGCTGTATTCTAAGTACAAACAGAATAAGGTAAGGATAATAGTGTTCACTTGTTTAAATAGTGAGCGAATGCCTCGGTGTACTGTATTGTAAATTGTCTTAGTCAAGCACCATTTTAGTTTTATAAGCTGTTTGATATCAGAGTAATCTTTACAAAAAAATGAAGGCTATTGTTTCAAAAATGAATCAAGTTTGCCTGAGTTTATTAAGTAGGCTTATCGTGAACTAAACCCCCACCCCACACTCCCCCTCCTTTCCCCCACTACCACTCATTATTTGTCTGTGCTGTAGTGTTATCATGAAATCATTAAATGCAGTCGGTAAGTGGCAAGAACTGTGATAAGCTTGGTGGTCGGACTTTTCGACTTTGGACAGTTCGACCCCAGACACTTCGACCCCGCCATTTCGACCCCGCGACACTTCGATCCTTCGACAGTTCGACCCCGGACTATTCGACCCCGTTTACTGATAAATATAATATTTGAATAGTTATATCTTTGTTTTAAATATGTTTAGTAGCTTTGTTCAACATGTGTTTAATTGTTAAAGAAATTTTTTTTTTTAAATTTAAAATGTGTAGTTTTAATTGTTATAAATTTTTGTTTTAAGTGTATAAAATGTGTGCTTTAGTTTTTGTGATGTCTTAACAATAGACACAAATTGTGTGATTATGTCGCGTAATTTTTACACTCAACAAATCTCTCTCCCCCCCCCCCTTCCACTGGTGGATCGCAGTCGAGTTACAAGTGGGTCACCAATCTACAAAAAAGGAAATATTTATATTTTATTTTATTTCTTTTATCGTAGTTTTTTTTTTTCAGGTGAGTCGCGAAACCACAACTGTTGTTATAGTTGGTCACGAAACGTACAAGTTTGAGAATCACTGTTATATAGCACCAACTTGATCAGTTTTAGATGATTCACACTGCGAAAATTCTTACTTAAAAAAAAAAAAACTAAGTTAAAAATTAACAAGATTTCTTAAAATTAACTTACAGCCCTAAAATAATTAAAAACTTTTGGTCAAGGATTTAATATCTAACTAACACCGTACAATTCCATTTCAACTCAAACAAAGATATGTTATGTCGTGGATGTTACCGTAATCGTTAGTTTGCGGCCTAATATCGAACCCATCAAGAGGCATTTCCTCTGTGCCGAATGCCGATATATCCTCCTAAATACCTATGACCTGGATATCTGTTTATAGAGGTGGTAGTCATTGGAATGGCTTGAGTTTAAACCCGTGAACTGTAGCATGCGAATTATGTTTGCGGCTTTGCATCCACCCGATAGTTTAATTGTTGTCATATAGTTTTGCACGTGTAAACTTATAAGTTTTCTCTTTGTGTCAATTACTTTAGTAAGGTCAGAGATATTTAAGTATCAAACCATCACTCTACTGTCCGTAGGTGTTCGGTTGGTTCACTTTCAACTCTCCATCTTTGGTCATCTGTGAGCTAAATCTGGTCAAGGACGTGATGGTCAAACATTTCAACAGCTTCGTGGACAGGTCCGCCACGGTCGAGTACGAGCCGCCGTTTCGGGACAACCTCCTGAATTTGAAAGGGGAGCACTGGAAACGCGTGCGGGCCGCCGTGAGCCCCACCTTCACCTCTGGGAGGATCAAGAAAATGTCACCTCACATTCAGCGGAACGCACAGATTCTCCTGCGGCACCTGAAACTGAAACAAGAACGCGGGGAAGACGTGGAGCTGAGGGAACTGAGCGGACAGTTCGCCTTGGACGTCATCGCCAGTATAGCCTTCGGATTGGACGCCAGCTCCCTGACAGACCCTCAGAATAGGTTCGCCTCCGAGGCTGGGAAAGTCGTCAAGCCGAATCTCCTGCTGATGCCGTTGTTCTTCCTGTTCCCCAAGCTCAAAAGTCTGTTTTCGGCGTTAGGCCTGTCGGTGATGAACAAGAGATCGATGCGGTATCTGGTGGACACGGTGGACGCCGCCATTGAAGACAGGAAACGAGAGGGAACCGAGGGTACAATCAACGATTTCTTGGATCTGGTGATGAACGCGGAGAAGGATGGTGAGTCAACCGTGAGGGAACCTTTGTCCAGGTCGGACATTCACGTAAGTATTGTTTGTTTGTTTGTTTTGTTTTTTTATTATTATTACACTGATTTAATTAAACACATATAAAGTTTAGTTTAACAAATTTTCATATTCGCTATATCGCTGCTAGTTTGAGGCTGTAATTGGAGATTTACAATGATACGATTATTGTTATTTTGTTGACAATTTCACGACGTTTACGTTAAATCACCACCCTCCCCCAATTATATTATATTTTCCCTCGTTAAGAGCAATATGAAATTTTAAAAAAAAAACAAACTTTCTTTGTGTAATATACTACGCCATTTTTTTTAGCGCTTAATCTTTTTGCCTGGAATACTTAGCGGTCGACATTTGAATAATTTTAATTCTGTTATAAAAAAAAAAAATAAAATATAGTTGTAATTTAGTTCGTTTTTTTTAATAAAACCCGTTTTTATATATTAAATGACAATAACTTTTAAACCCAATACAAATGAAAAGTGTTTAATTTCACCTACTCCCCATAAGTTTAGTCACCTAACCCTTACATTTAATCATCTTACCCTTATATTTAGTTCCCAAACCCTTACATTTAGCCAACCCTCACTTTGGTCAACTAATCCTTGCATTTATTCACCTAGTCGTTATATTAAGTCAACTAACCCTCACAGTTATTCAACTAACCCTCACATTTATTCAACTAACCCTTACATTTAGTCACATAGTCTCTACATTTAGTGTACTAACCCATACATTTAGTCACCTAACCCATACATTTAATCACCTGGCCAATACATTATGTCATCTTGCTGAAACCTTACCTTTAAATTTTGCATCGTTTCAGGCGCAGTCACTCATTTTTATATTCGCTGGCATAGACACAGTGTCCACCGTCATGTCCTTCACCTTATTTCTCCTGGCCGTCCACCCGGAATGCTGCCGCAAAGCCCAGGACGAGGTGGACGCAAAACTGGGCAGTGAGTCCCCCAGCTACGATAACGTCCAAGACCTCCATTACCTGGAGATGTGCATCGACGAAGCTGTGCGGATAGCCCCGCCGGGCTTCATCGTTGACCGAAGGTGCGTAGAGTCCGTGGACATAGACGGTGTCCACTTCCCCAAGGACATGGTCGTTGTCATCCCCGTCTACGCCATCCACCACGACCCTGACGTCTGGCCAGAACCGGACAAGTTTAATCCAGAAAGATTTAGCGAGGAGAACAAAAAATCTAGACATCCTTACTCATTCCTGCCGTTTGGTCAGGGTCCCCGTAACTGTATCGGCAAGAGACTGGCCATGTTGGAGCTGAAGGTTGCTATAGCAACATTCCTTCAGAAATACACGCCAGTTTCTACACACAAGACAGTGTACCCTTTCAAACTGTACAAGTCCATGACCAGGGCAAAAGACGGTCTCTGGGTTAAAATAGTTGCCAGACAGTAAACTGTGTGAATTTTTTGGTATCTTTTTTTTTTAGAATGTTGCTGATTGTTCATCACACCGCAATAAGGTCATTATGGTGACATACATTTGTAAGATATATCTATTTAGTCCCTGTATGTGTGACTTAATAATCGGCACTGCTTATTAGCCGAATGGTTAATCCAGCCCTGGGTAATATGGTAATAACATATAAAGTAAATGAAGTGACCATCTGTCAATGTTTTTATTGTATCTAAGATTTTCTAAATGATGAGAGTTTGTAATATTACATTAAATATTTTCATGGGCTGCTTTGTTGTTGTTGTTTTTTAATGAAAGAGATATTTGTCCACAACTTCCTTTCAAACAGTCTTACATTCTCAATCTTTCATTGTGTGTAAATGTGTAAGTTCTTTAATATACTAGTTAGCAACGGCCTTGGCCAATTTATGTAGTACAATTTTATAAAATAAGTTCTCAAAAAGAAAAAAAAAACAGAAGATAATTAAAATCAGAACCATCAATGACATAATTAATCATTTTTTTCTGGGCAACCCACAGATGGGTAAAAAAAGGGGGGGGGGAGGCATTCTACAGAAGAATCGTGTAAACTTGGTGAATTGGAGTAAAGCTGTATTACACAAGTTATATGGGTTAGGGTAAATTGTAAATAATAAAAAAAAAGGCAGTGGACGATTCACGTTGGCGTAACTAGCCGGGTGGATGTCTGCCATGGGCGGCACTAACTTTGCTAAGAACCAGGGGCGGCATTCACATCACTTTCATACCTTTTTATATACAAAAAGTCGTTGGCACACTAAGACTCCGCCCCGGGTGCCACTAAAGTTAGTTTCCCCAATTGGGATGTAGGCTATCTTTGCCGAAATATTTTTCACGGTTTTAGATCATCTGTAGACGGTGGTCTACTTGTCTCAATGGGCTATTTACCGTAATAATTTTCAATTCTTGAAATCATTGACCTAGATTTGTAGCGGAGGAGGGGGGGGGAGCGCGGAAGGCAGTAACTGTAGGCCCAAGACACGGTGGGGTGGGGGCACAGGGCCTACTGTAAAAGTAAAGTTCCCTTAACCCTAACTGGCCATCGGGGCAGATGAAGTGTAGAATTCATCTGTTTCTATAACCTCGGCTTATGAAGTGGCTACCACAACACCCAGCCGCCTTTACTCCCCCCAACTTAAAGTCCGGTATCCATTTAAAGATGGGTGGACTTGGGGGACTTTCACCAAGGCCTGAAAAAATCCCAAGGTTCTCACTGAGATTCGAACCCGGGGCCCTCCGGTCGACTGTCAAGCGCTCTACACCACTCGACCACCCGTCCCATTCAGGGCCTACTGCAGCCCGTAGCCAAGGGTGTGGAGTGCCACCCCTCCCCGCTTAAAAAAAGAAGAAAAAGAGGGAAAATAAAGAAAAAATTAAAGGTGCCCCCTTGCTGGGTATTGGTGCCTCCCTTCTTACTTTGATCTGGCTACGGGCATGGCCTACTGTAACTAGAGGATAAGACGGCTCCGGGGACGACGACGTAATGGATTATATTTCATTGTGAAGTATTTCGGTGTCTGACGGAATTGAAGCCCCACACCCTCGACAAAGTCGCCTTGTTTGACAACACAGAACTTTAAAAAAAAATAATATCACGTGTGCACACTAGAGGTCGAACTTAGGATAAAGTGCATAAAGGGTGTATATGCTGTTCAAAATCATGTGTGTTAACAGGACCAAAGATAATAATTCAAGCAACAAACACATGAAATGTCGACCATAGTACTTGGGTCAACTGTATACACTTATAACCTGGAATGGTGTGTTTACATTGGTACCTGGTAGCTTAGGCTAGAAACATGTTTTGGTATTTGATTGGAGGCAATGAATGCATTGTGCTGAGATACATCATTATTTAAAACGTAAGATTTAGACTACTTTAAAATTAGCTTTGCTTTTTTATTGGTTATTTACATATTCTTAAAATACTTTAAAATTAGCTTTGCTTTTTTATTGGTTATTTACATATTCTTAAAATAAATAAATATATATATTTATATACAGTAGATTCCGCTTAATTGGGACAGCCGCTTATTTGGGACAAATCTCAAAGAAACCAAACCAAGAAGCCAATAGTAGATTTGTATGTTTAATTGGGACAGCCGCTAACTGGGACAAAAAGCCTTGGTCCCGATGTTTTCCAATTAAGCGGAATCGACTGTGTGTATATATATATATATATATATATATATATATATATATATATATATATATATATATATCGGACATTCTAAACACTAACAAATTCAATTCTTTAAATTCAATTCAGATAAAGATACGTAAAACTTGCGAATAAATGACAGTCCATGGGATGGTCAAGTGGTTTAAAGGGATTTTTAGGTCATTGTGAACTTTTCCAAAATATCTCCAGTGGTGCGTACATGTTTATTGCACATTCGGATTCGGTGTGGATGGGTAAAAATTATCTACGAAATTAACATAACGACCTAACAGTGAATGCGCAGACCAATAACTCAGTAGCTAGGCAATGTCAAAGACTAAAATTAAAAAAAAAAAAAACATAAAATATATATTTTTGAGTATTGTAGTTGGCAGCATTCATGTCGTCTATTAAATACATTGTTATAGATTTAGATATCAAAAAGAACTACAAAAATAAATTTCGCGATATTTAAACTAAAAAAACAAAAAAAACAAAAAAAAATATTATGTGCAATTTTTTTTTAAACAAAAATTAACATGTGTACCACTTGCCTCTACTTTTATTTAATTATTAGTATCTTATAAGGCTTGACATAAAGACTCATTATAATCAAATATATATATGCTTTTTTACAATTAATTTCTGAAAGGTTTTTTTTAGTAAAACAGTGACCTATATATCAATTGTGGAAAGACATGGACCTGACCTACTGGATATTAATTGTGCTGGTCATCCTGCTGGTTTCTCTATTTGTCCACTACATGACATCATCTCATGACACATTCCAGAAACTAGGCATTGAGACCCCACCCAAGTCGATCATTCTCGGACATTTTGGTCTGTCAATAAAATATGGAGTTTTTGGTGTACAGACAGAATTTTACTCAAAGTTCAAAGATAAAAAGGTCTGTTCAATAGAATTTTTTATGATAAACCAGGTGAATTTACATTGTGATTAGTTCAACCTGGTTAAAAAAAATATCATTATAATTGATGCTACCTTTTCAGCCATTTGTCTCAAATTATGATACTTTCAATTATCGGACATTGTTTATTATCAAAAGACATACTTTTCCTTATTGTTTGAACGTGAAAAGATTTATCAAATCAACTGATATCAAGCAATGCAAATTTGACTGAATTCATATCCAATACAATATTTTTAACTTGTTTTTTAGTACTACAATAAATTATTTCTTTTATTTAACCTTTACAATTTTTCCAGTATTATGGCTGGTACGACACTAGAACACCAATACTTGTTGTCAAGGATCTGGATTTGATCAGGGACATAATGGTAAAAAACTTCAACAATTTTGCTGACCGCAGAATTCCTATGGAGCACGATGAGCCATTTAAAGACAACCTGCTGACAATTAGAGGTGACAAATGGAAGCACGTGAGATCTAGTGTAAGTCCAACCTTCAGCTCTGGAAGAATCAAGAAAATGTCCCCGCACATTGAAAGAAACGCAAAAACTCTACTCGAAAACCTGCAAGAGAAACAAGAAAGTGGCTTAGAAGTTGAGCTCAAAGAGATGAGTGGATTTTTTGCGTTGGATGTGATCGCCAGCATTGCTTTTGGAATAGACATTAATACTCTGAAGAATCCAGAAAACAGGTTTGCCCAGGAGACTAAAAAAATAACTAACCCTAATCCACTTTTATTTGTACTGGCTGTTTTTTTTCCTGCTCTGGCTCCGTGGTTCACAAGGATTGGACTTCCATTTTTTCCAAATAAATCCATGAAATATTTGGCAACTGTTATTGATTCTATCATTGCAGAGAGAAAAAGAGATGGGACAGAAGGTAAAGTTAATGACTTTCTGGATTTGGTAACTTCTGAGAAAAATGATGAAGATGCAGTAAAAGATCGATTGACACTGTCTGAAATTCATGTTAGTTTTTTTTTTTTCAAATCTCTTTTAGTAAAAAAATAAATATTCACACATACTGCTTTACCCTCGTAAAAAAAAAATGGGATTAGGGATTATTATTATTACATTATTAGGGATAAATTAATAAACTATTTTTTGTGAGTGAATACGTTTAAATTTAATTTCAACTTGGGAAACAACTTTATTTCTTATCTATATTTTGCAGGCACAGTCAATCATTTTCATTTTCGGTGGCTTAGAAACAATATCCACAGTAATGTCCTTCACTTTGTTTCTTCTGGCTGTTCACCCTGAATGTTACCAACGGGCTCAGAGAGAGGTGGATGAGAAAATCAGTAAAGACTTTCCCAACTATGAAAATGTTCAAAATCTACACTACCTAGAAATGTGCATTAATGAAGCCATCCGAATGGTCCCTCCAGGAATTTTTATTGACAGACAGTGTGTCGAATCCATTGACTTGGATGGAGCCCATATCCCTAAAGGAATGGTTGTGCTGATCCCAGTTTACGCCATCCACAATGACCCTAACCTGTGGCCAGAACCTGAAAAATTTGATCCCGAAAGATTTCTACCAGAAAATAAGCAGACTCGTCACCCCTACTCCTTTTTGCCTTTTGGTCAAGGCCCCAGAAACTGCATTGGAATGAGACTCGCCATGGTGGAACTGAAAATAGCCATAGCTGCGGTGATACAGAAGTTTACACTCATACCCTGCAGCAAGACAGTTTTTCCATTTAATTTGAGCAAAATACAAGCCAGAACTACAGATGGAGTCTGGGTCAAAATAAATCCTAGAAAATAATCAGATTTTATTATTTCAATTTTTTTAATTTTATAATCCCCTTCAGTCATTATAAAAAATGTACGATTGATTCACTTTATTAAAGATAACATACAAAAAAAAAAACAAAAAGGAATATTTGTTATGATTAATGTGGAAAAATTTATTTTTCTCTTAAGAATACGAGTGCTGAGATTTACAATTGCTTTAAAAAAAAATTTGTAACAGAATTAATCTATTGTATTTAAATACATGTGAAATGTAAAGAAATAAAATGCTAACACCAAAAAAATATTAAGAAAAAAAAACACCCATTTCAAATCATACCTCTAACATACAAACTACATGAACATGTTGTACATACCTCTAACATACAAACTACATGTACATGTTGTACATACCTCTAACATACAAACTACATGTACATGGTGTACATACCTCTAACATACAAACTATATGTACATGTTGTACATACCTCTAACATACAAACTACATGTACATGGTGTATATACCTCTAACATACAAACTACATGTACATGGTGTACATACCTCAAACATACAAACTACATGTACATGTTGTACATACCTCTAACACACAAACTACAAGTACATGTTGTACATACCTCTAACATACAAACTACATGTACATGTTGTACAATGATGAACAGTTTAGTTTTTTTTTTTAAATAACTATAATTTTTTAGAATTTGATTTTTTGTTTTGTTTTGTAGAATAACATAATCTTTTATAGTTCATATGATAAAGTAATTTTCTAGCTACATGTAAATGAAAAATATGATAAATAAGGTTTAATGTTAGATTATTACTTATATAAGAAGGTGTCTGAATATTACAATATTCAATGACATAAAATGACTTAAATGAAAACTGGGCTTAAATCTCTACTATCAAAATTTTAATGCTAAAACATTCATGATAAATGCTGATTGGATGCAACATCTATCAGCTATTTCAAATGACATAAAAATAATGTATTAAAGAATATGGCAGGGATGGAAAACTAGAATAATTTATCCATAAATTGTTCAGTAAAAATAGATAAAAAAAAATGCTGACATGATAGTTTCTATAATTCAGTTTAAATTACAATACAGATGTATGTTTACTAGAAATAACAAATAAACTTTACAAAACATTGAGCATAACAACCTTACATAACAACCTTCAGGCTTTATTTTAGCAGGTTGCAGATTTTTTAAAAGTATTTTTGTAAAAATTTAACTGTATGTTTTTTCTTCATTTATTTTATAAAAATCCATTTGGAACATTGATAAATTTCAAAATAAAACAGTACATACTATACCAGTCAGTTGGTTTAACGTTTTTACTATCTGTAGTAGAGCAATAATGGTGTTGGAAATGCATTATAAAGCTAATTTAAATTGATAATATATAACTTAATACATTCAAATATATATATAATAAAAATGTAATCCAATCTTTTTTTTTAACTTAATAATTAATGAATTACATATGTACAAAACAAAAAAAAAAACTACATATGAATCATCAACCAAAGTACAGATAAATTTAAAAAGCCTAAAAAAAATTTTCCTATAAGTGTGGAAGATTTCTCTAAATATTCTAACTACTTCCTGTCGTTGTTGTGTTGTAGCTCCCACAATGGACACATTTCAGGCCTTCAGTATTGAACAACTGCTCACAAGTCTGAGGATGATTGGAAAAAAAAAATTATTTGAATTAAAAAGAAAAAAATGTAAGTCAATGTAATTATTTTACTAGATAATAATTTTTTTTTACTACTTTATACATTGTATCTTAACTTCCTTTAGTGTTACACAGTGACTGTCTCATTGAGTGTCCATGCAGAGGGTGAGGAATGGTAAGGGGCATGAAAGCGGTGGCTAGCTGGTGGACTAATTGGGGAAAATGTTCATGTGTGTGTGTGTGTGTGTCTAGATGTGTAACAGGCCATGAGATTGTACAAGTAGACAGTAGAAGTCTTGTTGAACGAGGCTATGTTTTGTAAAGGTAAGGAGGGTTGTTATAAAGTACATAGTTATGGAATTCAAGATAAGTCAATGATTTTATAAGATTTCTGTCCATTGATCATGGACTGTTTCTGCATTCATTTATTAAACAACCAATTTTATTATCTATGACTAGGATTGGTGTTAGGTTGATTCTAATCATTTGTGTGTCAAATGTGAGGGAAAGCTATACTAAAAAGTAGTGTCATGGGGTGTAGAGCGGGCAACTGTTGACCAGGGGTCATGATCTTTCTTGGTCGTGATGAAACCCCCCCCCCCCCCAAGTGTACCCAGCTTCACCTGGAATAATAATAGTTGCTGGACTTTGCATTAACCACACAATCCTTTAATATGCTACAAGTCATCTGCCCCGATGGCGGTAAAATCAAAAGGAACTTTTTTATATTAAAAATACCTTGTCCCATTTATTTTAAAAGACTAACTGTGACTATAGTTTACAAGGAAAAACTTCTTAACCCCTAAAGCGCCCACTTTGTTTACCCATGGTAACACAGGAAGTGCACTTATATTTGGCTCATATTATGAGTTTGACACCTAGTGTCTTTGGATAAGTTTTATATATGTTCCAATGTTATTTTATATGGAAACCTATACATTTTTGGAAAGTTTAGATATTAAAGAAGTTTTTGCTTTAGAAAAGAAAAGCATTTGTTTTGCACAGAACAAAATTTTAAAAAAATGATAACACTTACCAAATTGTAAAATTTACATACAATTTTAATTCCATGTGAAAACACAAAATAAATACTAAAAACACACTTCTATTCACAAGAAAATGATTTAAAATAAATCATTAAAGATATTTAATTAAAAAAAATCACTTTTTAATGTTTCTGTGGTGCTCAGCAAAGCACTCAGGACATAGTCCAACATTGCACCCTGGACACTCCCAACCAGATCTTACGCGCTTATCGTGCCCAGAAGGACAGACCCTTTTTTTTCCAGGGGGCAGTTTGACCAAATCATGGCCAACTAATGGATGCTCTGGTGCTGGAGTCTGTTCATTAGCATCATCTGTTGGTGGTGATGCTGTGGTTTCCATCTGAGCCCTCTTCCGCTTACGCCTTATCACCTTCGGTGGTGTATAATTTTCAACAAGACTTTCTATACACGACACCATGAAAGAAAATCTAGACAGCTTTGGGCTATCTGAGGTGTTTAAATCATACAGAATAAAACTGTTTAGGAGAGACCTGCCAAGGAGTGAAAAAAACACTTTATTTGTCCACTTTAGAGTTTTCCTTTCAGCAAGGTAGAGATATAACTGAGCATCTCCCAAGTCAACGCCGCCCATGGCTTTATTGTAGACATCAATGACAGTGGGTCGACGCACAGTTTGCTTCTTACTGTTCGTTGTTTCAATGAATCCAGCTTTAGCCTCAGTTGACAGTAAGATTGGCTTTCTAGAGCTATCTTGATAAGCAAGACATAATAAATATGCCATGTCTGGCTGCAACTATATCCTTATTTTTCAGCTTCTTTGTCAGGCAGATCTCAGGAAGTCCTTTCCTATTTTTCCTCACTGTTCCAGTAGCTGTTGTACCATTTCTATATAATTCGTGAAAGAATTCAGGAGAGGAAAAAAAATTATCTAGCCCGAGGTGGTGGCCACGGTACAGAAAGCCAGCATTTGTGATAAGATGCATGACAAGGTCATAGGTAAAACCCTTGGATTGTACCGCAGTTTGATTATTTTTTTGAGTCCCTGTGTAGACCTCAAAATGGCACAGATAGCCATTGGCGCTGTCTGACAGGCACCATAACTTTATACCAAACCTAGAATGCCTTTTGTTTGGCATGTATTGTCGAATGTGAGGCGTCTTTCCTTTGAAACCGATCATGCTTTCGTCTATGCTTATGTCTTTATTCGGGTGATAATAATAAAGATTTTTTCTGTTAAAATGCTGAATCAAGGGATTAACTTTATAAAGTTTGAAGCTTGCAGCAGTTTGTTCTGGCATTTGTGAATTGTCAGAGAAGTGCAGGAATTTCAAAATTAACTGGAAGCGGTTCCTGCTAAAATGTTTGATAAACCAAGGTGTCTCTTGGCTAGGATTTGTAGAATTCCAGTAGGCTGCAACATTTGGCTTTTTATGAGGCCCATATTCATTACAACACTCAGAAATGCCCTGATTTCTAAAGGAAATGTAGGACCTTGTTGAGACCACCTGTGCACTCTTGAGTGTGGAGTGCTCAGGAGTTTATCAGCATTCGTGGAAGTGAAGTCCTCTGCATATCTATTAGTCTCAGTGACCAACAAATTTATGAATTCATCAGTCAGGAACAAATTCAAATAGTCAATAGACCTAGCATTAGCAGGAGGGGCATGCTTTGGTCCTGGAGTTGCAGTAAAGTCCAAGAGTTGTGAGCCAACATCAGTTCCTTCAATTGGTACCCATGTGTCAGCATCAGGAATAAATGTTGTAGGGTCTTGATCATAGTCTAGGAGGAAAAAAAAATACAATGAATAGTATACAACACATATACTACTATGTATAATAGATATATTATTCTGAAATAAAATAAATAATCTAATACAAATAAAAAAGAATCAAATTTATCTAAAAAAATCTAAAAACTAAAGCAATAAATGCCACGCCCACTTTCTTAGCAAAATATTTTATTACAAAAAGTCCCCCCCCCACAACAAATTTAAATTGTATTATCGAATAACAATAAAATAGCATTAAATTAATAATTAATTAAAACTTATGTTATTTTAATTACTTACCAGTAGAACTTTCATTTAGATCACTGACTCTCGATGCAGTGCCATTGCTAGAATCATCCAAAAATTCAGAGATGTCACTTTCACTATCACTCATTTTTTAATTTTTTTTTTATTACCGCTTCGATTTCCAAACGCAATGCTGAGCAGTTCAAACCGGTAATGGTTGGTCTACCGGAAGTCATTCGTTTTATTAGCCAATCACCGAAGCTAAACGATAAAATTTACCGTAAATGTACGCAAGCCACGATAGTGGCTTGTGGCACTCAAGGTTTTGTTTTACAAAGCCACGATCGTGGCTTGTGGCGCTTTAGGGGTTAACTTGTAAACAAAGGCTCAGTACCCAGACTGGTTAGTAGGCACGCATTTGGAGTAGAATATGGTGATTTATACTTACGCATTAACAATCAATATAAAAAAAAATAGCATATCTATGTACTTGAAGTGGCGCCAAAGAACATGAACAGATTATTGATACACTTAAGTATAGGGACACTTAATAATACAACAAATAAAGTTCATATGTTATATAGTTCATCCCAAAGAAAATAATCCTCATTATGGGCATAGAATCTTAACAAAAACAACCCCCGACTATTATACTGTAATTGAGTTGTATCCCTTTGAGCATCAGCATGAGGGAGACTTACGGATGTGAAAATTCTCAGTTTTGGAATTCCAGAGCGAGGGTAGTTTTCATATCATGTGTGTATTTAAGGATGTTCATGGCAATAAAAGCAATATGTTCTTTTCTATTGCAGTATTTTGTATATGTCTTTGTTATCCCTTCTGCACCTCATCACACACGGTTACAATACACAATTACAACGCACACTGCACAAAATGAAAACTACCTGAGAAAGGGAGACACACGGGTTAGACAATTATGTATTTAAGGATGTGTCGATTCTCAGTTTTTTTTTTCTGAATGAACCTTTGAAATTGTTTAGATTCTATGATGGCTTTAAAATAAAGGATAGATAATTGTAAGGGGAGAGCAATTAACTGAGGAACAAGGACTACAATTCAAAATCAAGTGAGAACTGAGTTTTTCAAATTAGGTCAAAAAACATTGGTAGCAAAATGAAGTTTTGTCATACAACCCTATAACTATTAGAAATAAGACTAATGATAAAATTGATTCATTTTTTATGCGAATAATCAAGGAAATCTAACCACATTATCATATACTTTTTATGACACAAATTTTGGATCTTACGTAGTTGTAGTGCAGAGAATATGCCTTACCTTATGACAATCTTGACATAATATACATAGCTTGACATTGCGAAGTTCTTCTGGTAATTGCACTGAAGCACAAGCTATATCCATCTCTTCCCAAACATCTTTCATATCCCACAGTGATTCTTTACAAAGTGGACACTGATATAATCTACACACAGTGAAAATATATTTAGTTATCTGTATTGATTAATACTAAAAAAATTAAAGTTCTCTTAACCCTAAAGGGCTGTCGGGGCAGATGAAGGGTAGAATTCAATCTGTTTTGGTAACCTCAGCATATTAAGGGATTGTGTGGTTAGCACAACGCCTAGCTGCTTTTACTTCGCAAACTCAAGTCAGGTACCTATTTAAAGCAGGGTGGAATTGTGGGATATTAACCAACTTTCTTTGTGACATGGGAAATTCCCTTGTATCTCACTGAGGATCGAACCCAGGACTCGTTGGTCAGCAGTCGAGCATCTACATGACTCTGCCATCCATCACACTGAATTATACTAACTGCAAGATCAAAATTACTTGTGGAATAGTCACTAACACATATCAAGTGGATATCATTTTTCATTGCCAAAGTTGTTTATTTTAAGTATAGGTTATATATAAACATCCAACGAAAGATTTAAAAAGAATAATATTTCACCTTTGCTCAATATATGTCTGCAGACAGGATCTGTAAATCAAACAAAAAAATATTTGAAAGTACAAAGGTTTCTGACAATGGTAATATTAATGTATCAAATCAAAGACTAATGTAAACCTAACTGGATTAAGTTATTAATCAGAGGAACAAATATGTCTTACTTGTGTATCATGTGCCCGCATCGTGGTATTTCAATCCCTGCACGTGAAGTGTGAAGAAATTCCTGGCAAATAGGGCAAAGTGACCTGGAGACATTTTCTATGCACTAAAATAATAAAATTGTAAGATATGTATTTTAATAATATGGAGTATCTGTTATATCTTACAAATTAGCTTAAAATATTTATACATATCCAATGAGAGAAATTGTTTTATTACTTGATTTAGCTTACACAGAAAAAGTATGTATGGTCAATGCATTTTGAACCTCTGCTTAAATTTAAAATAACATGAAACTATGACTAAAATATCCTAATGTTAATTCACGGCACATTGTGTACACATAATACCACACATATATATAAAGAATGGGTGATTAAAAGTTATCTACTATTAGGCTCACTTTATGCTTTCCTTCAAGTTCCTTGCTAAGACAGGCATTACATTTATCACAGTGGTAATAGTCACTCTGTGGGCCCACTCTGTAAATATTTTCAAATTAAATGTCAATACAAATTTTTATTAGACGTTAAAATTTCTAATAATTTTTACTATGAAAAGTCTTTGCTGGTGACATACATTAGCTATGGGAAATCTTTTACCATTTTTGATACTATTCATAATACTTTAATTCCATTATGATTCACGGTTCTGTTACTGTTATTAAGCAATATAACAGAAAGTATGAGAAAGCAGTGAAAAGATTAATACCAAAGCACTGGCTAAGGAACCGGAAGCTATGCTGAAATTCTCTAATATACTGATACATAAAAAAGTTGAGACATTCTGATACCAAAATATGATGTTTGCATATACCTGCATATGCCACATTTATCGCAGTGAAACTGATGATTATTTACATCGTACAAACGACATATGGCACAGAAGTATTCACCAAAAATTACTCCACATTTACAACAATCTTTTCTAACCTGAAAAAATGTAAAAAGCCTTTATAAAAAATAATTCTATCATAAAGACATATTCATTTGCAAACAAATGGTTTTTAAAAATAGATTACTACTAAACTAAATCTAAATAATATTATTCCAGACAATACATTTTACCTCTTGGACAGCATCACACAGTTTACATTGCACTGCTTGTACCTTATGACGATCCATTTCATGGCTGTTAACTTCATCATGACAGAATCGGCAGGAGTAAAAGACAGAACAGCAAGGTGCCTAATTTTAAAAAAAAAAGGAATCTCAATATTCAAGTCTTTTTTTAGTCCCTAACCCTACATACATTTTTCTTTTATTATTTGTGTATTTTTGTATTTTTCTACCTGCCATTAATAGGCCTACATACCAAAGCAAAAGTAGAGAAAGAATTCTGGTACTTTTGCAGTTCTTGAATTTATTATATTTGTATTTTGGAGGTAGAATTTCTTTGAGATGCAGTACACATTTTAAAGAAAATGCATCACTTTCAGGTGAAGAAATAATTTTGAAAATTTTTGCACTAATCATTGCTTCGAATTTCAGTGTTAGTTTGATGGATTGATCTTTTATGCTCTTTTACATTTCTTACTCTAAAAGTGTACATTTATACATGTTTCTCTTACTTCAAACTGAAACTCTGGGAACTTATTTATTTCACAGCAAATATAAGAGCTTACTACTAGAAGCTAAACATAACTTCATGAGCCCAAAAGACCAATTTATGGAAGGAATGATTCCTTTGTTTGATCATGTGTGCTGCAGGTGGGCATTTAACCTGTTTACACCCTCTATGTGAGGAATTTCTTTTGAGTTGAAAAGATATTAAAATTACATAGCATGATCACTGTGCATGTGCAGTACTTTGGTAGCCTCATCTGCATTGGGGTTTTAAAACCAAATACAGTTTACTAGTCCTTCCCCATTTAAAAAATAAAATTTTACTATAAAAGATATAAAAAAAAAAAAAAAAAATAATATCTAGTAGATATTTGGCAGAGTAATTATTTTTAACAAGCACAACAAAATTTACAACAATAAGATCATTGAAATTTTAGCCCTCCCCATCCCCATATCTGACACAAGGCCAAAGCTTTTTTTTTTTTTTTTGTTAGACCCCATACATGAAATTACTTAATGTTTGTTCACAATATGTGTCTATTAATTTTTTTCTCCATGTACATCGCATTAAAGAAAAGATATGGAATCTCAAAACCTCCCTCCCCATTTGCGGTTTGTTTTTGTTATGTGAAAGTTAGATATTTCTGTGTTGTAAGACTAGTTGTTTCATGGATTACATTTAATATGATGTTCTGTGATGATGTGAGTAGCTACACTTTAAATTATAAAAATGTTTTTTCCTACTTTGATGTTTGTTTTTTTTAGTATAACTTGGATCACTAAAATTTTTAACAGGTTACAATTTTATTGAAACTATTTAAATTAGGGCCTGGGTTATGTTTACGCTTCTATAGATTGCCCAATTTCAAAACTTCAAACATTTATTATTTTTGGGTAAATTTTGATACAAATTTAACTGATATTGAGAAAAATTATGATTTATTTCAATATCACTTAAATATGTATGCATTTATTATTAAAAATTAATTATATGCTAGATGTAAAATGTTAGATTTGGAAGCTGCATACATAAATAGAAGGTATAAATAACATGATTCATTTGCAGAAACAAATATTGAAATATGAGGTATAAATTACATGATACATTTTTATATAGTTTTTACATGTATGTTTATTTAGTCAACATATAATGTCATATAAGAAAAATGATCTTTCTGATGAATGATGCACACAATTTTGAACACTGTATAAAAACTAATTATATACATACTATAGTCTATGGGGGACGGGTGGTTGTGCGGTGTAGAGCGCTCGACTGTCGACCGGAGGGTCCCGGGTTCGAATCTCAGTAAGAACCTTGGGATTTTTTCAGGTCATGGTGATAGTCCCCAAGTCCACCCAGCTTTAAATGGGTACCTGACTTTTAAGTTGGGGGAGTAAAGGCGGCTGGGTGTTGTGCTAACCACACAATACCTTTATATGCTGAGGTTATAGAAACAGATGAATTCTACACTTCATCTGCCCCGATGACCCATTAGGGTTAAGGGAACTTTACTTTACTACTTACTATAGTCTATACTCTATAGTCCTATTATATAGATCATACTATTAAAATGTAGTTGATAAATAATTGTACAGATTATTCACTTAATTTAGTAGAAAGTAGATACCAATATCTTTGTTATTTACATGATAGTACTGGGCAAGCTAACAGTGATAAAAAGGACTGAAAGGTAGGCTACAGTATGGCAACCCAATTTTGTTCTGTTGACCATTACATAGTTAGTATGGTGGGAGTGAACTAATTCCAGTCAGATTCTATTAGACCTATATAACTAAAAATCATTATAAAGTTAAAGAATATTCATAAAAGACCACACATAACCTAACATAATTTACACTTAAATTCACAAGTAAATCGCTTCATGTATTAGTATGCCTTCCGAAACATTCAAACAGTATAAGCACGAGCTTAAAATTTTACTGACTTGTAATTTACAATATCTTTTATAGTGTTTGCACTCGTCAGAAACATTATTGATTTTGTTGTTTGCTACACCCGAATGGTTTATACTTTCATCCTCTTCATGAGAAGAGCTTTTTGCTTCAGAGGACATTTTCCCCTAAGCTCATTAAACTCTCTTATCACAGAAGGAAAAGAAATGTGCTATTTATCTTCTTTTTAATTTACAAGAGCAAACTTAAGTATAACCTATATATTTTTCACACAATAACATCTTAATTTCTTAAAGATTTTATAAAGATAGAATCCATAAGTCCAGGGCGGATTAATTAGACTAATAAAGTACTATATATTATCTCTATAGCTAACGGCTGAACAAAAAATCAGCAAAACTTTATCAGAATAATCATATTTTAGTTCATGCAAAGAAAAATGTTAAGAAATTTTAATATAACCCAGAGTTTATAGTCTGCAAGTGAAAGTTTGTTTAGCTTTTAATTTAAAATTCGAACAAATAATTGAAATATGCATTTTTTCCCACTGCATACGCTTTGATATGCTAATAATGTTTGACATTCGAAAATAAGGTCCTTTTGTAACAATCCCTAAGCCTGCAGTAACCTAAATCTAGCACTGTTGAAGCCGGAAATTTATTCTGAAATAAATCATCCATGGCATACCTCAACTTTTCCTTAGTTTTTTTTTTTAACTCTATGTCAATGAGAATAAAACTGCGTCCATGTGTGTTAATTTAACAAAGATAATACCAAAATGAGGAACTTAATTCATTTTATGTGGCCTCCAATTTTTTTTTTTATTATCAATTACTTTATTCCACTAAAATCTTGATACTGACAATGGTGTAGCTCTATAAATTTTTAATATATGAAAAATAAGAGAACAGCTCTCTTGAATCTCATGCCTGAGCACACCTGGATTGTTTTAAAGTCTCAAAAAAACTTTTCAAAATGTTGCTACCCAAATTGTTTACTCTTAAAAAGCCAATATGAATTTAACACATAGGAGCTCTTAAATGAGACACACTGGCAAATGAAAGATAACAGAAACTTTGAAGCTCCCCTAGCACCAATATAATACCAATTATTTTTTCTTATATAAAAAATATATTCTACATAGCCCTAAAAAACTGCTATTTATAATTTGCATTAAATGATTAATTGCAATTAACTATTTAAGAAAAAAACTGAATGAAAAAATCAAATCGAAACAAATATGTTATTCATTACTTTTAATGCTAAGTAGATTTGTTTTTCTTCTTAAAATCAACAGGATCAGTACAAAATAAACAATAATACTGACATCAATTACATAAATTATTTAAAAAATGCAGCTTCAACAAGCATGTATGCATTGAAAATTTTAAAAAAAAAAAAAAAGGAAATTCTTTACATAAATGTAACGAAATTATAAAGCAATTTAATGAATTGTGCAAAAACTAACTTAAAAATTAATTAAAATTGTACACATATCAGCAGATAAAAAAAAAGCTGTTAATTTCTGATTGAGATCAACTGTTCACTTCTGCAAGCAGTAAACAGTCATATGCAGTAAAATACCAGCAATTGAATGTGAATAATAACTTATATAAATCAGTTTCAAAATTACAGTACATAAAAAAATTATAAAATGGCTGATCATACAAATATACATAAGCCAGTTCTCTAAAAAAATTCATGTTAAACATTTATATTTTCAAAAAATAACTAAAATGTTAAACGTTGGGTCTATAAAGAAAAGAAAATACCCAGCACAACATTAACTGAAACATGAACATTTATAAGACAAATAAAAATTTTTCTTCAATTAAACATTTGCCCTATTAGTTGTCACAACATGACTATCAACAATCAGAATCTTCAACATGATTCAGCTGTTTCAGAAGGGAAAGCGATTTGCTATGTAAAAAAAAAATCTTTCAAATATGTTTTGAAAATCCGCCATTTAATGTATCCCAAAAAAAAAAAAAACATCACTAATTTTGAGCATAAAAATTTTAGTGAAAAAGTTATCTATTTGCTTAAAAAGCCGTAATATATTTTAACATTCAGAAGTTTATGTATTGACAGACATTTTTTTAAAAGAATAATATCTTTGTATGTAACTGGTTTCAAATGCTTATCACATAACATAAATATTTGAACTATTGAGTTAAAATCAGTGGTCTTGCATAAAAACTTAAAATTTATGCCTATGAAAAGAAAATTTGCTGAAAATTAATAAAAACTTAAGCCTGTATGACATCCTTTTCAGTGACTGTAGTCTGATTCTTAGGAAAATGCATAATATAAACCATAGTTAGTTGTAATTTAATATATTTTATCACCAGAATTAGTCTCATTGGCTTAGTACTAAACAAACAGCATTAAACGGTGGAGTTTTATCAGGCCTTTGGTTACCAGTTGGACCAAAAAATAGGTAAACATATGAAGAACAAAAGGGTGAAATAATTTTTTGACCATGATCAACAATGCACCTCTTGGTAAATTTGAGCTTTAAAAATGTCATGCCGACAAAAAAGTTACCCTAAATATAAAGCCTATACATGAAAGCCACTGCTATCCAATGAACTTTCTCGGTTGGCAGTTGAAAACACGACCATCAAGCCACTCACAGTTAAATTCTTTTAATCCTCAGAAAGTGGAAACAATAGAGTTACATGGTAGAATATGCGCTGCATGTGCAATATAGAAAAAGGATGGAGATAAGAAAAACTTCTTTTTGTCTATGATGATCTAACTATTGTTGCATAATGTCAGACAATAAAGGCTCATAGCCAACCTGGCTATGAACCAGATGTGACAGGTGAAATTTATATCATAAAGACTTTAGAGTCTTCCATGTGCCCATATTTAAACCACCACAGAGTGAAGACATCAACAGCTAACTTTGAAATAAAGTTGACACTGAAGACATCCATTTTCATAAAAATTTGAAATAAAATATATTGAGCAACATTTGTTTGTTGTTGTTTGTAATAAATATATTTGGCTAAAAGATTTTTTTATAATATCATTAACTGGCCAATAAATGAAGTAGATTTTAGCAGACAGTAGAAAAGACAGACGAACAGGAAAATTCAGTAGGGCAGGACTTACATTTGCAGACTATATATATTTGTGAAACTAAAGAGAAAAGTCATCATGTCATCTAGCCAGCAGTATTGATGTTGTTTGTGAATGTATTTCTATTTAAAGTAAGAGGAACATCTAATACATAATCGGCTAGCCTGGCGAGCATGTGTATAACTTCCGCTGCTAAAAATAGACTGGGGAATCCCAAAACCCAAAATTATAGTCTCACTCAACAGGAGTTAACTCTTGCTTGGCTAAAAATAGTCTTGGGAATTCCAATTAGTGCGCAAATTATGTAAAGTTGTAAAGATGGTCAAAAGGATACAACTCAATTATAAGGAGTCACTCGCCGGTCTGGGTACCGGGCCTTTGATCTAGTTTATTATTAAATAAAGATATGTAAATAACAATGACATAAATGTTCTTGCAGTGGTGGTCATAAGAGGATAAGCCTAGATAATTAAATGATGGCAGCGATGGTGCTGAAAGCATAGATACCATAAATGGATGAAGCAGTAGTGATCCTATAAGAATAGGCCTGCATGATAGATTGATAACATATTACTAAAGATGATTTACACTTCCATATCTACAAGTTCCTGATTTTTTTAGACTGTACCATCTACATATTAATATACACTTGGGATTCTTTACTTTATCATGGACTCTAATAAATATTATTTTACACCATCTCCAAACGGTGATCTACTGTTTGAATTATCACTACAGCAGTAGACTTAAAATAGTAAGAACATTTATTTATTCCTTGTGCAGGTGAAAAAGAAGGTGATCCAAAAGATAGCATAACTAACCTAACCAGAAAGGAGAGCCCTGAAATGACCACACTATGACAGTACTACTCTACACCAAAATCCAGAGAGAATCTAGTCTACACCTTACTGAGGCACAATACTATTTTACTGCACTCTACACACTGAGATCTACTGAAGTCTGAAGCAATCAAGCAAACTTGTTTTATTTATTGCAACGAAATGGTAAAAAACCTGGTGCGTGTGGCTCGCTGGAGATGAATCTTGCCACTTGTACTGGTCATAAAAATAAGGTGGGGGTGATTTAAGGAGTGTCAGCAATCAATAGGTCCAAACTGGCCAACGATAAATGTTGGTCAAGATAGATGGTGAATTTAGGTCTTTGCTGGGGGAAAGGGTAGGTTGGAGTTTTATTTAAATATATTTCACCTAAACGTGAACAACCATTACTTTTGTTTAAAAAGAAAATAACTTGGAGAAACAGTTCTTAAACCTGAATTAATATTTCTAATTATTTCAACTGATATGAAGTCAATGGTAAGTAACTAAAACCACTCTCAGTAACAGTAATAGTTTATGTTTTAAACATGTATGATATAAAAATACATAAAAATGAAAAAAAAAAATAATTACAAAACAATGTCAAAAAATAAATAATTGAGATCTTTTACAAATGTCTAATTTTTTTTCAGGAATGTCTCTCTAAATTCTAGAATAAATTTTTCAAAACAACCCAAAAACATTTGTTTATTTTAAACAGAGCTGTTTTACAATCAGTAATATGAGATGGTCACTGTACATGAAAGAACCAATGATTCTTAACATATTCTTTATCATATACATTTAGATGCAGAGGCGTAACTAAGAGGGGGGGGGGGGGGTCCAATTTCGAAAGTCCTCCCCCGGATTCCAGCTTAAGGGGGCCCCCAAACATTTATTTTACATTAAATATTAGGTACATTATCTCATGTCATGATGTATGTTAAAATGCCCCAGGCCCCCAAATCCCTTGGTTCGGGACTATTTAGATGACAGAAAACTAGATATTAACAACCTTGTTGGGAGAACATTTAAGAGCCTGAATTAAACATCAGATCACAGAAAATAATTTGTAATCAATAGTTCAGTGGTAACAAAAGTTGCAGGCTATTAAATAACAAACGTAGAATGAATCTTTCAAAATAAGAAAGTCAGCGTTGCAGAATACTTAAGCAGGTCAAATGGCTCTTGACAAAAAAATGAGGTCAGAACATCAACAATAGAGAGAACAATTTAGTTTTATTTATGCCAAAGCTGAAAGAAAACTGAAGAGGAAATTGATTCAATTTGAGAATTCATTCTGGCCATGGGCTAAGATAAGATCACCAAAGTATGCTGTGATAGTCTTCAATTTCTTGTTTAGGAAATTCTGTTCTATTTCTACCCGCTTTCCTTCACCTGCTAAAGCTGTCAACTTTAGAAGGAAATAAAAATACCACATTTATTTTGAAACAATACTTAAAATATAAAAAACTAACAAAAAAAAAAATACATGTATAATAGAAAGTTCAATACTTAAATTTTTTTTTTACAATTATGAATTAAAACACAAAATCATTTACCTTTTCAGCATCAGCATTTCGGGGAAGAAAGAAAACAACATTTTCTGTCACTTTTCGAGAGATTTCCATGAGCTCAGAAGTAAAATAGTTAAGGGTTAACAAAACATTCTAGAGTAAAACTATCAACACAGAAGATTTAGAAGACTAATTACACTAAATTCTTATCAAATTTAAAAGAAAATAATTTCAAAAAATTAAATAAATCTATTGCTGTAAAACCAAAAAAGGATATACAATGAAACCACCCATTTCATCTAAATCATAGACATCTTTATTTAAGTACTCAGGTCCACCCCATGGGGGACTTAAAAATACAACATCAGCTTTAAGGGATGGAGCCAACTGAAATAATGAATAAAAAAAAAAAATTATTATACTGAATAGAAAAAAAAATTTAAGTTTGTTATAAATGATTTTCTGTTACAAAATTTTAAAAAAAAAGTCAAGAAAGTTAATGCAGAAAAATATTGTACAACAACAGTCTTTACATTGAATGAGATAGAAGTTTAAAGTGTAAATTAGATAAGTAGTAGATTCTTTATTTTATTAAAAAATAAAAAAATTTAGAGCAATTAAATTAATTATTTACGATAAAGTCTTTTTATTGCAGATTTTTTTTAAATGTGGATTTGAAGTTATACGTTTTTAGTTTTAACAAAAATTTGCTTGTACAGCTTTGCTTTTTTCCTAACAAACAGTGAACAAAAATTGCACTACGTTCAAATTAACAATATGTATTTTTTTAATTATTAAGAAAATCTTCTCACTAAAACTAATATAAGATAAAATACCACATGTATTACATAAAATAGTATATGTCAGCCAGATTTTAATATTACAAGAGTAATTGTTTGCAGCTTGGGGATTTCCCAAGTATCCTGTCAATCATTAGTCTATATTAAATAATTCAAAGGCTTGAAAACATTCAACATCCATTGTTCTGAAATTAAATCCTGTATTACAGGTAATGTGTCCAATTTTGTTTAAGTCTAAGAATGTAATTATTTTTTTTTAGTATGTATGACTTGTTAATTTTTTAAAAGACATCAGTTAATTAGTCAGGCCTACTTTTTACATCACCAATACTCCCTATTGAGGAATAAATGGTGCTGTGGATTATTTTTTCTTTTTTGAATGATTAGAAAAGGGGAAAGGTTGACTGCTATTGGAAAAAAAAAATTAATTTTGGTGAATGCGCCATTAGAGACATTATGAAAAATGACGATGCAATTAGAAAATCTGTAATTCTGGCACTACATTTAATGTCAAATCAGCATCATATTCAAGAGATGAGTAGTTAGAAAGAACAGAAAAGGTCCTAGCGATTTGGATAGAGTATCAATGTCCTGTAATTGATTTGCTTTTAATTTAAAAAAGTCATTAAAAATGCAAATAAATTACATGTATAACTGTATATTGTTGTAATGATCTGGCATAATTTATTTTAAAAAAATTATTTTCTTTCCATGTCTTCAAACTTTGTGTGTTCTCTTTGTGTAAATTTTCACTTTTTTTACTTGACATTTAATTATTCATTATTTGTCAACTATTATTTATAGTTCACTTTCCTGCTATGCATAACTTGCACAATGAGAAGAGACAGTCACTAGATTGTGAAATAAGAAAAAAATACTGTAAATGAAAGACATGATAATCAAAAAAAGTGAATGTTACATTTTACCTGAAGATAATCTCCATGAATGAATTCAATGCGATCAGCCACTCCATAAACTTCAGCATTGTGTCTAGCCAGTTCCAGCTTTGTTTTGTCAATGTCTATAGCCACCACTACATACAAATATAAATGATTCTCAACATGTAAGAAAAAAACAAAAAAACAAAACATTTCACTGTTTCTATAAAAATATAGAATAATAAAAAAGCACTACCTTTGTTGCAAGTGTAAGCAAACTGTATGGCATTCCCTCCAGCCCCACAGAAGCCATCTACAATAACATCACACCTACATCTTTCAGCTATATGAGCAGCGATAGCTTCGGGAGTAACAGAAAACCAGCTTTCTGCAATGAAATAGTAAAATGGGCATTAAAGAAAAATAAACTCAGGTTGATTGACATCAAATAAAAAAAAAAGTTAATAACAATACATGAAGAGAGACACAAAAAATTATAAAATAAATAAATGCCAACTGAAATTTAAAAAAAAAATAAAAAAAAACATGAACATGTACTTGGAAAGAATGAAAAAAAATAATTTCCAAAATGCAACCTGACATACATGCTAATACATAAATATCAAACTTCTAGTATATGTAACACTTATAAATATAGATGTTACAATCAGTAGCAACCTTTATCTAGTTTAATTCCTTCATCAAATCTCCTAAACAGTCTATATCTCTGGTACCAATACTTTCTTAATACAGCATCATTAGCAATTTCTTCAGGAACTGCAATAATTGCTTTTTTCTTTTTATTCTTCTTCTTTTTCTTCCTCTTCTTTTTCTCTGGAGTATTGGTGATGGAATCTGCTTCTGAAACATCCAGGCCCAATGATAAAGAGGAATCTTCTGGTTCATCAGCATCAACATCTTGTCCGTCTTCATCAAAGAAATTACAGCTTGGCTGAGGGAAGATAACAGAAAATTTATTTTTCATGATTTGCTTGGTATAGTTGTTTTTTTTTATAAATACAATGGCTTATAAAATCAATTATAAAACTCTGTGATCTATCAAATTTAGAGTGCTGTGGAAGAAATTAAAGAAAAAATTATACCTGTGATATATTCAAGCACTGTTCTGTTTCAAAGTCCTGTGGTTGGCCATCATCATCAAAAATAATATGTTTGGATTTGGAAACTTCTTTGGGAGCAGCACTAGGTTGTCTTCCATAATCTAACTGAAGTCTCTTGGACTCTTTCACAATGTTCCTTCTCTTGTATACCACTGAGCCATGTACAATTTTACGTTTTCTCATTTCTCTGAAATATTTATTTAGACAAAAATATAAACAAGATCTTACAATACAGAATGCACACACATACACATGAATAATTAATACATAACTACAAAAAAAATGACAAATGGTTATTTGTGGAACTATTCTATAGCATAACCCATTGCATCAACTATTGTAAAAGCACAGATTTTTTTTTCTTTTTTTTTTTTACCTTTCTTGATTTTTATCTACAGTCAATCCTAAGAGTTCTAGAGTTTCTGGAATGCTCTTTTTTTTGTCATCAGCTAGAAGATAAAGTATAAAACATAATTACTTCTAAGCAGATATTTCAACATTTTTATGATGTAAAAGTTCTGAGATTCAAATATGAAAATACAAAGGCTTCATTATTATATGTTGAGTAGAATATTTTTTAACAACTAGTTTTAACATATGATTTTGATATAAGCTAATAACAAAAAAAAAGATGTACATTTTTGTTCTAAATCTGCATCATCACTATAGCAACTGAATTCCTCTTGTTCAGCATTGACTCCCTCCACATATATCTCTGGTGTATTCATGTATGGGCTGGCTATGGCAATGAGGTCTTCATCTATGGAAGACAAGTCAAATTCTTCATCTGGGTGTTGTCTTAAAAACTCAGCAACCTTCTCTTTCACATGCCAGTAAATCTGATTCTTAAGATCTTCATGCGTGCTTCGCAGCATGATAATCAGGTCCTCATGGCTGTAGTTATCAGTTCCATCAGCCCCACCGTGATCAGAGGAAAGCTGGTTTTCAGAATAACATCCTCCACCATTGTAATTATGTTCCTGAGCTCTAGTATAGTTACAATTTTCGTTTGGTGTCGACAGCCATGTATCAGAATTAGAACACTCTTTCTGAACGTAACCATGGTCCATCTCCTCGTTGTGTTGAAATACTGATTGTTCGGTTAGCCTGGGACAAGCAGTCTTATCAAAAGGACTGCTTGATACAGGCAAATCACCATTTTCATTGCTATTTAGCCCAGCATCTTCTAGTTTCCCTTCCGTTAAATCTGTACTAGCATTAGTGAGTGATTCAGTGCTTTTTACAGTACTAGTAGCATGTTTATGATTCTCTTCTGTAATATCCGTGTTAGCACAGCCTGCATTTAGCAATGAGGCATCTGTATTGCTTAATGTAGAAACCTCTATCTCTAAACCAGCAGGAATAGATCCAGCTATTTGATCATAATACCCAGCATAGTCAGGGTAAATAGAAACAAACGATCTGTACACTAAGAGTTCTCCTTTATCATCCCATAAGGATAAAAATCTGTTCCTTATTTCTTTTTCTGACAACTTGTACTAATGTAAAGAATAAAAAAAAAATTAGGATTATATGTTAAATAATTCACAGAATGATTAAATGTGGTTCATGATATGAGTTGCAAAAGGTGTAACCTCTTTGGTGTTGAGATATATTACATGCATAAATCATTTTACATTTTCCAGAACTTTTGATTCAAAATAAAATGGAAAAAAAAAAAAAGTAAAAAAAAATTTCTTTCAACAATTTCTTATTGTTTAACACATTTCTAAAAGAACAGACCTTGTACTAATCCCTAGTTTTTTAAAAGAATAGCAATAAGAATAATGGTGAAGCAATGGCAGAAAAAAAGAAGAAAATGAAATATTTTGAATTCATCTGCCCAATTATTATTTCAGACCTTTAAACTAATACTAAACTTAATCTTCTGAAGGCCAAAAGCGTAGAATAGAAACCTTAAAACAATTATTTTTCAATTATAAATAAACACTTTTAAACAATATATCTCCAATGCACAAACTCTTAAAAGTGTATCACTTGGAGCAAAAACATTTTACTGAAAATATGAAGCATAATATATATAAAAGTGATCTGGGCTCTGCGTTAAATCGAAAGTAAAGAATTAATACAACAGTATTCCAGTTTAAAATACAATCATGAAAAAATCGGATCTGCCCGAAACCAAATATAACCTAGTCTACCGATCAAGCCTAAGGGGATATAATTCTATGCAAAGGTTTGGCAGGGTACAGCTAGTAATGTAAATAATAGCGGTGTGGGTTCTTAAACCGAAAGTAAAGAATTCATACAACAGTATTCCAGTTTAAAATCGTCAAACGTAAACAATAGTAATAAAAATCATGAAAAAATCGGATCTGTCCAAAACTAAAAATAACCTAGCCTACTGATCAAACCTGAGGGGATATAACGATTTTGCAGGGTACAGCTAGTAAAGATAAATGCTATTTTTTTAAATACATTCCATTTTATGCAACTAGAGTAAACAATTTAACTATAACGCAATATCATCAGAGAATAAAATTCCAACTAATAACAGGCAGAAAGTACCCATATTTCAAAATCTCTAGCTTCCAAGAACTACAATGGCGGGGAAAGTTATGAAGTAAACTGAAAAGTATTTAAAATAAAAACCTTTGAAGAATAATTTCTCTTCCCTGAACCGAAGTTCTGAGGTAGACCCATAGCTTCCATCATCTGATTTTCATTTCCAGTAACCCAGTCAGAAGTTATCTCTCCTCCAGTGCTGCAGGTATTTCCTAGCGATAAATTCTCTGTGTCTTCTGTGATTTCTGCCAATGCTGCTGCACTTTCCAAATATCTTTTCAGTCGTTCTTCTTTACACTTTGAGTCATTACCGTCACCTCCTACTGCACCATGACTGCATGAAGAGTCTTCAGAATCAGACGAGCTAAGTTCAAAGTTCCCTAGCCCTAGAGTAGAAAGACGTTTAGATAGCTTGTTCCTATCGCCTCGTAAATTTTTTTCTAATGACTCCTGGTTGAGGCTGGACAACTGTGTGGCTGAGGAAACTTCAGAATCAGTTATGTCTTCAGCAATACTTGAGCTATTGGACAAAACATCATCAGGCGTAGAAATCTCTTGTTCAGGATAAAATTCTTCTTGGTATTTTTTTTCACTGCAGAAAAAATTTCACAGTGAATTATTTTTTACTGATACTGTCTTAATGAAAAGGGAAAAAAAATTTTGTACAATCATAATTCATCTACAGCACAAGTGAAAAAAAGGAAAACATGTTTGTAATTAATACAGTAATATATAGAAACTGAGAAAGCCAACAGAAATGGTGATGAATTGATCATTTCCCCTACAGGGAGCTGAAGGTACCTTCAGCCATAAACGGAGTAGGGGTAATAAGCTAAATTTTTCTGGCAGAATTAAAAGAATAGTGGGTGATTAAAATTATGCATGACAGGACAAAAAATTTTCAAGAATTTATTTTATGGAAGAAAAATAAAAATTATTATTATCTCAATCATACCTTATAATGCTACGTGTTACATGGGCATAAACCTTTGTTAAATCTGCATCGTCTTGCTCTTTAAGACATGTATATAACTGAAATTCAGCTAAAATTTGTTGATAAGACCACATCTGAAGAAAAAAATATGTTTCATGGCATTAAATTAGAAAAAAACCATGTCACAATGATTTGAATTTTAAAGTTAAACTAACACATTAACCAACTTAAAAATTGTATGTTTTATGTAAAGACTATCTTTTTTAATTTGGGGAAGGATTGGGGTAGGGTGGGGAAAGGAACCACTTTTGTACTTTATTTAGTATTTATGGAATTTGCAGGGCATTAAAAAAGGGTAAGTATTATTAAAAACATGAGCGGCTGTGAATCAGTGAACAAAATCAAATACAATGATTTCTGTTAGATACTGATGCACAGCAGCATTTGAATACTCACACTCAGAAAGAGTACAGCTAGTGGCAAATGGCTGATCCTAAACAGCTGATCAACTTATTTAATATCTGAATATCAAAGCTGGAAGCACTGAAGAAAGAAAGAAATTGTGACAGACATCAAAAAACATCTTCCAGCTAAAAGTTTAGAATTTAATTTACATCTCTGTCAAATCTTTTTAGCAACAGTTATACAAAATCTGAATGATATAAGTTACAAGTAGTTTTAACCATGTTATTGTTAACAACATCTGAACATATACATTTTAAATATTTTCATTTGTAGAACCTAAGTATGCTGTTAAAATGTAAAAATAGGCCTAAATCTTTTCTATAGCAGTTGACGAGTTGTTTCTACTTTCACTGCTGGAAAAATCTGTATAAACAAACTAAGCACATGCTTAAGCCAAGGCATCAAGAGTAAAGAGGCACCACACAAACATCATAGCTGAATTGATCTCGAAAATTATAAAATTCATTAAATTTATTACTAATTCCTGTAATATATCTAGTATATTGTTGAGCTTAGCTTAAGGCCTTAAGGCTTCAAGGGGACTAAAGACTTAAGTCCAGTACCTATTTTAAGGAAATTATGCTGGGTGGACTTGAGGGACTTTCATCCAACTTTCACCATGACCTGGAAAAATAGCCTTGGTTCTCACCATGTTCATGTATTGAACCTCAGGCACTCTTGTTGAAAGTGTAGTGCTCTACACCATTTGACCATGCGTCAATCAATCAAAACAAGCCCATGTCAAATTCTTTTTAAAAGTAAATAATAACTAAAAATTGTAAAGAATAATTAATAAAGATATTTTAATTTCATTTTCATACACTACCGGTAAACTGACTGCAACTGTTATTAATATTACTAAAATTAAATATCATTAGTGTATTGTCAGTATTGAGTCTGAGGCAAAGCATGCCACTAACTTTTTTTATAACTTATTATTTATTCTAGGCAAAATTAAAGAATGGTGCAATATAATTTGCAGTGGTAATTGTTTACGGCAGTAACTCGAACTAAATAATATTACATATCAAATAAGTTGCAATCTATTAATAAAGTCGATATTTTTGTAAAACAACGTGAAGGCATTTAAATTTTAGAACTAAACGGCCACATTACATGAGTTATGAGTCCCGTCAATGCGTCATTTCATTTCGGTGATTTTAAATAAATGTATCCCTGATCCACATCCAGTAAATATTCAAAGTAGTTTTAACCTCGCATCAATCCAAACCAAACCGGGAAAACCTTCATTTCATTAAAAATGAAATAAATTATTAACTCACATAATGATTTCGCTGCTAAGTTAAATCCAGCAGTATGATAATGTTTTCATAATGTACTAACAAAGAAAGGAAAATAAAAAATTGCTACTGTAATATTTCGCTCAAAGAAAAGAAACAAAAAAAATTTAAGTGAGGGCATTGCATTGACATACTACATGAAGGCCTTTGGGGAATTGTTTTTCAATGAAACCGCAATAAATTTAATTTTTGATAAATACAAAATAGTAAATATATTAAACAGTATAAATAGTGTGCGTCCCCGTCCAGTAACCCAGAAGCGGTCTTTAAGTATGCGGGGGGTTCGGAGCATAATTTCGGGAGCGTGTTTGCGGAGGAAAGGGGGGGTGGGGAGTGCAATATTGGCAGGTTTCTCTCGCCATCATTTTGGGCGATTGGGTGTTTTTCTTCAATGTGTTATAGTAAGTTAACACAAAATAATAATAATAACTCATAGAATAAAAAAATTACATTCCTGTTTAATTTTACCTTTTAATGTACTATTATACTGTGCATGGCATATGTGTAAATAGTTTGTGTTGTTATGATAGGACCAGCTAGACTATGATATTCAAAAAGGATAATAAAAAAAAAACCTGATTCTACAAATGATAATTTGATTTCCGATTCCCACTTTTCTCCCGATGGCTTACCCTTCCTCCTCGTCGACTTAATGGGATTGTAATTTCAAACCATTTCTTAAAAGTTAAAGTGTAAACTTTGCGCGGCTTAATAAATTGTTTATTACGCGATCGAATTTAAAAAAAAAAAATCAAATTGCTGTCCGAGTCACGAAACGTGACAGCGCCGATGTGAGGGATCAGCCCCGTAGCGTGACAATTCTACAGGGGGGGGGGGCAGGCATTCTACAGCAGGTGCCAGGCAATAGCAGGGGGGTTCAGGCAGTACATTTTAATAAGTAGAATACATAAGCAGGGGGGCAGACAAACGCAGCCCCCCCCCCTGGCCTCCCCCCGCACGCTACGGGCCTTTGAGGGATATTGATACTTCAACTCAGATGACTAGCTGTTTTTGTTCTGAATGGCGTTTGCGTGTGAAGTCCCTGCAAGGATGAGATGAAAAATCTTAGATCCCATGAACCACTAATGGGGCGGTTTTTTTTTTAATGGTGCCCTTCTTTCATCCATAGCCGATAGTGCAATGGCCATGGGGGCACCACAGAAGACATAGCGGGGACTTAAGCCAAAACCTGAAAAATGTCCCTGGTCCTCACCGGAGATCGAACCAGGTACCTTCAGGTCGACAGTCCAGCGCTTTACCACACGACCATGGCGTTTGTATCTCTGACCATTTCACCCCCCCCCCCCCATTGTCCAGTGGTATAATCTACATTTTTGTAGTGGGTATACTCAGAACTGGCCTGACGAATTGCGGGGCCCAATTTAACGGATGCTTGCGAGCCCCCTCTTCTAGCCTGTGATAAGAGTTCTGTTAGTGATGTGCTAAATGTAAATTGCGGGGCCCCTACCAGGCGCGGGGCCCCATTTGGAGACATTGGTCAAATCGGCATAAAGCCGGCCCTGGGCAACTGTGCTTACAGACCAAAGTACAATGAAGTGAGATTTAATTTTTAACCATTATGAATTTTTAAAGTTGTTTTACAGTAGAGATGTTTCAGGAGTTTTACTTGACATGAAAGAATCAGACATTGATATTATTTATAAACTATAGGCCTATTACGATCTACGCTATTTAATTTACTTATTTAGGAGCGAAATATTAATACGGCGTGTTATTTTGTTTATGAAGGGAATCCATTAGAAGTGACATGAGAAGATTCTTTCGGCGTTTTTTTTATAAGCTTTCCACGAATATTTAAAGATTACCCAACATAGGAAGATGAGATCCAGAGACACGAATGGTTGAAGTACTAGAGGCCGTAGTCGATTACTGAGCATCTATGATTTAACAGTGGAACATGCATATTGTAGTACTACATTCAGTGTAGGGTTTATGTGTAAGCAACATAAGCTATACCGGTAGCTGAAATCCCCTGCTTTCTTGCCCCCCCCCCCGAAAAATTGTCCGAGTGAACAATGGTTATAAGACTTAAATATTTGGCACTGACATATAATGTCTGGACTTATAAGGGGCCTCATATATAAAATAACTTAGGGCCTTATCAAGCTTCAATCCGGCCTTGACTACATCTTTCAGTCCACAAACAACCAACCGTATGTGAGTTCTATTAACTTGAATGTTGCATTCCGATGTGCTAGCGCGTATAAATAAAATTAAGTTTCAAATGTCAAAACTGTTTGTTCTTTTTTTATGTAAAGGGTAAAAATCCCACCCAACATTTTCTTTTTTTTTTTTTTTGGTTAACACCCCCCTCCCCAAATTAACCTATTTCTCAAGTATTGCATAACTTAATAAATCTTCACCATAAATCTTGGGACGTTTTACCAGCTGATGATAATTTTGTTGGACGTTTTGATCAACATATGATGAATGCACAACGATCATTACTCACTACTGAAAGTTTTTTTTAAGAACATGAATATACAAACAAATAACTATCGATCTAAAACATAACTTTTCTGTTGTTATTGTTATATTTATTCTACTTTTGTTTGTATAAAAAAACATATTGAACAGCTGGTAACGTAATACTTTAATAGTAGAGATTTATATGTTAAAACCAAATGGATTCATAGTGTGTTAAGTGTTAACAGAAAAATCATGACTGTCACGACTGCTTTTTGTTCACTGAAGTGGTTTCGTTATATACATATATATATATATATATATATATATATATATATATATATATATATATATATATATATATATATATATATAGGGTGGCCCAAAATAACTTTTTGTCAAATTTTTTTGGAGCATTTTGGTTTTTTGTGTTTTCTTTGTCTTCAAAACAGCACAGAAGAAATTTCATGAATAAATGACTTTAATTAGTACTGCCTCATCGACACTGAAATTTTAAATCATTTTGAATGAATGTGAGTATTTATATATAATGCACACAGAAAATGCTAGAAGGTTATGGAAAGTTTTAGAAAAAATCTATACAATTCTAGAAGGTTCTGAAAGGTTCTATGAAATCTCTAGAAGGTTCTAGAAGCTTCTAGAAAAACGTGGAAAACTTGAGAAGGTTCTGGGAAATTCTAGAAATCACTAGAAGTTTTGATTTTCATATAAATAGCCAGCTTCACCAGTGCATTTCAATTTAGTTATAAAAATCAAGTGTTATAAGATCAAATGTTGCGTCTATATAAATATCATTCATTTAGTTATGACCATTAAGTCGAAAAGTGTTGTTCATTTAACTGGCATAGAAGTTGACACAACTCCTGTTCATTGAGCTAGATACTTCCCTCAATTGAGCCTACTGGCCAATGGTATGTTTACAAACACAGCAGTCAGTTAGTATTATTTTTCCATGAACTATTTCTTTGCTTGTATACTGTCCAGTTGACATGCCAATGTTTATTGAGCTAGGTAATTCCCCTAATTGAGCCTACTGGCCAATGGTTAGTTTACAAACACAGCCGTCTGGCAGTTAGTGGGTACAATTTTTTCATGACCTATTTCTTTGCTCGTATACTGTCCAGTGGAATTGTCAATGTTTATTGAGCTTGATACTTCCCCTAATTTAGACTACTGGTCAATGGTATGTTTACAAACACAGCCGTCTTCAATGAGACATTTGGGGGTAGTACAACTGGACCGGATGTGCTGCTATTCAAGCGCTTTAAGACGTTTTGGCCAAAAATAAGACAAGCAGAATTTAGTATATGCCAAGATGTTCGACTGGAGCAAAATCTCAAGCCATTAAAAGTAGGTGTCATCACATTTTGTTCAAATATCCTCCAAATGGAAGACAACTCAAGATATTTGCCACGTGAAGATTACAAAGAACTTCTGACTCTGAATCTTATCTTCCTGGGAGGAATTCCCCCCCCCCCTCACCTGTGGTGCGTTTTCGTGTTACAGGAGCTTATCACCATGCAAGGTGATTGTCTAAAATAATTTACATCATGAAGATTTATCTCTTCCGTCATCAATTCAAGCTGACAAAGCATGAAGACAGATCAATTGAAGAATTTGGTATCTTTGCATCCTTTCAGAAAGCAACAGTAGTGGTCTCTTCCTTGAAAGTTGTCAATGACTGCGCCGAGAGGGGAATTGCACTGGCATCATCATTTAACTCATCTCTCACCAAATCAGAGGAGGAAAAGCAGTACTTGCTCCAAATTGTTGAGCAGCATCGCAAATAGTTTCCATATGCAAAAAAAATTAACTGTGCTGAAGAGATCGCAACTTGAAGACCTTCAGGACTCAGAAAGCACAGACTAAAAAACCTTTTAAAGTGTATTTTTGAATGACGTACTTAGAATTACTCTGCAATACAGTCAGGTTAATGTGTCATGTAACTAGTATTATTTTACTGTTTAATTCCTACTGTGTAATATAATAGTTCTTTGTTTCTAAAAAAAACAGCATTTTAAATCTTGAAAAATTTTCAGTTAATGCAACTGCCGTGTACCATAAAACACGACATAACAAGTGCACTGAGGCAGTATTTATAGCAGCCCAAATGGTGTGAAATTTGGTTTATACATGTTTAAAATCACAGTGAACCAGAAAACTAAAATGCTCATGATAAAAAAATCCACTTTATTTTTTTCCATTATAAAGCGAGCCACCCTAATATACATATATATATATATATATATATATATATATATATATATATGTATATATATATATATATATATATATATATATATATATTAGTGTGGTCCAGAAAACCATACTGAAAAGTTTAAGTTTGTAGAATCATTGCTCCACATGGTTTGTTTTTGTCCATTGGGTATAGGTATTTGGCCTGCAAAATTTCAGGCTGATCGAGCAACATCTACAGGTCAACCCATTATCAACATTACTTGTCTGGTGTCCGCGCTTGCGATTTACGTCCGACTTTGACACGTTATAAATTAAGGTACTCCTCTAGTGCCGCCATCTTGGTATATTTTTTATTGACGTACACTAACCATTTTTGGCACACACAATCAAGTGACCAATAGAAGACCAATAGAATTTTCAAATTGTCAAAAAAAAATTTTTTTGGACTTTTTTAGGTAAAAAGTCTACTTTCTTGACATTTTTTCAAAGTGAAAAATCTCAAAAAGTATTGCTTATTTAAGAAAGATATTTTGTACATAGATAAACAGATATGTTTCCAACAATCGCTCAATTTTGTTTTTAAATATTAAAAAATAAAAAAAATAAAAATTATTTACTAAGGGCCTATGTAAAAACGTGAATTTTATGGGGGGTAGGTTAGAAAAAAAAAGATTAAAAAAGTTCAAACACTTTTTCGAAAAACAAAATTGAGGAAATGTAAACAATATATTGAAGAACAAGCAAACAAAATTTGATGCTTCTATCTTTAGAAGTTTTGGTAAAATTTCAAAAAGTGTGCGTTGAAAATTTAAAAAACTTGATTTTGAGAAAAACACCTGGTGCTTCATCATCAAAAAAGAAAGTTAAGAATATCTTCCAGTCCCCTGAAGTTGTAGGTGCTTTGGATCGTGTTTGCCTCCCAGACCGTGGAGCTGTGTTTGTTGCTGGAGCTGTTGCACAGGCGCTTGGCCATGACATTTCAGAAATAACATTATCTCGAAGTTCAATCAGACGATCCAGAATAAAAGAAAGACAACGGGCTGCTGCAATGGATGAAAAAGAATTTTCTTTGGCAGGACCACTATTGCTGCATTGGGACGGTAAAATATTGCCCGACATTGATGGATCAAAGGAAAATGTGGATCGCATAGCTGTTATTGTTACTGGGAATGGCCAGGAAAAACTGTTGGGTATTCCAAAAATGGATAGAGGAACAGGAGAGGCTCAAGTAAATGCTTGCATTGAAGTAATTGAGAAATGGAATCTGCGTTCCCAGATCAAAGGCCTTGTATTCGACACAACAGCTAGCAATACAGGGCTTCATAAGGGCGCATGTGTTGGAATTGAAGAAGCTCTGGGAACTGAAATGGTCTGGATTGCATGCCGTCATCATGTCATGGAAGTTGTCCTTTCAAATGTTTTCAAGTCTCTGTTTGGTCCAGCTGAAGGTCCATCAACTGCACTATTCCAGCGATTTCAGAAACAATGGCCATCAATGAACCAAGATGCTTATTCTACAGCAAGTGATGAACTGTTTCAGGATCCAATATTGAAAAACATGCGACAGGAAATGCTTGTCTATTTACCAGGTGCTCTTGAAAAACAGCACCCAAGGGACGATTATCAGGAATTTTTACGTTTATCCTTCTGGTTTCTTGGTGGACACAAAGACAAGGAGAAATTTCGAGCTCCCGGTCCAACACATCATGCGAGATGGATGGCAAAAGCCATTTACGCACTGAAAATCTTTCTTTTTAAGACTCAGTTCAAGTTGACTGTTCGTGAATCCCAGAATATCACAGGTTTGGCTCTCTTTGTCAGTCTTGTTTATGTAAAACAGTGGAACGAAGCACCCCTTGCAATCCGAGCCCCTCTCAATGACATCGAATTTTTATCAAATCTGAAGACCTATCCGAATAAGACTGTTGCCAGCAAGGCACATGAAGCATTTTCAAGGCACCTCTGGTTTCTCTCTGAACATTTGGTTGGCATAGCCCTTTTAGATGACAGAGTGTCAGCATCAATCAAAGAAAAGATGGTACAAAATCTACTTCGACCAGCATTGGCAGACATCCCTCGGCGTGTAAAGTTGACAAGTGAATCTAAACAGTTGAAATTGGAGGACCTGGTGACAGAAAGGACGACATCTTTCTTTGATGTCCTCATGGAAGAAGGCAAAGAAAAGTCTCAGACATTCCTTAAGAAACCACCAGGACAGTGGACATCTGATCCAGTCTTCAAGAAATTTTATGAACTGGCTGCACACATGACAGTTGTAAATGATGTAGCTGAAAGGGGAATCAGTCTTATTGAGAAATACAATAAAACACTGACAAAGAATGAGGAACAGAAACAGTTTATTCTTCGATTGGTTGCAAACCATCGCAGGAATTTCCCAACTCCATCAAAGACATCACTTATGTCGTCGTCATAGATTATCCACTGTGAAACTGTCAAATTTTAAAACTAAGGTTTTCATTAGATTGTAAGTTTTAGTTACATTTTTTAATTACAACTTTAATTTAATTTCTTAATTTTAATTTACTTTAAAATTTTAACCTTAAGTTTTAAATCGATCATCAACTATAATTGGCAATAACTATTTCATTTGAGATAACCCAAAAAACTGTCAAATGGGTTGACCTGTAAATATTATTTGTTTTCATTAAAATTTTGCACAATTGTTATTAACATAATAAAGAACAGAAATAACCTTGTGGACAACTTAAATCTGTTACTTTGTTTTTCTGGACCACCCTAATATATATATATATATATAAAACACATATAACCGACTGTTGGCTACGAAAGTTTAGGGCTCTGACAGAAAATGAATCCGGTTGGCCTAAAAAATTTTTAAGCGACCCGAGTTTAAGGATGAACTACGCAGATTTTCTTTTAACACGACCAGTTAAGTCTTCCCTGCCATTTAATCTATAATTGAAAATATATTTGGTGGGCATGAATCATACAACTCTGCAATATATATTTTTTTTAACTTTTCATTTATACACACACTGTGTATGTGATATTGCATGACAGTTGAACCATTCATGGATTTAAATGTAGGGAGTTTGAATGTAAGGAGTTTGAATGTCGAGGTCTTGAATGTAGAGGGTTTGAATGTAGGGGGTTTGAATGTAGCGGGTTTGAATGTAAGGGGTTTGAATGTAAAGACTTTGAATGTAAGGGAGTTTGCATGTAGGGGGTTTGAATGTAGCGGGTTTGAATGTAGGGGGTTTGAATGTAAGGAGTTTGAATGTAAGAGAGTTTGAATGTTGGGGGTTTGAATGTTGGGGGTTTGAATGTAGGGGGTTTGAATGTAAGGGGTTTGGATATATGGGTCTAAATGAAGGGGTTAAATGTAAGGGGGGTAAATGTAAGCGGTCTGAATGTAATTGGTTTGACTGTAAGGGCTTAAATGTAGGGGTTTAAATGTATGGGGTTTAAATGCAGCATACATTTCGTGACGATGTAGAACAACAATCAATAAGTTTTATTAAGAAATAATAAACAACACTTTAGTTGACTTTTATAAAAAAAATTTTAATTACAATTTGATAAATAAATTTAAATTCAGATTCAGACCACGTTAGTCTTGAATATTAGGGGCGCATTTTCATTGGTAATTTACTGGTTACAAAAATATAGATTTATACCACAAAATACCATAAATATAGTTACATTGTGATTTAAAATGCATGCTTTTAATAGAATTTTTACAGAATTTTGTCTTATTGTTAGATGTTTGTGTCTATCTTGAGGTCAGACAATCACCCAATTGTGAAAATGGCTGTCGCCCGTTTCTGATGGATTTGTCGATGTTATGACAATTGCTCTTTTAATACATTCACTATCATGTGGTCGCTGTTGTGACAGTCGCTGTTTTAACAGTCGCTATTAGGAACATTTTTGTGTCTTCTTGGGCAGACACTGACCAACAACTACGCTCATGTTAGTTATTATCTCTATGTTGTGTAAATAATATATACTAACTGTACCCTTTGCATATAGATAATCGTATCCCCTTAGGCTTGATCGGTAGGCTGGGTTATTTTTGGTTTCGGGCAGATCCGATTTTTTCCTGATTGTATTTTAAACTGGAATACTGTTGTATTAATTCTTTACTTTCGTTTTAATGCAGAGTCCAAATCGCTTTTATATATATTATATATGCACATTATACCATTTCATTGTTTAATCTTTTGAAATTAAAATAGAAATATTACTTCTAACAAACTGAATTGTTTGTTGGCACAAAAGCTTATGTAAATACCATTCACTGGACTATATACGTTTTTTTTTTACATTTGTCGATAAAAAGAAATAAAAAATCTATAGATCTGAATGGACACCCACGGTTATAACTTTAGTAATGGTTATTTATGTAAATACTAGTGCTGAAGCTGGCAGAACGAAATCCGACAGAAGGGATAACAAAGAAATATACGAAATACTGCAATAGAAAAGAACATGTGGCCTTTATTGCCTTGAACAGAATACGATATGAAAAGAAATAAAAAAAGAAATGTTTGAAATACTGTAATAGTAAAAAAAAAACATCTGGCTTTTATTGCCATGAACACAATACTATATGAAAAGAAATAACAAAGAGATGTACGTAATACTGCAATAGAAAAGAACATTTATCCGGACCATAAGCCTGAGGGAGACACACGGTTACAACGCATACACGCATACGAAGGGCGATTATGTGTTAGATCTGTATGATATTGGAATTGTTTTATTAGTTTTTAGGTCTTAGTGAATTTTAATAAAGGCTTTTTTTTTTAAATTAAGGAATGATATCAATAAAAATGTAAGACAATATATATTTTAATCATTATGTTTTATAGAAATAACGGGAGGGGGCAAAGTGGATAATAATGAGTAGGCAGGTGCTGAAGCTAATGAGGAGGGAGGTGCTGGAGCTAAATGAGGAGGGAGGTGCTGGAGCTAAATGAGGAGGGAGGTGCTGGAGCTAATGTGGAGGGAGGTGCTAGAGCGAATTGGGAGGGAGGTGCTGGAGCTTATTGGGAGGGACTGCTGGAGCTAATTGGGAGGGAGGTGCTGGAGCTAATAGGAAGGGAGGAGTTACATTTATACCATGTTTACTTTGTTTATATATAAATATCACGTTGTAAGGGCTGCGTTGGTTAAATGAAGAGCCCAAACAATAGGCCAGGAATATTGGTGGGGGGGGGCGAAGACATTTTCAGGGGGAGCGAAGAATTTTTTCCGGGGTGGGGGGTGCCGAAGAAATCATCGGGGCGGATCTAGACAATTTTGACGAAGGGGGCAAACATGGTGGCCCCCGGGGTGAGCAAAACTGTTTTCATTGTTGAAAATTGGTCTTTGAACAAAAAATATTTCGATAATTTAATGATGTATTACCTAAACTTGCGATAACAGGGGGGCCCATGGCCTTTCCCCCTAAATCTACCCCTGGTGGGGTAGAAGAAATGCTCGGGGGGCTAAAATGTAGGTGCGAAGCGAAAGCTTGCGAACGGAGAGGAGGGGTTTGGGAGGGGATCTCGGTGAGCCCCCTCCCAAGAAATTTTTGCAGTTCCATATCTGGAATGGTGCATTTTAGTACCGATTGTTTAGCTATTAATTAGAAATATATAATTTTAACTACGTTTCAATAATGCATGGCATGTTGCAGTTTTGTTAAAAATAATTTAAATAGTAAAGAGTTTTAATGATAAAAATTTATTGAGGCTGAGCAATTTCTGATTCCTGTTATAAATATATATTCTGCTACACAATTGTTACATAATAGATACCTGATTTATATTATTATACTGTTTGTTTAACGTACAACCCGGGAAGAACGACAAAGATGCATGAATAAAGCTTAGCTATTTGTGTGATATTTCTTATAAAATATTGAAAACAAAGAACAGATCTATCAACAACAACAGTCGCAATTATTCAATTTAAAATAAAATTAATTCTGCTAAAAAGTAAATTTGCAAATTAAATAACATCACTCAGAAATCACGGAGTTTGTACTTTATTATTTTATTATACATATGTATAAAAATGAAGTCAGAAGCCAATGTTATTTTATTAACTTATTTAAGTTGCTAGTTGTCCTCAGAAGATATCAATATATAAAACTATTACAAGGTTGCGAACAGGCCCATCGACAGAAATTTCGGGCCCCTGGGCTGATATTAATATTTTAAAAGTTGATTGGCCAGCTCAGTCCGGTCCCTAAAACTCGCCGGGCCCCTGGGCATTGCCCCTCCTGCCCCCCACTCGTCGGCACTGGTTGCGAACTTATATTATTATACGTTTCAAATTTGCAAACTTCGTGGTTTAGCCAGCCCCGTAGCCAAGGGGGCACTGGGGGCCGTGCCCCCACTCGCCGGCTGGTTGCGAACTTATATTACATACGTTTCAATTTGCCCATGGTTTAGCCAGCCCCAAATGCCAAAGAAGAAAAAGAGGAAAAAATAAAGAAAAAGTAAAGGTGCCCCTTGCTGGGTATTGGTGCCTCCCTGCTTACTTTGACCTGGCTACAGGCCTGGGTTTAGCACTGAATTTACCTAAAAATGCTTTAGCATTCAGATTGTCTGTTAAATCTTTTTCAAATGCAAGCAGGAAAAGATTGCTAGACGCTTTTGTAACATTGATCTGCGATATGGGGTGAGCATTCGTGTGAGGGTTGAGAAACTGCTCTCACACACAGCTGTTGAAGCACCAAATGCCAATGCTGCCCAAAATACCCAGAAGTGAACTTCAATAAGATTCAATCTTTTATGCCCAAAAATTAGATAAGCTATATATGTAAGTATATAAATAGCCTGAATGATTGCCAAAATATAAACTTTTAAGTTTTTATTATTATTGATTTATTAAAAAAAATGATTGATATTTTATAGCCGTTATTATTAAAACGTAAAAAACAAATCATGCAGGGGCTCAGGTCATGCACGGGGGCTCAGCCCCCTAGCACCCTCTGTCTACGGGCCTGCTGTTGCGTATATTAGCTGCTGCTACACTATTAAAGGAAAATATCACAACATGGCGGCATTTTTTAAAGTCATCGTCAAGATGATTTCAAACAGACATGCGCTCACTGTGCGATGTATAGAATGTTAGATTTTTTGTGCATTCTGCAGCTTGTATAAAAGATATGTGTATGAGACATTTTAGCTAGCAAAAATTAAATGGAGAATTTGGCTGATGTAAACACTTAGAGTTTAAAACGTAATCACAAGTATGTATTAAATCTCTTCTGTTGAAAATAATTAATTTCATTCATTAAAAATCTTCGAGTTATTCCTTTTTTTTAAACCGTAAATTTGTTTGTGATATGTATTTAAAAGTTATGACATTTTATGTATCAAGAGTAATCACACAATAATAATAATAAAAACACATTAAAAGATTAAACATTTTAAACCATGGTTAGTATTTCAAGTTATATCGCGAAAGTAAAATAATAAGGTGAAAACATAATTCAAAGACTGGAAAATAAAAAGAATAACAAAGTAGCTAACTCCTGAAAAATGGCCGCCTAGTTCTCGTGGGGAAAAATGTGTACAATCCCCACCCCTAACAGTGGGAAAGTAAATTTCACCCAGTTGTGAAAGGCGCCCTACACCCCAGTTTCATAGTCACGCCAATGCATTCAAAATCAAATAAGAACATATACACACATACATGGGCGTCGCCATGGAATTTTTCAGGCAATAATTTCCAGGGGGAAATAACAACTTTATGACATTTTTTTTTTAAATGTAGGGAACAAATGCCCCCTCTTATATGACATTTTTTCAAAATGAAGGGGGGGCAAATGCCCCCTTTTTACATGAATACGTATACACATACACACACAGATGCATACATACATATATATATATAGTCTTCTCAGGCAACTTTTGTTTATTGGATGACACACACACTGTTAAGAGCCCCCCCCCGGAGGGCATTTTTACGGTAACCAAAAACAATAGAAATGTTTAATCAGTTTTTTACATTTTCTTGCAGCTGTAACATTGTTATCGCATTGTAGCTAAATAAAAAAGTACCATTTCTTAGGGCCTAAATTTACCCACACCTGGGATCAGGCACGCCGAGAGGAGGGTAGCAGGGGGGGTCATTGCCAGGGACCCGCATCTGTGGGGGGCCCGGCACCCGACCATGTCAATTTTTCACGACTTATTGTTTATTAAGGGCTTACAATGATGTCCTGCCCTGGGGCCCGTGTTGTCTCTCGGCGCCACTGCCTGGGGACCCCTCCCCTCAAATGGCGTAGAAACAATTCCATGGAAAGTGACCTTAAATTATCAAAAGTTGAACTCAGTCTTTTCTTATACAAGTTTGCATATCATTGTCACCCAAATAGATACACTTGTCATCAAGACTGTAGGGGTGGGTACGAGGGTGGGGGAGGGTAGGAAGCTTATGAAGAATATTCTTGTTGATACTTAAGGCGCAAAAGTTGTTGTTCATTGCCTCATTTTTGACTCATATCTGCCAGGTCAGGACAAAAAAGGGTAATCATTACGTTTGAAACTCGCTCTTTTATAAAAGCAATGGATGACCTCCCTTACTCCTCAGAAAAAAACAACTATAAATAGCTGTGATGTTAGGGTAAATGTACTAATGTGATCTGAAATATGTATAATTTTAAAAAGAAAAATGTTATCAAATTTAAGTAAACTGATTGAATGTATCACAAGAACAAGTCACGGGTTAGATATTGATAATGTTAGGGTTGCAGAGATTTGAAAAAGATATGGGGGTAAGAGTTGATGAATTTATTATTATTATTATTTTTAATGATTTTTTTTGCGTCATGCGGTAGGGTTTAAAAAAAAAAAATGTCATTTCGACCATGAAACTTGTTGTGAGCTTGATAGCTATAGCAGGATGGTAGTTTACATTCTTGAATACATGATACATCATAATAATAACAATAACAATAACTCTAAAAAGTGACAAATTGTAAACTGTATTTTTGACACCATGGACACGCTGGCACATTAAAGGCTCTAACGAGCCGAGGTGATATGATGCACACCCCCCTCCTCCCAGGATCCACCAATGATGAACTTTTGGTCGCGTTGTGGTTGGCCTGGCAAGTCCCTGGTTGATACCACTAGAAACCCCCCCGCCCCCCTCTCCCCCGTTGCCTCCTGCGACACCAGTATACATACATAAATATATAATATGAAATGAGATATAAATATATGATGCAATAAGTTAAAAATTGGAACACACGAAGTTAGGTCTGTTAATGCAAAAAAAAAAACGAATTCCAAGATACATTTGAGTTCAAGATGAAGTGCCTGCCATAAGCGCCTCACGTTGAGTAAGTAATTAGCAGAACATTTTCACCCTAGCAATTAATCACAATTATATAAATACATGTTGGACGGGTGGCAGTGTGGTGTAGATCTGGAGTCCTGGGTTCGATCCTCAGTGTGTTCCAAGGGAATAGTCCAGGTCCTGATGAAAGTTCGTTAAGTCCCATTTATATATATATATATATATATATATATATATATAGTCGATTCCGCTTAATTGGGACACATCGGGACCGAGGCTTTTTGTCCCAATTAAGCGGCTGTCCCAATTAAACAAGTAAATTTACTATTAGCTTCTTGGTTTGGTTCCTTTGAGATTTGTCCCAAATAATAGCTGTCCCAATTAAACGGTGTCCCAATTTAGCGGAATCCACTGTATATATATATATATATATATATATATATATATATATATATATATGTGTGTGTGTGTGTATGTGTGTGTGTGCGTGTGTCAGATACTCATTTAAAGCTGGGTGGACTAGTGGGAGAGAGAGAGAGAGAGAGATAGACTCACTGCCTCAACGTCATAGTGTCCAATAATTAACAATGTGAGTTCACTGTATGCTTCACTCATGCTCACCGCCTGTCAACCAACGTCATAGTGTCCAATAAACAAAAGTGAGTTCGCTGTATGCTTCACTCATGCTCACCGCCTGTCACCGTCCCAGTGTCAAATTTACGGCACATCTATTTATGGGGGTTTGTACCTAGCTAGTTTGAAACTCATATTTGTAAACATCCACAGTTTTTTTAAAGACCTATTTTAAAAAAAAAATAGTAACCAAAAGTAATGACTGGTGTGGGCGTGGCCTTACGTGTGAGACTGCGCTGTGAATGTCAAGGCAAAATTCCTAACCGAACCCATTTTGTTGGCTGCATAACCTATGAATCATCGATTCATGTTAAAACTAATGTTTACGGAATGGGCGGAGTAATATGTGAGGTCAAGGATCTACTTTCCACGGATCAAAACATACGATGTCTCGATCAATATTAAATAATAAAAAAAATAATAGAGCAGTCAATGAAATGTTTGGCGCCTGGCCAATCCTACACAACTAATTTTAAAAACATGTCATATTTTTTCGGTCAACTATTTTTTAGACGGAAAATGGCGGTTTTCCCGTTATCTAAACAAGTCTGGAGTTGAGACTTTGAGATTATTCATCATGGATCATGACCCAGATTAAAACATTAATTATGTATTTAGATTTTGCCAAAAAACTTCCAAAACCGACAACAATGTACGATAACTAGTTTACAAATCTACACCAGGACCGGACTTAGGCCGATTTGATTGATAGCTCCAAACTGGGCCCCGCGCCTGGGGGGCCCCCGCAATTTACTTTTATATTAATAGTAATAGTTTTGATTGTACAAAAAATTAGAAGAGGGCCTCGCAAGCATCCGTTTAATTGGGCCCCGCCATTCGTAAGGCTGGTCTGATCTACATACATGTAATTCAAAGCCAAGAATAGACGATTTTGTGTCGCCATAGATCACGTGACATGGCGAACTTAAACAGGCTAGATAGGAAAAATAACAACATCTTATTTTTTAAAAAAAAGCTACAGTACTATGTATTGTATAAGCAGAATGGTGGTAAAAACGGTTTTTGTTTATTCAATATATCTTGTTAAATATATTGGTAAACTAGCTGTACCTAAAACCTTTGCATAGAGTTATATTATAACTGATCATTAGGCCTAAGGTTTTTGGTTTCAGTGATCCCGATTTTTGTGGTGTATTTAAAAGCTTCAGAATTACTGTGTATTAATTATTTACTTTCGATTTAACGCAGAACCCAAATCGCTAATATATATATATATATATATATATATATATATATATATATATATATATATATATATATATAATTCAATGCTTTAAGGGAATCGCAAAAAAAAAACGACAACGGCAAAGAAGTGGTTCAATCAAAACAATGAGGAGCAATTTATTTACAACCACAACTCCATCAGCCATTTTACTTCACTGCAGGCCTCATCGCAAACAACTGCTACGTCACAGGGTCATTACTTTCAGTACGTTAATTATACGTGTAGACGTCCAAGAGACCTCTAGGGCAATGGGTGTGGGGGTCCGGCAAAAATTATTCGTCTGGGTTTTCTCAGCCTTAGATATGTTAATGAATCCTGTAAAGTCCCCACCCCCACCCCACTCCCCAACTTTCCCCAATTCCAATGTGAGACCTAGGCAGTCGCTTATGGTCCTTACAACGGAATGAGAGACTAGGTGGCGCCTTCGACAAGGTGAAGGGTGCGGGTTCGAGCCAGGCGAAACCAGTTACGTGTGCCTGGCGTGCCGCCTCGAGTCTCTTCGTTGCGTCAACTGGGGTTTTTGACGGTCAAGTAGGGTTTTGACAATCAAATGAGAGTTTTTGACAGTCAGTGGGGTTTTTGACAGTCCAGTAGGGTTTGTGAGTCAGCTAGGGTTTGTGACAGTCAAGAAGGTTTGTGACAGTCAAAAGTAGGTTTGTGACAGTCAAGTAGGTCTTTCTTGTCCATGGCCCGCCCCGTCAGGGCCGGCCCTTAGGCCGATTTACTCCGAATCGGGCCCACGCCTGGCAAGGGGCCCACAATTTACATTTAGCATTAATAGTAATAGTTGTTATTGTAAAGAAAAATGAGAAGAGGGGGCCTTCGCAAGCATCAGTATAAGTGGGCCCAATATTCGTGCGGCAGGCCCTACCCTCAGAAACGGGCCTGACATTGCAGCCACCCAGCTGCACACAGTGTTCCCAGTGGACTGATCTCCCCCGCCCCTTGGTTTCCCACCCTGACTAGACACGTAACTTGTTTGGGTACCTGTGCAGACTGTGTGACCCCCCACCCCCGCTGCTTTTTTTTTTTGACATTCTACTAACCCATAACATTGCACGATATCATCGCATGAACCAATAATTAGGTCAAGGTCTCAGATCATAGACAGAATGTCACGGTTGTTTATTTGTCTCTCGTGTTTGCGGCTTAACTCAGTGATGAAATATTTCATGCATACAAATACTTGTTTCATCATTCATAAAAATAACTATGTCAGAATCCTCTCCCTTTTTTTGCTATCTTTTATTTCAAATTTTTCAAAAAAAGGGAGGGGAGACAATCGGAAATTTCCATTTTGTAAACCACGTTGTTTACTCATGAGCCAAATTTCTGGAATTCCCCCGCATCGCGCTTTCGCCTTTCGGAAATTCCAGAAATTTCTTTGTGGCAAACAACGTGGTTTTACAAAATGGAAATTTCCGATACACACTCCCCCCTTTTTTAAAAAAAAAAATTGAAATAAGATAACAAAAAAGGAAGAGATTCCTGACCCTTAGTTGTACATGAATGATGAAACAAATGACTATGCATGGTATTTCATCATATCGGCGGTGCTGGACTAACCGTGACATTCTGTTCCTGACTAATAAACTGGTTCATCACGACAATATCGTACTGGTAAGATTGGTGATGTCAAAAAAGAAGCGTAATATTTTGAGTCTGCAGGTACCCAAACAAGTTACGATGTTGAAACGCCAAGGGCTTGGAGATCGGTACTGGAGAACGCAATGTGCGGTTTAGCCAAATTAAGCCTGCCGTACGAATATTGAATTTATCAACGGATATACGCAATAACAACTATTACTATTAATGCTAAATATGTTGCGGGGCCCACTTGCCAGGCGTGGAGACCCGATTCGGAGGCAATCTGGGAGCCATGGACGAAGACTAGCGACGACTGTCACAAACTGCTTCTTTTGACTGTCCACAAATAGATGACTCTTCATCAAGCGACTGTCAAAAACTCTACTTGTTAACAAAAAACTACCCCTGACAAAAAATCTTTTTGCGTTCCGGCGCAGCAGTGACCTTTGGCGGCTCAAAAACATTTTTACATACAAACACGCCACCTTGTCGAGGCTTTCTACTCATTCCGTTATAGGACGCGAGAAAGACCTTCTCGTGGGATTGGGAAGTTGGGAGTGGTGGGGGTGGGGACTTTTACAGGATTCATTAATATATCTGCTGGGCAGTCATTCTGCCCCTTTTGGGATTTCCGCAATTCTTCTCACCCTGGTAAACTAACTGCCGTTGTCATTTTTGCGATTCCTAGCGTGATTATATATATATATATATATATATATATATATATATATATATATATATATATATATATATGTGGAGGCTGGGATTCTGCGACAAATCGAAGTAAATAATTAATACAACAATGTTCAGCTATACGATAAAAAACAAAAAAAATCGGATCTTCACGAAACAAAAAAACCTAACCCCTAAGCCGTCAAAAACTGAAATATAACTCTCTGTTCTCAAAAGGTTTTTGCAGAATTGCAGCTTTAGTTTACCAATATATTTAACAAGATTATATTGAGTAAACAAAAACCGTTTTTTACCACCATTCTACTTATACAATACATAGTACTGTAGCTTTTTTAAAAAAGAGAAAACAAGATGATGGTGCATTTCCCCTATCTAACTGTTTATTGGCGCCGTGTCACGGCATGGTCATGGCATTTATATAATCCCCTCCCGGCTTTAATCCCATAATGAGCGTCGGCGGGGCCCCGGCCCATGGGTGCCCGGGACTATATTTATTTTTATTTTTAATCGGCATTATATTAATATAAAGAAATGTGCGGGGGGCCCCGCCCCGCCGAACGCCGACCCCGTTTGAGGCTAACTCAATCAAATCATTTTCAAGTCCGGTCTGTAAAACTGAATATCACACATTGTGTCGGTTTTTGGAAGTTTTTTTGGCAAAAATCTAGATACATAATTAATGTTTTAATCTGGGTCATGATCCATGATCTCAAGTCAACTCCAGACTGTTTAGACGTGGGAAATTTTTTCATTTCCGTCTAAAATAGTTGGACGAAAAATATGACATGTTTTAAAAATTAGTTGTAAAAAAATTGGCGGGAATACAAACCTTTATAATTAGCTACTCCATATTTTTTTATTATTAACAATATTGATCCGGGTTTTATCATGTGTTTTTTGATCCGTGAATTTGACTTCACATAGTACTCCGCCCATTCCGTAGTTTAACATGAGTCGAGGTTATGCAGCAACAAAACAAATTTTGCCTTGACGTCACAGCACAGTCTCACACGCGCGCCAGTCATTACTTTGGTTACTATTTTTTAAAAATAGGTCTTTAAAAAAACTGTGGATGTTTAAAAATATGAGTTTCAAACTAACCAGAACAAGCCCCATAAAAATATAGATATTTATATGACGACTGACAGGCGGTGAGCAGAGTGAAAACATACAGCGAACTCCACTTTATTTATTGAACACTATGACGTTGGTTTTGAGACAGGCACGACGTGAGAAATGAAGCAATACAGTATGAACTCTACATTATTAGTGTCGGGTTATACGTGAGTTTGGTGCCAATCTATCTCTCTCTCTCTCTCTCCACTGGTGCAACGGCACACGCACACACACACACACACACACATATATATATATATATATATATATATATATATATATGTATATATATATACAGTGGATTCCGCTAGAATTGGGACACCGTTTAATTGGGACAGCCGCTTATTTGGGACAAATCTCAAAGGAACCAAACCAAGAAGCTAATAGTAAACTTGTTTGTTTAATTGGGACAGCCGCTTAATTGGGACAAAGCACTCGGTCCCGTGTGTCCCAATGCTAGCAGGTCGTATATATATATATATATATATATATATATATATAAATGGGACTTAACGACTTTTCATCAGGACCTGGACTATTCCCTTGGAACACACTGAGGATCAACCCAGCGAATCTACCACACATGCAAATCCAACATGTATTTATATAATTGTGATTAATTAAAGTGAAAATGTTCTGCTAATTACTCAACGTGAGGCGCTTATGGCAGGCACTTCATCTTGAACTCAAATGTATCTGGAATTCGTTTTTAGCATTAACAGACCTAACTTCGTGTGTTCCAGATCATATATTTATATCTCATTTCATATTATATATTTATGTATGTATACTGGTGTCGCAGGAACGAGGGAAGAGAGGGGCGGGGGGGTTTCTAGTGGTATCAACCAGGGACTTGCCAGGCCAACCACAACGCGACCAAAGTTCATCATTGGTGGATCCTGGGAGGAGGGGGGTGTGCATCATATCTACCTTCGGCTCGTTAGAGCCAATCGTGTCCAGCGTGTCAAAAATACAGTTTACAATTTGTCACTTTTAGAGTTATTGTTATTGTTATTATTATGATGTATCATGTATTCAAATGTAAACTACCATCCTGCTATAGCTATCAAGCTCACAACAAGTTTCATGGTCGAAATGACATTTTTTTAAACCCTACCGCATGACATGCATTAAAAAATAATAATAATAATAAATTCATCAACTCTTACCCCTATCTTTTTCAAATCTCTGCAACTAATTATCATATAACCGTGACTTGTTCTTGTGATACATTCAATCAGTTTACTTAAATTTGATAACATTTTCTTTTAAATTATACATATTTCAGATCGCATTAGTACATTTACCCTAACATCACAGCTATTTATAGTTGTTTTCTGATAAGGAGGTCATCCATTGCTTTTATAAAATGGGGTTTCAAACGTAATGATTACCCTTTTTTTGTCTGATTTAAGTCAAAAATATGAACAACACTTTTGCGCCTTATATCACAGAATATTCTTCATAAGCCCCTACCCCCGCCACCCTCGTACCACCCTACAGTCTTGATGACAAGTGTATCTATTTGGGTGACAATGATATGCAAACTTGTATGAAAAAGACTGAGTTCAACTTTTGATGAATTTAGGTCACTTTCCATGGAATTGTTTCTACGCCATTTGAGGAGAAGAGGTCCCAGGCAGTGTGCCTAAAACAACACAGCCCCAGGGCAGGAGTGGGGGCCCCTTAATAAACAATAAGTCGTGAAAAAACAGACGGCAGACCCCTTACACAGACATAGGACTACTGCCTATACTCGGCGTGCTTACAGGTGTGGGTAATTTTAAGGCCCTAAATGGTACTTTTTTATTTAGCTACAATGCGATAACAATGTTACAGCTGCAAGAAAATGTAAAAAAACTGATTAAACATTTCTATTGTTTTTGGTTACCGTAAATAATGTCCCTCAGGGGAGGGGTGTGTGTGTCATCCAATAAACAAAAGTTGCCTGAGAAGACTATATATATATATGTATGTATGCATCTGTGTGTGTATATGTATTCATGGGCGTATGGGGGGGGGGGGGCATTTGCCTTCATTTTGAAAAAATGTCATATAAGAGGGGGCATTTGCCCCCCCCATTTAAAAAAAAATGTCATAAAGATTGTTATCCCCCTCTGGAAAATTATTGCCCCCCCTGGAAAAATTCCTAGCGACGCCCATGTGTATGTGTGTATATGTTCTTATTTGATTTTGAATGCATTGGCGTGACTATGAAACTGGGGGTGGGTATGGGCGCCTTTCACAACGGGTGAAATTTACTTTCCCACTGTTAGGGATGGAGCACACATTTTTTCCCCACAGAACTAGGCGGCCATTTTCAGAGTTAGCTACTTTGTTATTCTTTTTATTTTCCGTTTTGAATTATGTTTTCACCTTATTATTTTACTTTCGCGATATAACTTGAAATACTAACCATGGTTTAAAATGTTTAATCTTTTTTAATGTGTTTTATTATTATTATTGTGTGATTACCTTGATACATAAAATGTCATAACTTTTAAATACATATCACAAACAAATTTACGGTTTAAAAAAAGGAATAACTCGAAGATTTTAATGAATGAAATTAATTATTTTCAACAGAAGAGATTTAATACATACTTGTGATTACGTTTTAAACTCTAAGTGTTTACATCAGCCAAATTCTCCATTTAATTTTTGCTAGCTAAAATGTCTCATACACATATCTTTTATACAAGCTGCAGAATGCACAAAAAATCTAACATTCGCATCGCACAGTGAGCGCATATTGTATTTGAAATCATCTGACGATGACTTTAAAAAAATGCCGCCATGTTGTGATGTGTAACAGCTTAATATTGATATGCAACAGGCCCGTAGACAGAGTGGGGAGGGAGCCCCCGTGCATGACCTGAGCCCCCCCGTGCATGATTTGTTTTGACAAAGAATAATAACGGCTATAAAATATCAATCATTTTTTTAATAAATCAATAATAATAAAAACTTAAAAGTTTATATTTTGGCAATCATTCAGGCTATTTATATATACTTACATATATAGCTTATCTAATTTTTGGGCATAAAGATTGAATCTTATTGAAGTTCACTTCTGGGTATTTTGGGTAGCATTGGCATTTGGTGCTCCAACAGCTGTGTGTGAGCAGTTCTCTCAACCCTCACACGAATCTCACCCCATAACAGATCAATAAGCGTCTTTCCCCTTGCATTTGAAAAAGATTTAACAGACAATCTGAATGTTAAAGCATTTTTAGGTAAATTCAGTCTAACCCAGGCCTGTAGCCAGGTCAAAAATAGGGAGGCACCAAAACCCAGCAGGGCACCTTTACTTTTTCTTTATTTTCCTCTTTTTCTTCTTTTTTAAGTGGACGGCCCCCAGTGCCCCTTGGCTACGGGGCTGGCTAAACCATGAAGTTTGCAAATTGAAACGTATAGTAATATAAGTTCGCGGCGACGAGTGGGGGGGCACCCCCGGTGCCCACCTTTACGGGGCTACGGGGCTGGCTAAATTTGCAAATTGAAACGTATAGTAGTAAAGTTCGCAACCAGTCCGGCCAGTTGGGGCATAATGCCCAGGGAGGGGAATTTAGGGACCTGGACTGAGCTGGCCAATCAACTTTTTAAAATTAATAATATCAGGGGCCCGAAATTTCTGTCGATGGGCCTGTTTGCAACCTTGTAATAGTTTTTTATATATCTTATGAGGACAACTAGCAACTTAAATAAGTTAATAAAATAACATTGGCTTCTGACTTCATTATACATATGTATAATAAAATAATAAAGTACAAACTCCATGATTTCTGAGCGATGTTATTTAATTTGCAAATTTACTTTTTAGCAGAATTAATTTTATTTTAAATTGAATAATTGCGACTGTTGTTGTTGATAGATCTGTTCTTTGTTTTTAATATTTTATAAGAAATATCACACCAATAGCTAAGCTTTATTCATGCATCTTTGTCGTTCTTCGGGTTGTACATTAAACAAACAGTATAATAATATAAATCAGGTATCTATTATGTAACAATTGTGTAGCAGAATATTTTTATAACAGAAATCAGAAATTGCTCAGCCTCAATAAATTTTTATCATTAAAACTCTTTACTATTTAAATTATTTTTAACAAAACTGCAACATGCCATGCATTATTGAAACGTAGTTAAAATTATATATTTCTAATTAATAGCTAAACAATTGAGTACATGCAAAAAAAAATTTCTTGGGAGAGGCTCAAGATCCCTCCCCAAACCCTCCTCTCCGTTCGCAAGCTTTCGGCGCTTCGCACCTATTTTAGCCCAGCATTTCTTCTACCCCACCAGGGGCAGATTTAGGGGAAGTGCCCCGTTATCGCAAGTTTAGGAAATACATCATTAAATTATCGAAATATTTTTTGTTCAAAGACCAATTTTCAACAATGAAAACAGTTTTGCCCCCCGGGGTAATGTTTTTCGTCAAAATTGTCTAGATCCGCCATATATTTCTGCAACCCCAAAAAAATTTCTTCGCCCCCCCGAAAATGTCTTCGCCCCCACCAATATTCCTGGCTACGGGCCTGCGCAACAGTACAATAACATAGATATGCATGCTTTCGTCAATCTAAATTAACGATGCGCATTCTGTATTATTTATATTCTGTGGTTTCCATTTACGCTTAGATATTTTTACAAATATTTTTACAAATAATTACTCGTATAAACTACTAATCAAAAAATAAATAAATAATAATAAATAAAATAAAACGTTCACTTGTTTTATATAATCTTTGGGGTTTTTTTTTGTTTGGTCTGTTTTTGACGACACAGTTTTGTAATAAAATTTCCTGAGGAGAAGCGACAAAGCAAGAAAAGGCAATCACTGAAACTTTAATCCGCAATTCCAGCATGTGGTGAATATTTCAGCTTAATACTTATTAATATGCCTATTTACGTATTTGTCCAATAAATCCAATGTATAAGCATATTTTCTTTCAATAATTACACTATCCCATGACAGATCTGGCGATAAAGCCGAATCTACATGTGTGCCACCTGGCATGGCTCATTAGCAACATTAGATATAAATAAACGCACAAACGTTGTATAATTTAATGTTGTTTTAAGTTGCCATGCTTACACTGAAGTTTCGCCTGCGTCTGCTAGTGGTGACGTATTAGCATTGTCTCCCCTAAGGACGGTGAACAGTTTACAAAACCAAAGGAGCTTGACATTGTCTTGAACTAGCCGATAGGGTTCAAACTCCTATGGCTCAAACTATACATTAGAAACTGGTGACAGACAATATGTTTTCTGGCATGTAAAATTAATCTTAAGTGTAGAACTGATTTTGCCATATCGGAAAATGATTCTAGATTAGTTCGGATGTCTTTCTTAGAAATTTTGTTTCGTTTTCAACAATCTTGAAAGAGATATAACCGCAATAGTGATATTAGTAGCACATTATCAATGGATAACATTTCTTGTTTGATTTTGCATCCACGCCCCTTCTACCCCTGCCCGAAGTGAAGAAGTCGTTATGAGTGCTTAGTCATTATTTTTATTAAATCAAACAGTGAAATTTTTATGTTGCCGATGATGGGCTCTGTATTTTTTCAGTCTTACAGTGGTCAACATTCCTGGAAATAAGGAGCTCCTGGATACCAGAATACATACTGTAAAACTCTTTCTCTGTGTGATTCACACTCGTAATTCGTTTATTCTTTACGAAGTCACATGGGGTGGCCTTGGGGCTGGACCAGTAGGAGAAACCCGGATGATTGACGTGAGTCAGTCCGGCCTTCTTGGCCAGCATGCCCGTTATGTAGACGTCTTCCAGGTGTATCCAGTCAAACGTTCTCGCCCTCGTGTCCACCAGCAGAGACGCTGCGGACAGCATGACACCACCGCCGTAGGCGTACGTCGGGTAAAACGGGAAAGGGTAGTCAGGTGGCTGACCGCCCACTTGTCTCCGGCGCCCCGCACGACCGCGGCGTTGCTGCAGATGGCGCCGAGGATCTGAGTGGAGTTGATGGCGCCCGCCTGGAGCTCGCGGAGCAGCTGAAACAGGCCGATGAAGGTGTCGTCGTCGGTCTTCATGACGTACCTGGGCCGGCGGGCCTGGCGCAGCACCCACGTGATGCCGTCGAAGACTTTGTTGGGCAGGTACTCGTACGTGTCCTCCTCGTCCACCACGACCACGTCCCCGTGGATCTTCTGCTCGCGGTCCACGATCTCGTTCCAGGTCTCCTCTCGGCCCACGACGAACCGGACGCACACCCCGACGTCCCGGGACTCCAGCCCCCACGTCTTCCGTATGGCCTGCCTCATCAGGACGTTGCTGGGCCGAGATATCACCAGGACGGTCAGATAAATGTCCGGGGCCTCCCCGGCGTGACGATGGCGCGATGACCGGACGCCACGGTCAGGTTCAGCGCCCTGGCCTGTTCCGGTGACAGCCGACTCGGCTCCCTCTTCGAGTCCCGCCCGTTAAACTCGCCGCCTACCCCATCTTCGGACGACGAAATATTCTGATTCACATGAAACAACTGAATGTTAGCTAAAAAACTCCCGGTGTCCGCTCCACCATCCTCCACCTGGATAGGGTTGATTAAATTCACTCCCAGCTCCGCAAAGCGAATCCTGGCTTTCTCGTCCTCTTCCCGGTCCTCCGACGGAGCGGGACCAGAGGAGACGACTTCCGTCAGAGTCCAGTGGAAGTTGAGCTTGGACCTGATGCCGTGCGCGTCGCTCATGTCGCTGATGAGGTGCTGGACTTTGAAGATGAACACCATTTGGACTCTTCATTTAACTAATTTCCACCATTACTATTGTTTGGGCTATTCATTTAACCAACGCAACCGTTAAAAAGTGCTCTTCATATATAACCAAAGCAAAAATGGTATAAATGTAACACCTTCTTCCCAATTAGCTCCAGCACCTCCCTCCCAATTAGCTCCAGCACTCCCTCCCCATTAGCTCCAGTACCTCCCTCCTCATTAGCTTCAGCACCTTCCTCCCAATTAGCTCCAGCACCTCCCTCCTCATTAGCTCCAGCACCTCCCCTCATTAGCTCCAGCACCTCCCTCCTCATTAGCTCCAGCACCTCCCTCCTCATTAGCTCTAGCACCTCCCCTCATAAGCTCCAGCACCTCCCTCCTCATTAGCTCCAGCACCTCCCTCCCAATTAGCTCCATCACTCCCTCCCTATTAGCTCCAGCACCTCCCTCCTCATTAGCTCCAGCACCGTCCTCCCAATTAGCTCCAGCACCTCCCTCCTCATTAGCTCCAGCACCTCCCCTCATTAGCTCCAGCACCTCCCTCCTCATTAGCTTCAGCACCTCCCTCCTCATTAGCTCCAGCACCTCCCTCCTCATTAGCTTCAGCACCTGCCTACTCATTATTATATGACATATCCACTTTATCCCCTCCCGTCATTTCTATAAAACATAATGATTAAAATATATAATGTCTTATATTTCTATTGATATCATTCCTTAATTAAAACAAGCAATTTAAGTCTTTTCCGTTTCGGACAAAGGACATTTTAGAGCATTTTCGTGTACGCAGTGGCTACGGTTACGCCGGACAAAATCCGTATTTTTTTCCGGGTTACAGCCATAAATATTGCTCCACGCGTATGGATTTTGATAAATTTAGAGAGGGAAGTAATCATGTTGAATAACTATTACAAAAATAAATAATGATTCCGCCCCTTTGATTAGCTTTTATCATTTATATTTAAAATATAAGCAAAAACGGTACATACGAAACTCCTATATTTTTGCCCTGAGAGGTCAGATCGCGAAATGGACTTCTGATGTACACTTGACAGACCAAGACCTACAAAATGATATGTACATCATGGGTCTAGGACTTATGGTTGCTGAGATCTAGGGCGCTCCTTTGTTAATATAGCTTATATAGTAAAAAACGGTACTTTATAAGCCCCCTTTTACGGCCCTCAGAGGTCAGATCGCGAAATGAACTTTTGCTGCACACATGACAGGCCAAGACCTACAAAATAATATATACATCATGGGTCTAGGACTTATGGTTGTTGAGATCTAGGGTGATGACGGACAGACAGACAGACAGACAGACAAAACGGGGACAGTAGAGCATTTTTTTTTTCGAAAATGCTCTAAAAAGGCATTTATTAAAATTCACTAAGACCTAAAAACTAATAAAAAAATTCCAATATCATACCGATCTAACATATAATCGCCCTTCGTATGCGTGTATGCGTTGTAACCGTGTGTCTCCCTCAGGCTTATGGTCCGGATAAATGTTCTTTTCTATTGCAGTATTTCGTACATCTCTTTGTTATTTCTTTTCATATAGTATTGTGTTCAAAGCATTAAAGGTCACATATTCTTTTCTATTGCAGTATTTCGTATATTTCTTTGTTATCCTATCTGTCGGATTTCGTTCTGCCAGCTTCAGCAGTATTTACATAAATAACCATTACTAAAGTTATAACCATGGGTGTCCATTCAGATCTATAGATTTTTTATTTCTTTTTATCGACAAATGTAATTAAAACGTATATAGTCCAGTGCATGGTATTTCCATAAGCTTTTGTGCCAACCAACAATTCAGTTTGTTATAATTAATAGTTCTATTTAATTTCAAAAGATTAAACAATGAAATGGTATAATGTGCATATAATATATATATATATATATATATATATATATATATATATATATATATGTAAGCGATTCGAAAGTAAAGAATTAATACAACAGTACTCCAGTTTAAAATACAATCATGAAAAAATCGGATCTGCCCGAAACCAAAAATAACCCAGCCTACCGACCAAGCCTAAGGGGATACGATATATCTCTATGCAAAGGTTTTGCAGGGTACAGCTAGTATATATTATTTACACAACATAGAGATAATAATTAACATGAGCGTAGTTGTTGGTCAATGTCTGCCCAAGAAGACACAAAAATGTTCTTAATAGCGACTGTTAAGACAGCGACTGTCACAACAGCGACCACATGATAGTGAATGTATTAAAAGAGCAATTGTCATAACATCGACAAATCCATCAGACAACGGGCGACAGCCATATTTACAAATGGGTGATTGTCTGACCTCAAGATAGACCCAAACATCTAACAATAAGACAAAATTTTGTAACTTTAAATTATTTTATTAAAAGCATGCATTTTAAATCACTAAAGTGGTCTGAATCTGAATTTAAATGTATTTATCTAATTGTAATTAAATTTTTTTTTATAAATGTCAACTAAATTGTTGTTTATTATTTCTTAATAAAACTTATTGATTCTTGTTCTACATCGTCACGAAATGTATGTTGCATTTAAACCCATACATTTAAACCCCTACATTTAAGCCCTTAAAGTCAAACCCCTTACATTCAGACAGCTTACATTTACCTCCCCCTTACATTTAACACCTTCATTTAGACCCATACATCCAAACCCCTTACATTCAAACCCCTACATTCAAACCCCCTACATTCAAACTCTCTTACATTCAAACTCCTTACATTCAAACCCCCTACATTCAAACTCCTTACATTCAAACTCCCTACATTCAAACTCCTTACATTCAAACTCCTTACATTCAAACCCTCTACATTCAAACCCGCTACATTCAAAACCCCTACATTCAAACTCCCTTACATTCAAACTCCTTACATTCAAACCCCCTACAGTCAAGACCTCGACATTCAAACCCCCTTACATTCAAACTCCTTACATATATATTAGGGTGGCTCGCTTTATAATGGAAAAAATAAAGTGGATTTTTTATCTTGAACATTTTAGTTTTCTGGTTCACTGTGAATTTAAACATGTATATAACAAATTTCACACCATTTGGGCTCCTATAAAAACTGCTTCAGTGCACTTGTTGTTATGTTTTATGGTACACGGCAGTTGCATTAAATGAAAATTTTGCAATGTTTAAAATGCTGTTTTTTTAGAAACAAAGAACTGTTATATTACATAGTAGCAATTAAACAGTAAAATACTACTAGTTACATGGCACATTAACCTGACTGTATTGCAGAGTAGTTTTAAGTACGCCATTCAAAAATACACTTTAAAAGGTTTTTTAGTCTGTGCTTTCTGAGTCCTGAAGGTCTTCAAGTTGCGATCTCTTCAGCACAGTTAATTTTTTTGCATATGGAAACTATTTGTGATGCTGTTCAACAATTTGGAGCAAGTACTGATTTTCCTCCTCTGATTTGGTGAGAGATGAGTTGAATGTTGATGCCAGTGCAATTCCCCGCTCGGCGCAGTCATTGACAACTTTCCAGGAAGAGACCACTGCTGTTGCTTTCTGAAAGGATGCAAAGATACCAAATTCTGCAATTGATCTGTCTTCATGCTTAGTCAGCTTGAATTGATGACGGAAGAGATAAATCTTCATGATGTAAATTATTTTAAACAATCACCTTGCATGGTGATAAGCTCCTGTAACACGAAAACGCACCACATGTGAAGGGGTAGAATTCCTCCCAAGCAGATAAGATTCAGAGTCAGAAGTTCTTTGTAATCTTCACGTGGCAAATATCTTGAGTTGTCTTCCATTTGGAGGATATTTGAACAAAATGTGATGACTTCTTCTTTTAATGGCTTTAGATTTTGCTCCAGTCGAACATCGTGGCATATACTAAATTCTGCTTGTCTTATTTTTGTCCAAAACGTCTTAAAGCGCTTGAATAGCAGCATCCGGTCCAGTTGTACTGCCCCCAAATGTCTTATTGAAGACGGCTGTGTTTGTAAACACACCATTGACCAGTAGGCTCAATTAGGGTAAGTACCTAGCTCAATAAACATTGACAAGTCCACTGGACAGTATACGAGCAAAGAAATAGGTCATGAAAAAATTGTACCTACTAACTGCCAGACGGCTGTGTTTGTAAACTAACCATTGGCCAGTAGGCTCAATTAGGGGAAGTACCTAGCTCAATTGGACATTAGTATGTCCTCATGAAAAAAATTCTACCGAATGTCAACCAGACGGCTGTGTTTGTAAACATACCATTGGCCAGTAGTCTAAATTAGGGGAATTACCTAGCTCAATAAACATTGGCATGTCAACTGGACAGTATACAAGCAAAGAAATAGTTCATGGAAAAATAATACTAACTGACTGCTGTGTTTGTAAACATACCATTGACCAGTTGGCTTAATTGGGGGAAGTATCTAGTTCAATGAACAGGAGTTGTGTCAACTTCTATGCCAGTTAAATGAACAACACTTTTCGACCTAATAGTCATAACTAAATGAATGATATTTATATAGACGCAACATTTGATCTTATAACACTTGATTTTTATAACTAAATTGAAATGCACTGGTGAAGCTGGCTATTATATGAAAATCAAAACTTCTAGTGATTTCTAGAATTTTCCAGAACCTTCTCAAGGTTCCACGTTTTTCTAGAACCTTCTAGAGATTTCATAGAACCTTTCAGAACCTTCTAGAATTGTATAGATTTTTTCTAAAACTTTCCAGAACCTTCTAGCATTTTCTGTGTGCATTGTATATAAATACTCACATTCATTCAAAATGATTTAAAATTTCAGTGTCGATGAGGCAGTACTAATTAAAGTCATTTATTCATGAAATTTCTTCTGTGCTGTTTTGAAGTCAAAGAAAACACAAAAAACCGAAATGCTCCAAAAAAAATTTGACAAAAAGGGAGCCTGTATATAACGAAACCAATTCAGTGAACAAAAAGCAGTCGTGACAGTCATGATTTTTCTGTTAACACTTAACACACAATGAATCCATTTGGTTTTAACATATAAATCTCTACTATTAAAGTATAACGTTACCAGCTGTTCAATATGTTTTTTATACAAACAAAAGTAGAATAAATATAACAATAACAACAGAAAAGTTATATGTTAGATCGATAGTTATTTGTTTGTATATTCATGTTCTTAAAAAAAACTTTGAGTAGTGAGTAATGATCGTTGTGCACTCGTTATATGTTGATCAAAACGTCCAACAAAATTATCATCAGCTGATAAAACGTCCCAAGATTTATGGTGAAGATTTATTAAGTTATGCAATGCTTGAGAAATAGGTTAATTTGGGGAGAGGGGTGTTAACAAAAAAAAAAAAGAAAATGTTGGGTGGGATTTTTACCCTGTACATAAAAAAAGAACAAACAGTTTTGACATTTGAAACTTAATTTATACGCTCTTGCACATAGGAATGCAACACTCAAGTTAATAGAATAACAGAAACCATAAAAAGATTAATTAACTATGTAAAAAAATTATTAAAATCATTTTTTTTTAAATAAAAGAACAAATAAAGAAAGGGGGGGGGGGCTAAAAAAAACGTTTCCATTCGTCTCTACATTTTCAAAAGCCGGCCCTGGTGTTATGAACTCACATACGGTTGGTTGTTTGTGGTCTGAAAGATGCAGTCAAGGCCGGATTTAAGCTTGATAAGGCCCTAAGTTATTTTATATATGGGGCCCTTTATAAGTCCAGACATTATATATCAGTGCCAAATATTTAAGTCTATATAACCATTGCTCACTCGGACAATTTTTCGGTGGGCCCCCAAGAAAGCAGGGGATTTAAGCTATAGCTTGTGTGCTTATACATAAACCCTGCACTGAATGTATTACTACAATATGCATGTTCCACTGTTAAATCATAGATGCTCAGTAATCGACTACGGCCTCTGGTGCTTCAACCATTCGTGTCTCTTGATCTCATCTTCCTATGTTGGGTAATCTTTAAATATTCGTGGAAAGCTTATAAAAAAAACGCCGAAAGAATCTTCTCATGTCACTTCCAATGGATTCCCTTCATAAACAAAATAACACGCCGTATTAATATTTCGCTCCTAAATTAGTAAATTAAATATCCTAGATCGTAATAGGCCTATAGTTTATAAATAATATCAATGTCCTGAAACATCTCTACTGTAAAACAACTTTAAAAATTCATAATGGTTAAAAATTAAATCTCACTTCATTGTACTTTGGTCTATAAGCACAGTTGACCCAGGGCCGGCCTTATGCTGATTTAACCAATGTCTCCAAATGGGGCCCCGCGCCTGGTAGGGGCCCCGCAATTTACATTTAGCACATCACTAACAGTCCTCTTATCACAGGCTAGAGGAGGGGGCTCGCAAGCGTCCGTTAAATTGGGCCCCGCAATTTGTCAGGCCAGCTCTGAGTATACCCACTACAAAAATGTAGATTAGACCACTGGACAAGGGAGGTGAAAATGGTCAGAGATACAAACGCCATGGTCGTGTGGTAAAGCGCTGGACTATCGACCTGAAGGTACCTGGTTCGATCTCCGGTGAGGACCAGGGACATGTCTTCTGTGGTGCCTCCATGGCCACTACACTATCGGCTATGGATGAAAGAAGGGCACATAAAAAAAAAAAGTCCCATTAGTGCTTCGTGGGATCTAAGAGTTTTCATCTCATCCTTGCAGGGACTTCACACGCAAACGCCATTCAGTCATCTGAGTTGAAGTATCAATATCCCTCACAGGCCCGTAGCGTGCGGGGGGGGGGCAGGGGGCCGGGCCCCCTGCGTTTTGTCTGCCCCCTGCTTATGTATTCTACTTATTAAAATGTATTGCCTGCCACCACCCCCCGCTATTGCCTGACCCTTGCTGTAGAATGCCTGCCCCCCCTCCCTGTAGAATTTTCACGCTACGGGGCTGATCCCTCACATCGGCGCTGTCACGTTTCGTGAATCTGACAGCAATTCGATCGCGTAATAAACAATGTATTAAACCGCGCAAAGTTACACTTTAACTCTTAAGAAATGGTTTGAAATTATAATCCCATTAAGTCGACGAGGAGGAAGGATAAGCCATCGGGAGAAAAGTGGTAATCGGAAATCATATTATCATTTGTAGAATCAGGTTTTTTTTTTCATTATCCTTTTTGAATATCATAGTCTAGCTGGTCCTATCATAACAACACAAACTATTTACACACAGGCCATGCACAGTATAATAGTAGGCCTACATTAAAAGGTAAAATTAAACAGGAATGTAATTTTTTTATTCTATGAGTTATTATTATTATTATTTTGTGTTAACTTACTATAACACATTGAAGAAAAACACCCAATCGCCCTAATTGATGGCGAGAGAAACCTGCCAATATTGCACTCCCCCCCCCCCCCCGATTCCTCCGCAAACACGCTCCCGAAATTATGTTCCTAACCCCCGCATACTTAAAGACCGTTTCTGGGTTACTGGACGGGGACGCACACTATTTATACTGTTTAATATATTTACTATTTATCAAAAATTACATTTATTGTGGTTTCATTGAAAAACAATTCCCTAAAGACATACTATATAGGCCTTCATGTAGTATGTCAATGCAATGCTCTCACTTCAATTTTTTTTTGTTTCTTTTCTTTGAGCAAAATATTACAGTAGCAATTTTTTATTTTCCTTTCTTTGTTAGTACATTATAAAAACATTATCATACTGCTGGATTTAACTTAGAAGCGAAATCATATGTGAGTTAATAATTTATTTCATTTTTAATGAAATGAAGGTTTTCCCGGTTTGGTTTGGATTGATGCGAGGTTAAAACTACTTTGAATATTTACTGGATGTGGATCAGGGATACATTTATTTAAAATCACCGAAATGAAATGACGCATTGACGGGACTCATAACGACTTCTGTAATATGGCCTTTTATTTCTAAAATTTAAATGCCTTCACGTTGTTTTACAAAAATATCGACTTTATTAATATATTGCAACTTATTTGATATGTAATATTATTTAGTTCGAGTTACTGCTGTAAACAATTACCACTGCAAATTATATTGCACCATTCTTTAATTTTGCCTAGAATAAATAATAAGTTAAAAAAAAAAAGTTAAGTCACTTAGAGTGGCATGCTTTGCCTCAGACTGTCAATACACTAATAATATTTAATATTAGTAATATTAAAAAAAATTGCAGTCATTTTACCGGTAGTGTATGAAAATGAAATAAAAATATCTTTATTAATTATTCTTTACAATTTTTAGTTATTTACTTTTAAAAAGAATTTGACATGGGCTTGTTTTGATTGATTGACACATGGTCAAATGGTGTAGAGCACTACACTTTCAACAAGAGTGCCTGAGGTTCAATACATGAACATGGTGAGAACCAAGGCTATTTTTCCAGGTTATGGTGAAAGTTAGATGAAAGTCCCTCAAGTCCACCCAGCATAATTTCCTTAAAATAGGTACTGGACTTAAGTCTTTAGTCCCCTTGAAGCCTTAACGCCTTAAGCTAAGCTCAACAATATACTAGATATATTACAGGAATTAGTAATAAAGTTAATGAACTTTATAATTTTCGAGATCAATTCAGCTATGATGTTTGTGTGGTGCCTCTTTACTCTTGATGCCTTGGCTTAAGCATGTGCTTAGTTTGTTTATGCAGGTTTTTCCAGCAGTGAAAGTAGAAACAACTCGTCAACTGCTATAGAAAATATTTAGGCCTATGTTTACATTTTAACAGCATACTTAGGTTCTACTAATGAAAATATTTAAAATTTATATGTTCAGATGATGTTAACATGGTTAAAACTACTTGTAACTTATATCATTCAGATTTTGTATAACTGTTGCTAAAAAGATTTGACAGAGACGTAAATTAAATTCTAAACTTTTAGCTGGAAGATGTTTTTTGAAGTCTGTCACAATTTCTTTCTTTCTTCAGTGCTTCCAGCTTTGATTTTCAGATATTAAATAAGTTGATCAGCTGTTTAGGATCAGCCATTTGCCACTAACTGTACTCTTTCTGAGTGTGAGTATTCAAATGCTGCTGTGCATCAGTATCTAACAGAAATCATTGTATTTGATTTTGTTCACTGATTCACAGCATCTCATGTTTTTAATAATACTTACCCTTTTTTAATGCCCTGCAAATTCCATAAATACTAAATAAAGTACAAAAGTGGTTCCTTTCCCCACCCTACCCCAATCCTTCCCCAAATTAAAAAGATAGTCGTTACATAAAACATACAATTTTTAAGTTGGTCAATGTGTTAGTTTAACTTTAAAATTCAAATCATTGTGACATGGTTTTTTTTTTTTAATTTAATGCCATGAAACATATTTTTTTCTTCAGATGTGGTCTTATCAACAAATTTTAGCTGAATTTCAGTTATATACATGTCTTAAAGAGCAAGACGATGCAGATTTAACAAAGGTTTATGCCCATGTAACACGTAGCATTATAAGGTATGACTGAGATAATAATAATTTTTATTTTTCTTCCATAAAATAAATGCTTGAAAATTTTTTGTCCTGTCATGCATAATTTTAATCATCCACAATTCTTTTAATTCTGCCAGAAAAATTTAGCTTATCAGCCCCTACTCCATTTATGGCTGAAATTACCTTCAGCTCCCTGTAGGGGAAATGATCAATCCATCACCATTTCTGTTGGCTTTCTCAGTTTCTATATATTACTGTATTAATTACAAACATGTTTTCCTTTTTTTTCACTTGTGCTGTAGATGAAATATGATTGTAGAAAATTTTTTTTCCCTTTTCATTAAGACAGTATCAGTAAAAAATAATTCACTGTGAAATATTTTTCTGCAGTGAAAAAAAATACCAAGAAGAATTTTATCCTGAACAAGAGATTTCTACGCCTGATGATGTTTTGTCCAATAGTTCAAGTATTGCTGAAGACATAACTGATTCTGAAGTTTCCTCAGCCACACAGTTGTCCAGCCTCAACCAGGAGTCATTAGAAAAAAATTTACGAGGCGATAGGAACAAGCTATCTAAACGTCTTTCTACTCTAGGACTAGGGAACTTTGAACTTAGCTCGTCTGATTCTGAAGACTCTTCATGCAGTCATGGTGCAGTAGGAGGTGACGGTAATGACTCAAAGTGTAAAGAAGAACGACTGAAAAGATATTTGGAAAGTGCAGCAGCATTGGCAGAAATCACAGAAGACACAGAGAATTTATCGCTAGGAAATACCTGCAGCACTGGAGGAGAGATAACTTCTGACTGGGTTACTGGAAATGAAAATCAGATGATGGAAGCTATGGGTCTACCTCAGAACTTTGGTTCAGGGAAGAGAAATTATTCTTCAAAGGTTTTTATGTTAAATACTTTTCAGTTTACTTCATAACTTTCCCCGCCATTGTAGTTCTTGGAAGCTAGAGATTTTGAAATATGGGTACTTCCTGCCTTTTATTAGTTGGAATTTTATTCTCTGATGATATTGCGTTATAGTTAAATTTTTTACTCTAGTTGCATTAAATGGAATTTATTTAAAAAAATAGCATTTATTTTTACTAGCTGTACCCTGCAAAATCGTTATATCCCCTCAGGTTTGATCAGTAGGCTAGGTTATTTTTAGTTTTGGACAGATCCGATTTTTTCATGATTTTTAATTCTATTGTTTACGTTTGACGATTTTAAACTGGAATACTGTTGTATGAATTCTTTGCTTTCGATTTAACGCAGAACCCACACCGCTATTATTTACATTACTAGCTGTACCCTGCCAAACCTTTGCATAGAATTATATCCCCTTAGGCTTGATCAGTAGACTAGGTTATTTTTGGTTTCTGGCAGATCCGATTTTTTTCATGATTGTATTTTAAAGTAAATTTGAAAGTTAAAACTAAGGAAACATTGATGAAAGCTCAAAAAAAAAAAAGAACACATTAATACATAAAACAGATTCAGTTCAAAATTTAAAGAAAAAAATTATAAGTATGGCAAAACTAGGCAGTAAAATCATAGTGAAATATTATGATATTTAATATTAAACAGTAAAATATTTTCAACAGTGAACTAATAACTATGACAAATTACAGTAAAAAAAGAAAGAAAAAGTAATCAATAAATTCAAAAGCACTCTAACAATATGTGTGACAAATATATTTATGATATATAAAAAAGATAAAGAATAGCAAAATTATGTTACTGCCAGTGAAAATAGTTGGGTAGGAAATAATTTTTTTTTAAATCCCAATAAGAAGAAAATAATTATTTTTAAATCATTTTACAGAAATGATGAATTATTAGAAAGATGAAAATTCAAGTTAGAAAAAAGAAAATGAGCAAGATACTGATTTTTCATCATGGAATATTTGTGGACAAATAATTCCTTAACATAAAAATTCATTTAGTAAAAATTTTACAATAGCCAATTAAATTTATTATTGAGCCTTAAGAAAATTGTTTTCATTAAAAATAACTAAGCTTTAACATAAAAAAAATCTGATGTGGGGTAAGGTGGGGGAAAGAGAGGTGACAGTAAACATTGTTCAACAAACACACAAATCTTGAATGAAGCATTGAATGAAAGGCATTATGATCAAGGGAGGGAAATATAAATACCATAATATTTTTACAATCACTCTTGACATGTGGATACAAAGAAACAGACATTCATATTTACAGATGACTATAAAAAATTATCTGCTTTACTAAAGAAAACATTAAATTTAAAAAAATGATAAACAAATGAGACAATATTTTACTTTTTTAGAACGTGTTTTACTTTGACAAAATTAAAAAAAGAGTGAATTTCTTAATGCTGAAAATTCAAAAAAAGAATTTGTGCAGGATTAAATAAGCAAACACCAAAAGTAGGAATATTTTTTATAACTGACCACTGAAATTAAATTAAATATAATATAACAGCTTTAAAAGTCTTTTCACTGTAAAAATGACAAAAATTAATTATCTTGAAGAGTTGAGAAATAAATACAAACAAAAAAAAGTAGTAATTTATTTAACTATTTCTCATTCAAACTGCCTGACATGGTTCAGGTCAAGAGACTATTCTTGATATAACATGCTATTGAAAATGTATGTACCAAGGCACAATCCATTAAAATGATGAATACTTATACTAAAAAAAATAAATATTTTGAATGATAGCAAGAATAAAGCTTGCTATCAATAATGAACGTTTACATATGTTAGAGGATCACTATGTTTAAAGATATCATCAAGTGCAAAAAAAGGAAAAGGCAATGAAAAAGTGTCACAGATGAAATTACTTATTGCTTTTTTTTTTTTTTGATGTTACTAGAAAAATAATATTTTTTTTTACAACTGTATGTTTAAAAAAAAAATTTGTTTAGATGTAATCCTCAATATTTCAATTGACCAATTCCGCTTTAATCATCTGTTAAACTGGAATACTGTTGTATTAATTCTTTACTTTTGATTTAATGCAGAGCCCAAATCACTTTTATATATATTATGCTTTATATTTTTAGTAAAATGTTTTGCTTTAAGTGATACACTTTTTAGAGTTTGTTCATTGGAGATATATTGTTTAAAAGTGTTTATTTATAATTGAAAAATAAATGTTATAAGGTTTCTATTCTACGCTTTTGACCTTCAGAAGATTAAGTTTAGTTTTAGTTTAAAGGTCTGAAATAATAATTGGGCAGATGAATTCAAAATATTTCATTTTCTTCTTTTTTTCTGCCATTGCTTCACCATTATTCTTATTGGTATTCTTTTAAACTAGGGATTAGTACAAGGTCTGTTCTTTAGAAATGTGTTAAACAATAATAAATTGTTGAAAGAAATTTTTTTTTACTTTTTTTTTTTTTTCATTTTATTTTGAATCAAAAGTTCTGGAAAATGTAAAATGATTTATGCATGTAATATATCTCAACACCTTTTGCAACTCATATCATGAACCACATTTAATCATTCTGTGAATTATTTAACATATAATCCTAATTTTTTTTTTATTCTTTACATTAGTACAAGTTGTCGGAAAAAGAAATAAGGAACAGATTTTTATCATTATGGGATGATAAAGGAGAACTCTTAGTGTACAGATCGTTTGTTTCTATTTACCCTGACTATGCTGGGTATTATAATCAAATAGCTGGATCTATTCCTCCTGGTTTAGAGATAGAGGTTTCTACGTTGAGCAATACAGATGCCTCATTGCTAAATGCAGGCTGTGCTAACACGGGTATTACAGAAGAGAATCATGAACATGCTACTAGTACTGTAAAAAGCACTGAATCACACACTAATGCTAGTACAGATTTAACGGGAGGGAAACTAGAAGATGCTGGGCTAAATAGCAATGAAAATGGTGATTTGTCTGTATCAAGCAGCCCTTTTGATAAGACTGCTTGTCCCAGGCTAACTGAACAATCAGTATTTCAACACAACGAGGAGATGGACCATGGTTACATTCAGAAAGAGTGTTCTAATTCTGATACATGGCTGTCGACACCAAAAGAAAACTCTAACTATATTACAGCTCAGGAACATAATTACAATGGTGGAGGATGTTATTCTGAAAACCAGCTTCCCTCTGATCACGGTGGGGCTGATGGAACTGATAACTACAGCCATGAGGACCTGATTATCATGCTGCGAAGCACACATGAGGATCTTAAGAATCAGATTTACTGGCATGTGAAAGAGAAGGTTGCTGAGTTTTTAAGACAACACCCAGATGAAGAATTTGACTTGTCTTCCATAGATGAAGACCTCATTGCCATAGCCAGCCCATACATGAATACACCAGAGATATATGTGGAGGGAGTCAATGCTGAACAAGAGGAATTCAGTTGCTATAGTGATGATGCAGATTTAGAAGAAAAATGTACATCTTTTCTTTTGTTATTAGCTTATATCAAAATCATATGTTAAAACTAGTTGTTAAAAAAAATTCTACTCAACATATAATAATGAAGCCTTTGTATTTTCATATTTGAATCTCAGAACTTTTACCCCATAAAAATGTTGAAATATCTGCATAGAAGTAATTATGTTTTATACTTTATCTTCTAGCTGATGACAAAAAAAAGAGCATTCCAGAAACTCTAGAACTCTTAGGATTGACTGTAGATAAAAATCAAGAAAGGTAAAAAAAGAAAAAAAATCTGTGCTTTTACAATACTTTTACGCAATGGGTTATGCAATAGAATAGTTCCACAAATAACCCTTTTCATTTTTTTTGTAATTATGTATTAATTATTCATGTTTATGGGTGCTGTATTAATTATTCATGTGTATGGGTGCGCATTCTGTAAGATCTTGTTTACATTTTTGTCTAAATAAATATTTCAGAGAAATGAGAAAACGTAAAATTGTACATGGCTCAGTGGTATACAAGAGAAGGAACATTGTGAAAGAGGCCAAGAGACTTCAGTTAGATTATGGAAGACAACCTAGTGCTGCTCCCAAAGAAATTTCCAAATCCAAACATATTATTTTTGATGATGATGGCCAACCACAGGATTTTGAAACAGAACAGTGCTTGAACATATCACAGGTATAATTTTTAGAGCATTTTCGAAAAAAAATGCTCTATTGTCCCTGTTTTGTCTGTCTGTCTGTCCGTCATCACCCTAGATCTCAACAACCATAAGTCCTAGACCCATGATGTATATATCATTTTGTAGGTCTTGGCCTGCCATGTGTGCAGCAAAAGTTCATTTCGCGATCTGACCTCTGAGGGCTGTAAAAGGGGGCTTGTAAAGTACCGTTTTTTACTATATAAGCTATATTAACAAAGGTGCGCCCTATATCTCAGCAACCATAAGTCCTAGACCCATGATGTATATATCATCTTGTAGGTCTTGGCCTGCCAAGTGTATATCAAAAGTTCATTTCGCGATCTGATCTCTGAGGGCCGTAAAAGGGGGCTTGTAAAGTACCGTTTTTTACTATATAAGCTATATTAATAAAGGAGCGCCCTATATCTCAGCAACCATAAGTCCTAGACCCATGATGTATATATCATTTTGTAGGTCTTGGCCTTCCATGTGTACATCAAAAGTTCATTTCGCGATAGCACCTCTGAGGGCCGGGCTTCAGGGCTCCTAAGGGGCTTATATATTATATATATGGCCCCATTCTACACCTTGTACGTTCAATAACCCATTCATTTGGTGCGAAATACTGCAGCACGTAGTTTCACCAAGTTTTATTAAGAAACTCATCAAATGAAATAGTAAGCTTGTGTTCTGAGTTTAATTGAAAGTATCAGAGCTATGCAACAATTGACGGAGTTTTCGGACGATTAAATGACTACAATTTCGAATGTTTTCAATTATGAGTCCTATTTCAGTCACCACAAACCATTGGTAGTTAGATTTAAGAGAAAATAATTTTTTATCAAACATAAAGAAACGTCTTTATATTTTTTTTACAGATATATGCATTACACAATTGAATTTATAAACATTTCCAAAATTTACAAATATTTACTGAAAGCTAACAAACGTTCTGATACATAACACGAAAATGCGCTAACACGTCCTGTGTCCAGAATGGAACAGGCTTAATTGCTTGTGTCCTTTAATTTCTTCCACAGCACTCTAAATTTGATAGATCACAGAGTTTTATAATTGATTTTATAAGCCATTGTATTTATAAAAAAAAAAAAAAACTATACCAAGCAAATCATAAAAAATAAATATTCTGTTATCTTCCCTCAGCCAAGCTGTAATTTCTTTGATGAAGACGGACAAGATGTTGATGCTGATGAACCAGAAGATTCCTCTTTATCATTGGGCCTGGATGTTTCAGAAGCAGATTCCATCACCAATACTCCAGAGAAAAAGAAGAGGAAGAAAAAGAAGAAGAATAAAAAGAAAAAAGCAATTATTGCAGTTCCTGAAGAAATTGCTAGTGATGCTGTATTAAGAAAGTATTGGTACCAGAGATATAGACTGTTTAGGAGATTTGATGAAGGAATTAAACTAGATAAAGGTTGCTATGATTGTTACATCTATATTTATAAGTGTTACATATACAAGAAGTTTGATATTTATGTATTAGCATGTATGTCAGGTTGCATTTTGGAAATATTTTTTTTTCATTCTTTCCAAGTACATGTTCATGTTTTTTTTTATATTTTTTTAAAATTTCAGTTGGCATTTAATTATTTTATAATTTTTTTTTGTCTCTCTTCATGTATTGTTATTAACTTTTTTTTTATTTGATATCAATCAACCTGAGTTTGTTTTTCTTTAATGCACATTTTACAATTTCATTGCAGAAAGCTGGTTTTCTGTTACTCCCGAAGCTATCGCTGCTCATATCGCTGAAAGATGTAGGTGTGATGTTATTGTAGACGGCTTCTGTGGGGCTGGAGGGAATGCCATACAGTTTGCTTACACTTGCAACAAAGGTAGTACTTTTTTATAATTCTATATTTTTGTAGAAATAATTAATGTTTTTTTTTTTCTTACATGTTGATAATCATTTATATTTGTATGTAGTGGTGGCTATAGACATTGACAAAACAAAGCTGGAACTGGCTAGACACAATGCTGAAGTTTACGGAGTGGCTGATCGCATTGAATTCATTCATGGAGATTATCTTCAGGTAAAATGTAACATTCACTTTTTTGATTATCATGTCTTTCATTTTCAGTATTTTTTTCTTATTTCACAATCTATTGACTGTCTCTTCTCATTGTGCAAGTTATACATAACAGGAAAGTGAACTATAAATAATAGTTGACAAATAATGAATAATTAAGTGTCAAGTAAAAAAAGTGAAAATTGACACAAAAAGAACACACAAAGTTTGAAGACATGGAAAGAAAATAATTTTTTTTAAATAAATTATGCCAGATCATTACAACAATATACAATTATACATGTAATTTATTTGCATTTTTAATGACTTTTTAAATTAAAAGCAAATCAATTACAGGACATTGATACTCTATCCAAATAGCTAGGACCTTTTCTGTTCTTTCTAACTACTCATCTCTTGAATATGATGCTGATTTGACATTAAATGTAGTGCCAGAATTACAGATTTTCTAATTGCATCGTCATTTTTCATAATGTCTCTAATGGCGCATTCACCAAAATTAATTTTTTTTTTTCCAATAGCAGTCAACCTTTCCCCTTTTCTAATCATTCAAAAAAGAAAAAATAATCCAAAGCACCATTTATTCCTCAATAGGGAGTATTGGTGATGTAAAAAGTAGGCCTGACTAATTAACTGATGTCTTTTAAAAAATTAACTAGGCATACATACTAAAAAAAATAATTACAATCTATTTTAGACTTAAACGAAATTGGACACATTACCTGTAATACAGGATTTAATTTCAGAACAATTGATGTTGAATGTTTTCGAGACTTTAAATTATTTAATATAGACTAGTGATTGACAGGATACTTGGGAAATCCCCAAGCTGCAAACAATTACTCTTGTAATATTAAAATCTGGCTGACATATACTATTATATGTAATACATGTGGTATTTTATCTTATATTAGTTTTAATGAGAAGATTTTCAGAATAATTAAAAAAATACATTGTTAATTTGAACGTAGTGCAATTTTTGTTGACTGTTTGTTAGAAAAAAAGCAAATCTGTACAAGCAAATTTTTTTTAAAACTAAAAACGTATAACTACAAATCCACATTTAAAAAAAATCTGCAATAAAAAGACTTTATAGTAAATAATTAATTTAATCAGGCTTGCGGAGCCGCCAAATTTTTTTCGGCTCTGGCTCCCACAAATTTGACGGCTCCGGCTCCCGATTAAGATAGTATCACACGAGACAAAAATGTTTGTAATTGCGCCACGCAAACATGCCGCTGATAAAAAGTTATGCAAATTTTGTCGCGTTCACCGCCATAGCAGGCCCGTAGCGTGCGGGGGGACCGGGACCCCCTTGCGTTTTGTCTGGCCCCCTCTGCTTATTTGTTCTACTTAGTAAAATGTATTACCTGCCCCCCCTGCTATTGCCTGGTCCCTGCTGTAGAATGCTTGGCCCCTGCTGTAGAATTTTCATGCTTTGGGGCTGCCCCATAGTCAGGAACTTGTAAAATATAAGCATGTTGGTTTTACTAAAAACAAACCATTTCAGTGCATTCAGAATCATATCATTATTTTCGACCAAGGTTTCACTAGTCGCCATTTTCATAAGTAATAAAAAGTTATTTCAATGATCAAATTAGCAAATAGTAAAATTATACATTATTTAAAATATTTTAAAGACTTCAGTATTTATATTTATAATTCATAAATTCGAAGTGACTATTCGGACCCGGGTACCAATAAACTCCGTTTTTTATTCGGACCCCCGTCCCAATAAAGTCTGATACTTATTCGGACCCGTGGCAAATATGCACTTAGCTTAGCTATACATAAACTTTATTATTGTTTTTTTTTTATAATTATTTGAATTGTATGATTTAATCGTTACTCAGTGTCTATCTAGGGTTCCACTAAGCGGACTCTGTATTATTATTTTTTCGGGTTCCGTCTAATAAAGTTTAAATATAGCTAAGCTTAGTGCATATTTGCCACGGATCCGAGTAACAATCAGATTTTATTGGGACCCGGGTCCGTATAGCCACAGCCTTATAAATTTATCTGCTCTATTTCAGATATTCTGTTTATAATAAAATTGTTACATACAGAAAGCGACCATTTTGTTTTTAGTCTATTACAAATTCGCGGCAGCCCCGTAGCGTGAAAATTCTACAACAGGGGCCAGGCAATAGCGGGGGGGGGGGCAGGTAATACATTTTACTAAGTAGAGCAAATAAGCAGAGGGGCCCAGACAAAACGCAATTGGGGCTAAGCCCCCCTGGCCCTCCACACGCTACGGGCCTGATTCGCGGTCAAATAATAATACGAAATGACGCGTTCTATTTGTGGTCTTAGTAAAAATTCATTTTAAATGATTGATACAATTATTTTATGAAATAAAACTGTTTTAACTTTATATATAACAAAATAACATGCCATTAAAAAAAATTTCGGAGGGTAAACAAGATTTAAAACGAACACAAAACGATTCCCCGTTAAAGATTTCTTGTGGTGATGTGCGTGCACGCTATCATTTTAACGCTGTTACTGTTCGTAAAAATAACATTTCAAATTGTAGGAAGCAAACAATCAAACAAATTTGGAATTTTAAAGCTAAAAAAAAAATTCTGCTGTAAAAAAAAAGCATTTGGGAGCTGTGGAGCCGCCAGATTTTTTCGGCTCCGGCTCCAGCAAAAAGTAGCGGCTCCTGGCTCCGGCTCCGCAAGCCTGAATTTAATTGCTCTAAATTTTTTTATTTTTTAATAAAATAAAGAATCTACTTCTTATCTAGTTTACACTTTAAACATCTATTTCTTTTAATGTAAAGACTGTTGTTGTACAATATTTTTCTGCATTAACTTTCTTGACTTTTTTTTTAAATTTTGTAACAGAATATCATTTATAACAAACTTAATTTTTTTCTATTCAGTATAATAATTTTTTTTTTTCATTATTTCAGTTGGCTCCATCCCTTAAAGCTGATGTTGTATTTTTAAGTCCCCCATGGGGTGGACCTGAGTACTTAAATAAAGATGTCTATGATTTAGATGAAATGGGTGGTTTCATTGCATATCCTTTTTTGGTTTTACAGCAATAGATTTATTTAATTTTTTTAAATTATTTTTTTTTAAATTTGATAAGAATTTAGTGAAATTAGTCTTCAAAATCTTCAGTGTTGACAGTTTTTCTCTAGAATGTTTTGTTAACCCTTAACTATTTTACTTCTGAACTTATAGAAATCTCTCGAAAAGTGACAGAAAATGTAGTTTTCTTTCTTCCACGAAATGCTGATGCTGAAAAGGTAAATGATTTTGTGTTTTAATTCATAATTGTAAAAAAAATTTAAGTATTGAACTTTCTATTATACAAGAATTTTTTTTTTGTTAGTTTTTTATATTTTAAGTATTGTTTCAAAATAAATGTGGTATTTTTATTTCCTTCTAAAGTTGACAGCTTTAGCAGGTGAAGGAAAGCGGGTAGAAATAGAACAGAATTTCCTAAACAAGAAATTGAAGACTATCACAGCATACTTTGGTGATCTTATCTTAGCCCATGGCCAGAATGAATTCTCAAATTGAATCAATTTCCTCTTCAGTTTTCTTTCAGCTTTGGCATAAATAAAATTAAAATTGTTCTCTCTATCGTTGATGTTCTGACCTCATGTTTTTGTCAAGAGCCATTTGACCTGCTTAAGTATTCTGCAATGCTGACTTTCTTATTTTGAAAGATTCATTCTACGTTTGTTATTTAATAGCCTGCAACATTTGTTACCACTGATCTATTGATTACAAATTATTTTCTGTGATCTGTTGTTTAATTCAGGCTCTTAAATGTTCTCCCAATAAGGTTGTTAATATCTAGTTTTCTGTCATCTAAATAGTCCCGAACCTAGGGATTTGTGGGCTTGGGGCATTTTAACATGACATGAGATAATGTACCTAATATTTAATGTAAAATAAATGTTTGGGGCCCCCTTAAGCTGGAATCCGGGGGGGACTTTGGAATTTGGACCCCCCCCCCCCATTAGTTACGCTTCTGCATCTAAATGTATATGATAAAGAATATGTTAAGAATCATTGGTCCTTTCATGTACAGTGACCATCTCATATTACTGATTGTCAAAACAGCTCTGTTTAAAATAAACAAATGTTTTTTGGATTGTTTTGAAAAATTTATTCCAGAATTCTTAAAAATCCCTAGCCAAATTTATTTTAGAGAGACATTCCTGAAAAAAAATTAGACATTTGGAAAAGATCTCAATTATTTATTTTTTGACATTGTTTTGTAATTATTTTTTTTTTCATTTTTATGTATTTTTATATCATACATGTTTAAAACATAAACTATTACGGTTACTGAGAGTGGTTTTAGCTACTTACCATTGACTTCATGTCTGTTAAAATAATTAGAAATATTAATTCAGGTTTAAGAACTGTTTCTCCAAGTTATTTTCTTTTTAAACAAAAATAATTTAATAGATGGTTGTTCACGTTTGGGTGAAATATATTTAAATAAAACTCCAACCTACCCTTTCCCCAGCAAAGACCTAAATTCACCATCAATCTTGACCAACATTTATCGTTGGCCAGTTTGGACCTATTGATTGCCGACACTCCTTAAATCACCCCCACCTTATTTTTATGACCAGTGCAAGTGGCAAGATTCATCTCCAGCAAGCCACACGCACCAGGTTTTTTACCATTTCGTTGCAATAAATAAAACAAGATTGCTTCAGACTTCAGTAGATCTCAGGGTGTTGAGTGCAGTAAAATAGTATTGTACCTCAGTAAGGTGTAGACTAGATTCTCTGGGTTTTGGTGTAGAGTAGTAAAGTCAGAGTGTGGTCATTTCAGGGCTCTCCTTTCTGGTTAGGTTAGTTATGCTATCTTTTGGATCAACTTCTTTCTCACCCGCACAAGGAAAAAATAAATGTTCTTACTATTTTAAGTTTTCTGCTGTAGTGATAATTCAAACAGTAGATCACCGTTTTGAGATGGTGTAAAATTGTATTTATTAGAGTCCATGATAAAATAAAGAATCGCAAGTTGTATATTAATATGTAGATGGTACAGTCCAAAAAAATCAGGAACTTGTAGATATGCAAGTGTAAATCATCTTAGTAATATGTTATCAATCTATCATGCAGGCCTATTCTTGCAGGATCACTACTGCTTCATCCATTTATGGTATCTATGCTTTCAGCACCATCGCAGCCATCATTTAATTATCTAGGCCTATCCTCTTAGGACCACCACTCCAAGACCATTTATGTCATTGTTATTTACATATCTTTATTTAATAATAAACTAGATCAAAGGCCCACTATCCGGACCGGCGAGTGACTCCTTATAATTGTGTTGTATCCCTTTGACCATCTTTACAACTTTACATAATTTGTAGGGAGCGTCCGATATGCCTTTTTACCGATAGTCCGATACCGATATTTTCTTTTTAGGGGCTATCCATTATTTATGTCAACAAATTTTTGGCGATTTTTTTCTCCCCCCCCCCCCCCCCCCTGTCAACAACTTGTCAAACTTCCAGAGACCCCCCCTATAAAATTACTTCAACATTTGATTACCGCCCCCCCCCAAAAAAAAAGGTGGCTTCCAAAATGTTTATGTGGCAAAATTTGTAGGAATATAGTTAGTTTAATTAAAATACTGCATGTTAAGCATTCTGTGTAACACAGAACTACAAACGCTGCTTAATTTTTCTATTTATTAAGTAATTATATTAAATTTAAAAAAGTAACATTGTTGACGTCAACTTTTCTTGACCTCCCCCCCCCCCCCTTTTCAACAATTGTCAAAAATTTTCTGAACCCCCTCCCTTCCCCCCTATTTTGTTGACGTAGTTAATGGACAGCCCCTTAAGCAACAACAATGCCAAACACGTGTTTTTCTCGTGCTGGGTGTCGTATGTCAACCCATGTTCACCCCTTCCCTGTCATATTTTGTAACACTTCGACCACTTGACCACGTGTGTCTTGTTTCCCACCCCCCCCCCCCCAACTTCCCATCCCAAAAAAAATCAACACAGTTGTTCACTAATTGTATCATTCAAGGTCATACATTAGAATTAAGAAATGCCAATCCTATTGTTTCAAGGTCATATCTCTGATGTAGACGTGACAATTTCTGTGTAGGGTTTTTTTTTTCCTTTTTTTTAAAATCTTGTCTGATCTGGTTATAAAATTGGGTTATTTACTGATTTTTTTTCTGCAACTCTGTTGTGAAAAAAAAACAATGTGTCGGCAGCCAAAAAACGGCTGGTCCGATAGTTAACCCATAGTGCCAATATCGGTTCAACTATCGGTCGCTCCCTACAACAATCGGCCGTTCCGATATTAACCGATAGTGTCAATATCGGTCCGATACCGATCCGATTATCGGTCGCTCCCTAATAATTTGCACACTACTTGGAATTCCCAAGACTATTTTTAGCTAAGAAAGAGTTAAGTCCCGTTGAGTGAGACTAAAATTTTGGAATTCCCCAGTCTATTTTTAGCCGCGGAAGTTATACACATGCTCTCCAGGCTAGCCGATTATGTATTAGATGTTCATCTTATTTTAAATAGAAATACATTCACAAACAACATCAATACTGCTGGCTAGATGACATGATGACTTTTCTCTTTAGTTTCACAAATATATATAGTCTGCAAATGCCCTACTGAATTTTCCTGTTCGTCTGTCTTTTCTACTGTCTGCTAAAATCTACTTCATATATTGGCCAGTTAATGATATTATAAAAAAATCTTCTAGCCAAATATATGTATTACAAACAACAACAAACAAATGTTGCTCAATATATTTTATTTCAAATTTTTCTGAAAATGGATGTCTTCAGTGTCAACTTTATTTCAAAGTTAGCTGTTGATGTCTTCGCTCTGTGGTGGTTTAAATATGGGCACATGGAAGACTCTAAAGTCTTTATGATATAAATTTCACCTGTCACATCTGGTTCATAGCCAGGTTGGCAATGAGCCTTTATTGTCTGACATTATGCAACAATAGTTAGATCATCATAGACAAAAAGATGTTTTTCTTATCTCCATCCTTTTTCTATATTGCACATGCAGCGCATATTCTGCCATGTAACTCTATTGTTTCCACATTCTGAGGATTAAAAGAATTTAACTGTGAGTGGCTTGATGGTAGTGTTCTCAACTGCCAACCAGAAAGTTCATTGGATAGCAGTGGCTTTCATGTATAGGCTTTATATTTAGGGTAACTTTTTTGTCGGCATGACATTTTTAAAGCTCAAATTTACCAAGCTCGCATAGAGGTGCTTTGTTGATCATGGTCAAAAAATTACTTCACCCTTTTGTTCTTCAAATGTTTACCTATTTTTTGGTCCAACTGGTAACCAAAGGCCTGATAAAACTCCACCGTTTAATGCTGTTTATTTAGTACTAAGCCAATGAGACTAATTCTGGTGATAAAATATATTAAATTACAACTAACTATGGTTTATATTATGCATTTTCCTAAGAATCAGATTACATTCACTGAAAAGGATGCCATACAGGCTTAAGTTTTTATTAATTTTCAGCAAATTATCTTTTCATAGGCATAAATTTTAAGTTTTTATGCAAGACCACTGATTTTAACTCAATAGTTCAAACATTTATGTTATGTGATAAGCATTTGAAACCAGTTACATACAAAGATATTATTCTTTTAAAAAAATGTCTGTCAATACATAAACTTGTGAATGTTAAAATATATTAAGGCTTTTTAAGCAAATAGATAACTTTTTCACTAAAATTTTTATGCTCAAAATTAATCATGTTTTATTTTTTGGGATACATTAAATGGCGGATTTCAAAACATATTTTAAAGATTTTTTTTTTACATAGCAAAGCTCTGATTCTGATTGTTGATAGTCATGTTGTGACAACTAATAGGGCAAATGTATAATTGAAGGAAAATTTTTATTTGTTTTATTATGTTCATGTTTCAGTTAATGTTGTGCTGGGTATTTTATTTTCTTTATAGACCCAACGTTTAACATTTTAGTTATTTTTTGAAAATATAAATGTTTAACATGAATTTTTTTAGAGAACTGGCTTATGTATATTTGTATGATCAGCCATTTTATAATTTTTTTATGTACTGTTATTATTCACATTCAATTGCTGGTATTTTACTACATATGACTGTTTACTGCTTGCTGAAGTGAACAGTTGATCTCAATTAGAAATTAACAGCTTTTTTTTATCTGCTGATATGTGTACAATTTTAATTAATTCTTAAGTTAGTTTTGCACAATTCATTAAATTGCTTTATAATTTTGTAACATTTATGTAAAGAATTTCCTGTTTTTTTTAATTTTTAATGCATACATGCTTGTTGAAGCTGTATTTTTTAAATAATTTATGTAATTGATGTCAGTATTATTGTTTATTTTGTACTGATCCTGTTGATTTTAAGAAGGAAAACAAATCTATTTAGCATTAAAAGTAATGAATAACATATTTGGATTTGATTTTTTCATTCAGTCTTTTTCTTAAATAGTTAATTGCAATTAATCACTTATTGCAAATTATAAATAGCAGTTTTCTAGGGCTATGTTGAATATATTTTTTTATATAAGAGAAAATAATTGGTATTATATTGGTGCTAGGGGAGCTTCAAAGTTTCTGTTATCTTTCATTTGCCAGTGTGTCTCATTTAAGAACTCCTCTGTGCATTAAATTCATATTGGCTTTTTAAGAGTAAACAATTTGGGTAGCAACATTTTGAAAAGTTTTTTTGAGACTTCATTTAATCCAGGTATGGTCAAGCATGAGATTCACGAGAGCTGCTCTCTTATTTTTCATATATTAAAAATTTAAAGAGCTACACCATAGTTACTATCAAGATTTAGTGGAATAAAGTAATTGATAATAGAAAAAAAATTGGAGGCCACATAATATGAATGAAGTTCCTCATTTTGCTATTATCTTTGTTAAATTCACAATTTAACACACATGGATGCAGTTTTATTCTCATTGAAAAAGAGTTAAAAAAAAACTAAGGAAAAGTTAAGGTATGCCATGGTCATGGATGATTTATTTCAGAATAAATTCCCCGGCTTCAACAGTGCTAGATTTAGGTTACTGCAGGCTTAGGGATTGTTACAAAAGGACCTAATTTTCGAATGTCAAACAATATTAGCATATCAAAGCGTATGCAGTGGGAAATAATGCATATTTCAATTATTTGTTAAAATTTTAAATTAAAAGCTAAACAAACTTTCACTTGCAGACTATAAGCTCTGGGTTATATTAAAATTTCTTAACATTTTTCTTTGCATGAACTAAAATATGATTATTCTGATAAAGTTTAGCTGATTTTTTGTTCAGCCTTTAGCTATAGAGATAATATATAGTACTTTATTAGTCTAATTAATCCGCCCTGGACTTAAGGATTCTATCTTAATAAAATCTTTAAGAAATTAAGATGTTATTGTGTGAAAAATATATAGGTCATACTTAAGTTTGCTCTTGTAAATTAAAAAGAAGATAAATAGCACATTTCTTTTCCTTCTGTGATAAGAGAGTCTAATGAGCTTAGAGGAAAATGTCGTCTGTAGCAAAAAGCTCTCCTCATGAAGAGGATGAAAGTATAAACCATTCGGTTGTAGCAAACAACGAAATCAATAATGTTTCTGACGAGTGCAAACACTATAAAAGATATTGTAAATTACAAGTCAGTAAAATTTTAAGCTCGTGCTTATACTGTTTGAATGTTTCGGAAGGCATACTAATACATGAAGCGATTTACTTGTGAATTTAAGTGTAAATTATGTTAGGTTATGTGTGGTCTTTTATGAATGTTCTTTAACTTTATAATAGCCCAAATGATTTTTAGTTATATAGGTCTAATAGAATCTGACTGGAATTAGTCCACTCCCACCATACTAACTATGTAATGGTCAACAGAACAAAATTGGGTTGTCATACTGTAGCCTACCTTTTTACCACTGTTAGCTTGCCCAGTACTATCATGTAAAGCAGTGACTCCGGCACCAGCCAAAACCATTATATTAGGATATAAGGAAGATGACATATATACATTTTTTTTTTTTTTCAGAATTTTTTTTTCAGGATTAGGGTTAGGGATAGTGTTAGGGATAGGGTTAGGGTGTGGAGCAATATTATCTAGGGCTGGTACCCGAAGTAAAAAAAATACGGGTTCGGTCGGACCATACCGTAGCAACTGCCATCATGTAAATAACAAAGATATTGGTATCTACTTTCTACTAAATTAAGTGAATAATCTGTATAATTATTTATCAACTACATTTTAATAGTATGATCTATATAATGGGACTATAGAGTATAGACTATAGTATGTATATAATTAGTTTTTATACAGTGTTCAAAATTGTGTGCATCATTCATCAGAAAGATCATTTTTCTTATATGACATTATATGTTGTCTAAATAAACATACATGTAAAAACTATATAAAAATGTATCATGTAATTTATATCTCATATTTTAATATTTGTTTCTGCAAATGAATCATGTTATTTATACCTTCTATTTATGTATGCAGCTTCCAAATCTAACATTTAACATCTAGCATATAATTAATTTTGAATAATAAATGCATACATATTTAAGTGATAATGAAATAAATCATAATTTTTCTCAATATCAGTTAAATTTGTATCAAAATTTACCCAAAAATAATAAATGTTTGAAGTTTTGAAATCGGTCAACCTATAGAAGCGTAAACATAACCCTGGCCCTAATTTAAATAGTTTCAATAAAATTGTAACCTGTTAAAAATTTTAGTGATTCAAATTATACTAAAAAAAACAAACATCAAAGTGGGAAAAAACATTTTTATAATTTAAAGTGTAGCTACTCACATCATCACAGAACATCATATTAAATGTAATCCATGAAACAACTAGTCTTACAACAGACAGAAATATCTAACTTTCACTTAACAAAAACAAACTGCAAATGGGGAGGGAGTTTTTGAGATTCCATATCTTTTCTTTAATGCAATGTACTTGGAGAAAAAAATTAATAGACACATATTGTAAACAAACATTAAGTAATTTCATGTATGGGGCCTAACAAAAAAAAAAACAGCTTTGGCCTTGTGTCAGATATGGGGAGGGCTAAAATTTCAATGATCTTATTGTTGTAAATTTTGTTGTGCTTGTTAAAAATAATTACTCTGCCAAATATCTACTAGATATTTTTGTTTTATTTTTTTTTTTACGCTGTGGCTATGTCCACGAAACTTTTCGTGGATGCCGTTCGTGAAAAGGCTATGTCCACGAAAACTTTCGTGGACGCAGTTCGTGAAAAGGCTATGCCCACGAAAATTGGGGTCATTTCCGGTCTGGTCCCATGCTGTGTTTATTTTCTTACGGACCGTAGCAGAGTAAACATGTCCACTAATAGTGTGCCTAGAGAAGGGCAATGTTTTTCCTTCTATGATGAATTCGATAACTTTTTCAAAGAATATTGTTCCAGAACATTTCAAACATTTGTGATTATTGATAGTAAAAAAATTACTACAAATAATAATAAAAAAGAGCCATTCCCTGACATTTTAAAATATTCATTTCTAAAATTAACATGCGTCAAATTTGGAAGTCGGCAGAACAGAAGAGGTCGACCTGTTACAGGGGAGCGCCCCACTCAAAGGTATTTATAATCTTTATTACATTTTAAAATAATAACATTCTACGCCTTAGTATTTTAAAGCCATTTTTATAATGGTATAAATGGTAAAGACAATATTTTTAAAAAAGTAATAATCATTTAAGACTTTTTTTTCTCTCAATTTTTTGATAGATATTAAGACTTTTGCACTAGGATATACTTAAATTTTAGAATCCAAAAACACAATTTTAAACATGCTTGGCATTATTTTTTTATTTATATTTTTTACAGCACATTGAAGTCAAACTGTCCAGCCTACATTAGGCTCCGGGCCACCTATTTGGATAACATTCTTACAAATAGCAAAAGCTTGTCTGGACCATAATCACCCATCAACAAAAGAAATGAATGCCTTGTTGCCCCAGAATCGTCGTCTAAATGAACACGAAGCTAAGGATGTGGAAAATTTGGTCAGTATTTTTTTTTATGTACAAGTGCATTTTTTTTATTTTCTGTACTGATTTTGATCAATTTCTTTTTATTTTCTGTACTGATTTTGATCAATTTTTTTTTATTCTCTGAACTGATTTTGATCATTTTTTTTTGTTTCATTTTCTAGAGCAAGTTGCAAGTTAATGCACGATTGCTGCAACAGCATGTTGCTCAAACGGTTGGCAAAGTAATTAGCCTGAAAGATATACACAATATCCATGCCAGGGTCTCACAAGTAGGAGTTGATTCATGGGAGGCGTCATTGAAGGAGCTGCAGAATTTCCAAGCTCTAGAACCCCATGCAGTCATTGATGTAAACATTAACAGTGTAACAGAAGAGTTAGAACTTATTATACTTCAAAGTAAAGAAATGAGAGATAATCTTAAACAATTTCCAGAAATTATCCAAATGGATGGTACCTATGGCATAAATCAGGCTGGGTTTCCATTATATGCTTTGGTTGTTGAGGATGCAGATGGTTGTGGTAGGCTAGGTGCCTTAGCAATTCTTAAATCTGAAACGTCACTAAACATACAGTTGATGTTACAACAAATCAAAGAACATAATAAGGAAATTGAGCAGACACAGATTATAATTGTTGACAAGGACTTTGCCGAGGTAAATGCCATTAAGATAGTTTTACCTGAAGTAAGAATTAATCTCTGTATATTTCATGTACTAAAGGCAATTAGGAAAGAGATAGTACATATTGTGGACAAAGTAAACCACAGTGAAGTTTTCTCTATAGTTCATAGTCTTGTCTATGCTCTTGATGAACAAAAGTTTACTGAACTGTGGGCAAAATTGGCAGTGTTCCCTGAATTTCTTAAATATATGGAAGTAAATTGGTTGCCAATTAAAAAATGGTGGGCTGCCTATGAAAGGATGGATTGTGTGAATCTTGGCAACAATACCAACAATAGAGTTGAAAGTCAGTTTGGAAAAATAAAACAAATCATCGACAGAAAACGCCGGTTTAATGAGTGTTTAAGGTTGTTGGTCAATGTAATACAGTGTGGTGATCTGCAGAGTAGATTCGCTCATTACAGAAACTTGTACAAGTGTACATATAATAATGCATACAAAGGTGATGGTGCTGGTTTCTATGACTTAATCACACCATATGCAGCAAAGCTTGCAATTAAAGAGCTACAAAAGGCAGGTCTGGGGATGCATACAGTCACAGCTGAATGTTACTCAACAAATATTTCAGTAAGCAGAAATAATACATCAGAATCTTATTTGGTAACTGATGATGGTAAAAAATGTGACTGTAAATTTTTTAAAACCATGCTCCTTCCATGTTGCCATGTATTTTATGCAAGACGATTTTTGCAGTTGCTTATAGAAGATATTGTAGCTAAAAGATGGAAAAAGTCTCAGCAAAATTCAACAGTAAACACTTCTCAGAGCTACATTAACTCAGTAGTCTACCCATCATTTCCGCGAACGCTAAGCAAGGCTGAAAAATTTACCAAAGCTACTAAACAGCTGTCAACTTTGGCAACATTAATGAGCGAAGTAGGGATGGCAGAGTTTGTAAATCTGACTCATTTTGTTCAATTGGTTATTCAACAAGTGGAGTCTGGAAAAGAATGTATATTACTGGATGATAATATAGAGAATCAATTTATTGATATCAACCCTGACTCTGAAGGCAATCCTGGACAAAAATCCAACCAGGCTGCTACCTCCAAGAATCATGAATCAAACCAAGCTGCTGTCTCTGAAAAACAAAATCAAGAATCAAACCAAGCTGCTGTCTCTGAAAACCAAAATCAAGAATCAAACCAAGCTGCTATCTCTGAAAACCAAAATCAAGAATCAAACCAAGCTGCTGTCTCTGAAAACCAAAATCAAGAATTCAACCTTGACCATAGATATGAGTCTGATTCTTCTACACCTGACTTTTCAAGTGAAATTGAGCAAAATTCAAATGGGGTCCTTAATGCTGACCCAAACCGTGCAAATTCATTTGTAGATGGCTTGGCGCTTACAGATGCCAGTTCTGATCTTAATGAAGCATGTAACGGCAAACTCAAAATGGACACTGACAGACAAATAAGAACAATGGTATCTTTTACATCTCTTGACAAACTTAAGGTTAATGTTGTTCTGCCCAAGGGACTAAAGCCACGTGGATGTCCTAAAGGTTGTAGAGAATCTCTTAATGTGAAATATGGAGTTGCCAAACAAAAAAAAAAAGGTGACAATCCCAATAAAGCAATTACAATAGAAAATGATGGTGCTTTATCTGGAAGTAGTGGTACTGACAAGGAAACAGGCTGTGAAGATCAGAGAAAAAACCTCACAAAGCCAACAGAAGGTGAAAGCAATGAAAATGCACCCCCCAAAATTAAAAGACAGACTCAAAATAATCTAAGAATGAAAAGATGTGAAATATGGAGTTGCCAAACAAAAAAAAATAGGGACAATCCCAATAAAGCAATTACAATAGAAAATGATGGTGCTTTATCTGGAAGTAGTGGTACTGACAAGGAAACAGGCTGTGAAGATCAGAGAAAAAACCTCACAAAGCCAACAGAAGGTGTAAGCAATGAAAATGCACCCCCCAAAATTAAAAGACAGACTCAAAATAATCTAAGAATGAAAAGAAAAAAATATATAGATATTGATGAAGGTATATGCCACTTTTGCATGAAAGAAGAACCTGAAAAGGCAAAAATGGCAAATGCTGCTGACAATAAAATACTTTGGGTAGAGTGTGAGAAAAACTGTAAGCGATGGTTTCACTGTGTCTGCCTACAATTTACTGGCACAAATAAGGTTTTTGTATGTAAATATTGTTTGTAATATTTGTTATCATCAATTTGTTGTACAATGTTTCAATAAATAAAATTTATATATTATTCTATGAGTTTCTTCTATTCTTCTTTTGGGCTTTCTAAGGTATAAAGGGTGTATCAGTTTTTATCAGTTATGCATGCATAGCAAGTTGTAAAAATCACTAGTATTTAATATAAATGAGGGCAACAATAGTTTGGAAGTGTCATTTACTGTCTTAATTTGCACCACTGTTTGATTCATTTTATTCCTAGGAGGTCAACCACTAGAGAATAAAAAATACAAATGTTGTATTTGTTAGTTTGCCAAATCATAGACATGTAAAAATTAGGGGGTCATCCATTTATTTCTGCTAGCAATTACTCATCCTGCAATCTAAACTAATACAATGTTTATACAACGCATATATCAATTAAATAAACCCCTATTTATTACAGAAATTCTTTTCAATAAAAAAAAATGTTTCTAAAATTATTTATAATCATTCATTTGATTAATTACTGTCTCAAAGTCAGTAGCGTGGGAATGGTATTGGTATATAAATTGTGTACTGGTACTTGGTATACATATCAGAATTGCCGTAATTTTACTCTGGGGAGGGGGGTACATTAGTGTGCATCGGGGGTCTCAATAGGGCTACAATAACATTTTTTCATTATCTAAAAAATCTTTGTAAATACTCTTCATATTGTTGTACATCAGAGGCGTACCTAGGGTGGGGGGCAGGGGGTCCCAATTCGAAAGTCCCCCCAGGCCCCAACTTGAGGAGGCCCCCCCCCCTAAAAAATGTACATTAAATATTAAGTACATTATCTCATGTCAATGTGTTGATTCTCAAAATCCAGGGGCCCCCAAAGAGGCCAAGGCCCCAGGCTCCCCAAATCACCAGGTTTGGCACTGTTGTACAATCTGCCTATTTAAGAGTTCAAAATATTCATTAATTTACGTTTGGTAAATTTTATGTCCACAACTAAGGGGGGGGTAATAGCAAAAAATTGGTGGACGTCTTTTATGGATGAACCCTTATCTTAACTTTAGACTAAAGTGACTAATAACATTATCGCATTATCTGAGAATATTAATTTTCTTCCCCGAAAATTTTCGTGGACCCCATTATCTTTTCACTAAAGGCATATACAAAATTTTCGTGGACATAGTCTTTTCATGAATTGTGTCCACGATGTCGTTATCTAAAAATATTAATTTTCTTGCCTGAAAATTTTCGTGGACATCATCTTTTCACTAAAGGCATATACACAATTTTCGTGGACATAGCATTTCCATGAATAGTGTCCACGAAAATTAAATTTTCGTGGACGCAATTCATGAAAAGACTATGTCCACGAAAATTTTCGTGGACATAGCATCG